>LPNX010484044.1:287783-369781 GCA_001517045.1 Pseudotsuga menziesii
CGGTTTATCTGTTTCAGAAAAATTCTTGAGATAGGCTGCAAACCTTTGTGTGAAACTGTGCACCTTTTCCTTTCTTTCTTTCTTCAAGGCGCATAGCCCTTTCATGAGGGCTGCATGAGTTTTCTGAGTTGCATATTTACTTCTAAAAATTCTTTTGAAGGTATCCCAATCAGGGATAGAATTAGCAAGCAACCCAAAGTACCATGATGCTGCAACTCCTTTAAGGGTATGCGGGAACAGTCTGCAGACTACATATTCATACTCCTCGGCCCTTAATCCTTCAATTGCCAAGTAAAAACTTTGTAGGTGATCATCTACTAACACTTTCTCGTTTGGGTCGAACTTGGGCAACATCTTGTCAAAGGCTTGAGGTAGGTCGTGTAATGGAGGTGTTAGATTTAATGGTGATCTGGCTCTCCATGCAGGTGGTGGATTAGGTGGGTTAGGTGGTTGATTTGCGTTTACGCCTGCCATGAGTCTGGGTGGAGAGTGAGGAGGTGAGCCAACTGGAGTATGAGCAGGAGAACTGTGAGGGGTATCTGGGCCTTCTTGATTCAAAGGTAGCACAACTTCCTATAAGGCTGTTTCTACAAGTTCTTCCCAGTCTCCAACCAACGCTGAGTCTTCTACTACATGACGATCTTTCCTCTTATATTCTCTTCTGGGCAATTCAGGGATGATTGGCAATCCTCCAATCTTCTTTACATATGCCCTGGTGTGTCTTCTCAGATCATTAACAACTTCGTTGCCAACAAAATATAGATGTTCTCTTTCTTCCGGAATTGGATTATGAAGCCCACTGCTTTCAGAATTGTTACTAGTGGAATAATCTCGGGAAAACGGGTTTCCTCGGCCAGCCATGCACTGGCTGCCCTCCTTCTAGTGCCAAAACTGTTGAGGCCTGGAAAATCGTAGGCAGTAATAGTAAGGGATTCTCCCCAGTCAACGTTCCCAACTAGCCCGTGATTGTTTGGTGTAGGGAATCCATCCGGCTTGCAGTCCGGCTACCGTAGGTCAAGTAACAAAACAAAGGTTTTTACCGTTTACGGCCCAGTCCACCGAGTTTTTGTATTTTGACTTAAATTATGAAATGCACATGCCTAATTAACAATGCAGAGTGATAAAGATGCGAAGAGCATTCACAATGTGATGCGCAGGTTCTTACCTCTCGTCTTAGAACTCACGAGCATCTAAATCATACAAACAGTAATAAAATAAAACTAACTAAACTATCTTTAGAGAGCTGGATTAATTCATGAGTAATGCAATACTGTTCAGGTGTTATGGCAAATCACAGATAGTTGTTCTTATAACCAAACATATAAACAGAAGTAAAAGTATACATGACAAGATAGCTCATCAACAATTAAAACATCCCATTACTCATAGTGGATGAACACCATAAAAATACTGAAGAATCTTCAGACAAGAACATAGGTTCAAGAAATTAGAACACTCTTACAGCTAATGAGACATAGCTGAAAACGAAATAGTTCACATTCAACATTGCTCATTTAAACACATTTATCCATTCCACATAGCACTTTCTCCAATAGGTAAAGTTTTCACTTTCTGGTTTGTAAAATGAATTAGTTCCTCTTACAAGCAAATGGTTTACAAGTTTGCCAAGGAAAAAGCCCTTTCTAAGTTCTACTTTGAAATATTTAAACTACAACGGTCAACCGCTTGGGTTGCCCCCCAAACGTATGACCTTTCAGTTCCCCAACGCTTCATATTCCTCTATCTTTTCTGCGCATGCTCATGATTGGCTGGGTAACGGCCGGACCTTTCAGAGCTGCCCCTTTGTCACCATTTATTTTGTCTTTTCCTTCATTTGTTCTTCTTGCGATCCTGCTGTTTTCGGCTCTACCTCCACCAAACGGCCCGCTATGCCTTCGCACCGCGGTAGTCTGAAAACGTCTTTTGAGTCCACCTGTGATTCAACAAAGTGTATCATTAATTGGGACTGCGTTATAAACAAAGCAACAAATTATACCAACTGAAACGGCCAACCCAAAAGAAATGGCCAGGTGCACCACCATTATTAGCATTCTATCAAACGCCGACACCGCTATTTGGTTTATCCACGGGTTTGCACAAAACCACCAATGACAGGAAACGAGGACTCATCGAACGCTCAAAGCGCTGGCATCGGAAGCTAAAAATCTCACCCCAGCCGCAACGGCGGAAGAGAACGAGGTCACGGACAAGTGACCGAAGGGCGGGAAAATTCACCATCAGAAATCGGAAGGGTAACCACGTTGGAAGCCAAATGACTTCCCCAGCCGCAACGGCGGAAGAGACAAGGGCTAGAGACATCCGAAACGCGGGCGGGAAAACTCTCAATTGGAAGTCGAAAGATATTAACATCAGAGGATAAATTGCTTTCCCAGCCACAACGGCGGAAAAGGAAAGGTTACGGGCAAGTGACTAAAAGACTGACGCATCGGCTGGCGGGGGCTTTAGACTTCAGAGGCTTAGCTACTTTGAGAGCCGCAACGGCGGAAACGAAAAGGTAATGGCCTCCGATCAAACATATTTTCGACACCCGATGTATAAAAAATGATTTAAGTGTTTTGGACAGTCCTCGAATGTCAACAACGGACAAAAACTGGCTTCACCTCTGAAACGACGACCCAAAACAAAGAAACTTGATCCGATCGACAAGCAAATAAAACTGCGACCCGCAACAATTTCCATCACAATCAAATTTGAAAACCAGGGCGAGAGTTAATCTTTCGAATCATCCAAAATTAAACATGACCAAAATTCAAAGGATCCAACGATTAAAACAACGCTAAACATTGAGGAGGGGCCCAAAATTTAAGAAATTTGGGGAGAATGGTTGCAGCTGCAACAAGCAGATTGACACTTGGCAACATCCTCAAACCACTTCTAGCTCTTGCAGGAGGAAACTTCCATATTTCTGTGGTCATGTTCCCCAAGAAAGTGGAACAAGAGCAGGTGGCTCATTAAGTGAAAAACTAACCAAAATACCTAGGCATGCTTATATTTACCCATCGAATTCAACAGGTGGTTGTTCAATCTTTACTTGTGAAATTTTTGGAGTGAAATTTGTGCACAAGATATTCGATGGAGGGGAAAGGCAGAAGTGTTTGAGTGTAAAATGTTGATTTACTGAACTAGTGCAGCTGATTTGCTGAGTTCTTACTGCAGAAGACATAAGTATTACTGCTGAATACTTTTGTGGAGTTGCAGGGATTTTATATCCCATCCTCTCACCCAGTGCTTTCAACCAAGTGGACCAATGGACAGGCTCGGGGGTCCTAAGACTAGCAGCTAAGCTATCTTTAGGAATTGGTTGGGTGGAACAGGCTCCTTAGGCTATTGTCTCCTCTACCATTTGCCAGGTTCTAAATGTTATTTTATTTTACCTTATGCAAGCAAGAGAACTGGAATGGATGAAATTATGAGTTGATTTATTCAAATGACTGGATAAATTGTTCTTAGATTTAGAGTGTGTAATCTCTTCTTATTTAAAGTAAATAATTTCTGGTTAAATGTATATTTGAATGAATGATTTAGGGATTAGAATATTTTGTTTGAAGGATAAATATCCCTTGCTGTATTTTTCCACATATCCGAAGAGATAGCACTCCAATACAACAGGAAAATTAAAATATATGTTACTGTTTACCCTGAATTTTTATAGTAAGAAAAATAGTAGGTTATCCTTTATTTCTTATCTAGAAACAACATCATATGTTCATATCTAGTTTCATTATAGTATTATGGATGTTAATGGTTGGTATTACTTTAACTTTTCTCTTTACACCTGCGGCAATAAATAATAAGTTACATAAATATAAACACGTCACAGAAATATAAAAACGTTACAGAAATATATGCATGTTACAGAAATAAATACAGGTTACATAAATATAAACAGGTTACATAAATATAAACAGTTACAGAAATAAGTACAGGTTACAGAAATAAATATAAGTTACAAAAATAGTTTTATATATTGTAGGAATATTTTTTTAGGTTGTTGAATAAATAAAAAGAAGTGTTATTATTGTTACTTAAAAAATGGTTAGTTTATAGTAATTTTGGTTCTTGTTATTTTTAATACAAAAATACTTGAAGAAAGGTATTCTTTTCTTTAAGTTATTAATTTATAATATATATTTACGATTTCTAAACCAAAGATTATTTCCGATTTGCAAGAATGGTGATTAAAGGTTAAAAGTTCAAAACCTATGAATTAAATTATTCTCAAAATTTACTCATTATCTTTTCTTTCTTACACTCCAAAAACTTTTTACTTCTATTTCAAACTCACACATCCAGGAGGTCATTTCGTTTACAAACGATTTAGGATAAAATACATATAAATAAATTTACAGCCGTAAAGCTTTATGTAAATCCAAAGGAAATATTAATTTAGGGTTTTCCAAAGTATATATATTTTTAAAACAATATATCACGTTATTAATTAACACAGTTTTCTCATTTAAAGGTCAAGAGTTCTAAACCCGTAAGGGTAAAGCTCTTACAGAAAAAATTTTAACTAACACATTTAGGATTTTTCTTTTAAAATATCAATTTATAAACTAACTCTATGTAAAATGCCTGTATAAGTAAAATACAAACCTTATAGTAAAAACAACCAATAAACCATTACGACCGTGAAGCAAAACCCTCCTTTAAAGCATCAACAAGTTAACATTTTCAATGTTTGGCTCTACGGCTTGTTCTATTACATCTTAAACAAAAGTAAAACTTTTTCTTTACTCTTTTGCACAGTAAATTGTAAACACCACCAAGCTCTCCCATCACCATTTGGATTATTAACAAAGGACATCCCAGGTTTCAAGACCGAGGCTTACCGAAGCCTGAACTCTTCCCTGCAGAGTAACGATGAGTTTGCAAAAGACCATCTAGATTTAAAACCTGTGTAATAAATAGTAAAATCAAGAGATGGGTTTAACTATGTAAAATCATATACTTAATAAAGAAAAAGGAAATAGGGGAAACTTTATAGTTTTGTGTTTTATTTATTTTTACCTTTAAAGTTGTAAGCCTGGTAGACTCTCGACCATTTCCGAAGGCACCCAAGCGACAAGGAAACCAAAGTATAAAACCCCACCTTGGACGCAACAAGCAGTTTTGTTCTAAACTTGAGCAATGGTGAATAGAGGGCGAAGTTCAGCCCCCTTTTAAGTTCACAAACTTGCATGGTTAACCATGGTAGCAGAGACCGAAATGGCCGAAAGGCTGTCGGTTTGCCCTTCACCATAAGCAGTAAAACGTGAAAATGTTCTGAAAGCAAGATTTTAGGGTTTTGGTAGTTTTATATGGTTAGGGTTTTACCCTAAACCTTCTTCCTTGGTTTGTTGAACACGTGGACTCCACTAACAATAAGATCTTTTGGGTATTTGGCTATAGTTTAAACAGTGTGATAACCCTGCAAATAAGATGTGTAAATATTATTACATGTTTTAAATTTTTAAAAATAAGTATTTCGTGTAAATAAAAGTTCATGATGGTAATAGTTAATATATATATGCATTTTAAAATTTAGACAAGTTAATATTTAAGCAACGCAAGTCTTTTCGAAATGCTTGACTTTATATACAATGCTTAGGTTAGCATAAGGTTGTGCCTTGTTAATTTATATGGTCATGCTAATGTATAAATGTTTTTGTTATGCTTTATTTTAGGCATAAGTTGGTTTGTTTTATATGTAATATATACATACTAAGGTTAATACATATATGTTGCATATGATTAAATACCTAGACTAGGTAATAAATAACATTCTTGTTATGCATTAGAGTTATGCATCATTTAAAAAATGTTTATGATAGCTAGTTCTAAACTAGCTTGAAAGATTATCATGATTATGCCTAGGTTAAAATATAAAGACTATGTATTGAAAATACTTATGGCTAGACAAATTTGTTAATGTCAACAATAAGTTATAAATGTTAAGAATCAATATTAACAAATGATTTATGGCAATTTTGGAACTTAGGAATTCTAGACTATAACAGGGATAATCTTTAAGGAAGTAAAATACTGGGAAGTTATCACTTATGTTTGTGTGGTTTGCTAGTAAACTTTCTAAGACACTTTCATCTCTAATCTAAACCTTCGAACTTAATTGTTTCTTTATCCTCGTAATCTGGAAATAGAAATTTACCTATAGAAACCTGTGAAGGCATTTCAAATCTGCATTAGCTTGATACAGCTAAGTAAGCCTTGGGTAGAAACCAAAAGACCCTTCAGTAAATAAGAAAACAACTTTTATAATCTTACACTTACTAAAAAGTAAACAGTTGATCTCAGTGTATTTACCCCGCTATTTCATTAACTTTGTAGACCGACCTTTCATTACATTTCTTTTGGATGTTGTTAGTAATGAATGTATTATACGTTAGTAACTAATACTTTGGTAGTATCTAGTTCAGATATTTTCTTGAATGTTAGCTGTTAGCAGTTAAAGGTAACCTTTTTAGGCGATGATTTAACATTTATTGTTGCATGGAAAATTTTTAAATTTTTACGAATTTTTGGAGTGTTACAATACTCCAAAAGCAAGGGAGATATATATTTGTGCATGTGTGTGTCAAATTCAACTCCACACAGGATTATAGTGCCTTCAAACCCTATGTACAGGCTATAGGTTTCACTAATATCAAAAGGAGAATGTTCAAGCATCAAAAGAATGTCAGTCCAGCAACCATTATACTAAACGACTCCAGCATTTGTACTTAATTTCTTTGCCTACTGGTGCCTCCATGTGGATTTGCCTTCAATGGTTTACTTTATGTAATGTGATGCTAGAAGCAATTTTTATTACATTGGACTGAAATCCTCTTGTGATTTTGCCAACTGGTGAGTACAATGCTGAGAGGCATGGCAAGTGATGGGTTGATTTACAACATTCACCTAATATCTTTTTTTTTATTACCATTATTTGACTCCCCTTTAAATTAATCTAATTCTCTCATACACAATCCTTGTCACTCTTTTCATATAAGCCAATTTTTATATGGGATAACGAAGCATAAGCCAAACCATTAATTAGTGGGATGCATGCCTTTATATTGCTTTAAGGAAAAGAGAGTTTCACCAATTGCAGCTTCAATGGATATGTTAATTTCTCACTGTAGAGTTCAATGTACAACTAAGGGAAGAAGGTATGGTATTCAAGGCTATGTATGGCCCAACAGTGATGCATACATCTTGTTTGGGGTGTGTATGGCATCAGGAAATAATGAATTGTTGAGTACAAAGTCACAAACCTGTTGGAGGGTGCATAGGGCTTCAATGCCCATGCGTTTGTTACATACTTCCTGTCTGGATGCCATTGGCCTCAATAATCAGAATTGCTATTCTTCAGGGGTGGAAATAAAAGTTTGGATTTTGAGTCTACCAATACTTGTTATAGCTTTAGTGGCGATTTAGGGCTCTCCATTAGTATTTGTGGAATTTCTTACATCAAAGGAGGAGATTGATTTCTATATGTACCATTCTAATCATAATCTAAAACCTCAAATTGGTTCTTTTGAATAGCACTAGTTGGTTTCCATACCTTTTTGGGTCTGTTAGGCATTTGAGGCTCTGATCTTCTCTCTTCCCCTTTCTATGGTTTGAAGCCCTTTTCTTCTTCTCAGTTCTTTTGCAGCTTGTGAGGGCATTTTCTCGATATGATTGTAGTCGTGGCAATTCCTTAGCCAAATTATAGTTCCACTTGTCATACTCTATTTGGATGGACCTTATGATTGTACATGGTTTCTCATGTTTGTAGATTTCTTCACTCATTTTAACTCTTCCAATTCCATTCTTTTAATTTTATTTCCTCCATGTGTACTTATTGCAGCGAGGTGAAAGGAAAAATATTATATTGCACATTCTCTTTGTAAGTTTCTTATGTAGTGCACATAATCCACATGAGAATGTAACCCCCACAATCCATCCCATGTGGGCTTGCAGTTTTGTGTCCATGCTCTCACACTATTTTATCTTTTTGTGCATATAAATCCTTAGAAGTGAGAACAATAGAGTGTCAAAAGAGGCATGGATGTCCTCTATAAAATATTGTCCATCGTTGCTTGCAACTACGACATTTCTAGTCTTGTATGAAGTCCATGTTGTGCAAGTTTTTCATTCTCAATTTCAAGTAAGTCCATTTTATTGTTTGTGTATTCTGAATTTCTCTGGACATTGCATTTTAAAGGCAGAATCTTGTGCAGGTGTTCCTACAATGAAGAGATAAAAGTATGCTCATCATGAAGATGTTATTCTTCATGCTCTTAAGCTTGAGAAATTGTAGCTAGGTGTAAAATACAGTCTTGTCTTGAAAGAGTCCACATGGATGGAAAGAAACATGCCATTGTGGTGATGTAGCGACAAAATTATGTTGTTGATCATGACAAAGATAAGAGCCAGCATGACTCTGGTAACTGATGGTGAATACATTCTGTTTATGAAGAAGGTGAAACTGCACTTACAGGTCCATTTAATTCCTCTCTTCGTGGACCTATTCAAACTTATTCATCTTTTGATTTTATGTTAGAAAATAGGAAGGCGTAGTCAAATCCATTCTTGTTGGGTATGACTTATTCAAAGGTTTGAAAATGTTATGTATCTTTGTTAGGTTCAATGTATTAATTATTTTTAATGTTCTCTAACACTATATTTTATGGTATGACTACACTCCGTTGTATATTAACCCTTGCAAACACTATCACATTTGCATTCCAAACAATATCCTCTGTCCATGAGGTTGTACTTGTACTCAAACATACTTGTAGAACATACTTCCAAGAGAAATACTCGGCAAATATCAATTGGGATCTTTTCCTTCAAGTTTATGAGTTTCTCAACCAATTATTTTGTTTCATGTATTATGGGTAATTTTGTATTATATCTCAACGCTCTAGATAAACCACTTTTGGATAATTATGAGTGTGAACAACAACAATACATATCCCCTTTGTAAGTTTGGATCAATTTTGGGCTAATTCTTGAACAATTTGGGAAACTTTGGTTTAAGGGGTAGGACACCAAGAACATTTGGATCCATAAAGAATCTCCCTAATGAACCCTATTTAAGCTCTTTTACAAATTTTTTGCACTTTCAAAAACACTTTAAACTTAAAAAAATCTCACTAACAATACTCTATAGCCCCCCTTCACACAACCTCTTAAATATGCCCATTACTAAGTCAAATATGCCTAACATTTATACATCTTGAAATTATTTCTATAACATACTTACCTTGTAAATCTTCAATTACAAACTCTATAACATACCCTCTAAAACACAATGAAAAATATATCCACAACACATATGACCTTGTGCTAAAATGTAAAATATACCTAACATTTATACATCTTGAAATTGTTTCTATAATTTACTTACCTTAAATCCTTAATTGCAAACTCTATAACACAGGTGTCTAAAACACAATGAAAAATATATCCACGACACACACACGACCTTCTGCTAAAATTCTTAAATATTTCCCATATGGCAACACTACACACAACACACATGACCTTCTGCTAAAATTCTTGAATATTTCCCATATGGCAACACTCTTCACGCCCTTAGTTCAATTTGTCTTGATACGAAGATTAACGTGTTGCCGCATTCATGAAGATGGTATTGCATGCTAATTTTCTTTGAGTGAAAGGGTTTTAGCTCCCAGATGGCTTTAGATCGAGGGTTATATGAAAACAAATTTCAATTTAATTCTATTTCCTACTGTGTAGTGAGGTGAGAAGTTTTTAATGGCCTGGATTGTATTTGCACACCCGTCGTAATCTGGACCATTGATCTTTTTCCGAGCTTAATACATCCACATGTTTACAACCCGTTGGTTTCTTGTTGTCAACCTGCTTCGTGGGTTTGGTGGGGTTCGTTTGTGAAGGCGGAACAACTGCAGAGGCATCCACTGATCGAGGTACTGAATGTCATAGTTCCGTTTAGAATGGCTGGCCTACTGTCTGTGTTAGGACTGCGCAGTTTTTTGTTTGGGTGGTTGCAAGCAATGCATGTCTTTAATTGTTTTCTAGATTTAAGGTTGTATGTTATAGTTTCATCTTGCCAGTCATTTGAGGTTTTTGAGGTTTATGCTGTAATCTTATGGTAAAATCTTTATATGTGTGGATAGTCGCTACTGCTAGTCCTTCGAACTTCGAGGGTTTTAAAAATTATATTTCAACAAAAATAAAAGTGCTAGGGCTTTACCGGATACACCCTCCTTTGTGGGTTTCATTTGCAATTTCTGCTTTGTATATTGTCTAGGGCTCCATTTTTCTTCTATAAATTATACATTTTTTCTGGCTATTCAGCTATCTTGTCCAGCCTCCATTTGTCTGCCAGTGATCCACGAAAATTAAAAGGAGTTTGGCGATTAGGGTGTTACCTACACCATTCGTGTTCAGCCTGCATGCCTATCTTTCACGATGGCCTCATGTACTTGCTCCTGGAGCTTCAGATAAATAGAATATAAGCCTGTTTCGTCCTTCATTGGTTTTGGCCTGTCTGGTTAGAATATGTGCTTACCTATTGGATAAAAGTGCCAACTTTAAATCCTTCCTCGAATTCATGGTACTCTCTTCAACTGTATCTGCTATCAGAATGTTCGCTGGTGGTTACCATAGTTCAGGTTCAATTCCTGGGCGGTGGTGACATCTCAATTAGAACTACAAGGCTTGAATCCTTTGAATTCTGTCAAATAAGTCAGATCCTATTTAAATATGTTTAATGGAGACAGTTTAGGTGGGTATAAGAAGCTTCATTAGGATTAATGATAGAGCACCTAGTCAGCTGGTGTCCGGTCCTGGGCTTGATTTATAGCCTCTCCAGTTTTAGAGCAGCCAATCGACTGGTGACAGGTCCCAGCTTGATTCCTATCCTCTCTAGTTTTCAACATCCCTCGGTGATCTTGAGTCTTGACCCGGATGTCTATCATATAAGCTAATTCTCAACCCTTGTTAAATGTTGGATTCAAGGTAGTCATGCACATCTTTTAGACTTACTGTAAGGGCGTCCTTCATAGAAGGGCATGCAGCTCACTAATAGAGCAGCTCATCAGCTGTAGCTAAGTGCTAAGTTCTGGGTTTGATCCTTACACTTTCCAGTTTTGGATTTAACCAGGTAGTTTTAAACCCCACTGTCTATTGTGTAAGCTATTGCCCAAGCCATGCTTCACTATTGGAATCTAATAAGCACTTGTTTTGACTTGGGTATTAACAGCTTGAAATGAAAACACTGACGCAAGAATCAAAATCTATGCCTGCTTCCTTGAAAACAATGTTGAATTTTATTTGGAATCTAATAAGCACTTGTTTTGACTTGGGTATTAACAGCTTGAAATGAAAACACTGACGCAAGAATCAAAATCTATGCCTGCTTCCTTGAAAACAATGTTGAATTTTAATTGATCTCAAAGTGGACAACTGTGCTGTATGACCATTTGATATAATTTATATTTACTGAAAGGCTTGGCATATCTGACTCGTGGATTTTGTTATTCGGTACTTTTATTTGTGTGATATTGCCTACAGCTCATATGTGTTTCCTTCTGTGTTTTTAAACTTTTTAACCTGGATTTTCTTAGGACCGTGCTTTTCTATATATGTACTTCGGCTTAGAGCTGGTTACTTATTGTAGCATTAAAGAATATACCTTTAGCATGATAAACCTGTATGTTGGCAAAGTACAATTGATGCATTTTCCATGGAGTAGTTTGTGACGATCTAGATAGAAGAATTCAAGAAACTATTGTAGTCACAACTATTGGTTGATGGATTAGGTGTTATTGATAATTAGTTGTAGATGCTTGTGTTTGTTAGTGGCATTCTGAATGCTTTCAAGCTAACATTTGCACATTAGTCATGGAAGTTTTATTTTGGTAGGTAAAAGGGGGTGCTTTAAATTTGCAGATGCAAAGTAAGTTCATAAAATTGGATGGTCATTCCCTGTACCTGAATGCTCTTACATTATGGTCTTAAAATAAATGTCATTGAAGTTTCAGTCCATCTATTCCCATCTTATTAATTTTTTCTGGTTGTCACAGTAGGTAAGTCATGGTGAAGCATAACAATGTTGTGCCTAATGGGCATTTTAAGAAACATTGGCAAAATTACGTGAAGACATGGTTCAACCAGCCTGCACGCAAGCAGAGGAGACGTATTGGTAATGGCATAGAACATGCTTATTTGCCTTTTTCCAAAATGTTGCTGATTATGAAGGTTATTGTTTGTTCAACATGGTAATTGTCTCTTTTTCAATAGTTATTTCTTACCTGTGTTGTTTACCATCTTGTGCAGCCCGTCAAAAAAAGGCTGTAAAGATATTTCCACGCCCCACTGCTGGTCCCCTTCGACCAATTGTACATGGACAAACCCAAAAATATAACATGAAAGTTCGTGCAGGGAGAGGATTTTCACTTGAAGAGCTTAAGGTGAGATTATAGTTTTAGTATTTGATTGTATTGTAAATAGATTAAAAATTTAAGGATATATTTTCATTCATCTTTAACATAATGAGTGGAATGAGTTAGATGAAGATTGCTTCTTGAATTAGATTGTCTTTTTTTTGACAACCTTGGTAAAGTAAGTTATCATAAAATGTATTTTGGCAAAGGTTAGGATATGATGCGTCCAACATTGTACCATAAGATGGCTTCTTGCTTTTTTGGTGATGAACCTTGGTAGAATAAGGTATAAAAGTGTGTTTTGCTGGAAGTTTAGAATGTGATGCATCCAGCATTATGCCATACATGGTTTGGTTTCTTTGTTCCTGTTATTGAACAGTTTTCTTTGTATATGGATAGTTATTATTGTTTGTTTCTAAAGTGAGATGTTAGCATTTTTGAAGTTCTGCAAGTTTATTTTCTATCTTTTACTTTACCCCCTTTTCATATTTGATTTTTACATTTACGCTGTCATAAGTTTGCATTGAGGGCAGTTTACTTTGCTCAGTTATGTAAAGGAATCCATTGTAGCCATTTTCTTGCATTGTCTTAATTAGGAAGGGCATTGTGAGGGTATATATGCCTTCTTTAGGCAAATGCTGATTTACATGGGAAGTATCTTAGGTGAAGGTATTAGGAAGTAACTACTTCACAAATTCTGGTCAAGAAAACTTACAATATCAGAAATAATTTGCTAAGTTTTCTATCATTTTGTTCCTGTTTGTTTGCACAATATAGATTTGGTTAAGGTTTTATAAATTGGCCATGGAATGTGCAAATTTGGTTGTTTTCTTAGAGGATATAATAAATATACACCAGCAACTATCTTTTTTTTTGGTCTTTTTGAAGAGAACTTTATGGAATTTAAAACTTGTATAATCTCATTATATGATGTGAAGTACAGTTGATTCTCCAAATCTGTTTTCAAGTGTATTCCCAAGAAACATACACCCCTTGTGGCTAAATATGTTTTTATGTAAGCAAGGTAGAGCCTTCTATTCTATCAGTATACAGTAAAAGTACAAAACTGAGCTCTCAGGTGCTCCTCCTGAAGGAAAACATTTAACAAAGTGATCCATAGGTTTTATTATTATTATTATTGGATCAACATTTTTTTAGGAATGGTTTCTGTAACTATCATATTCTAGTGTTAACACACTGGACTTGTTTTACAGGCAGCAAGCATTCCCAAGAAATTGGCACCGACAGTAGGTATTGCTGTCGATCATCGTCGCAGAAATCGCTCTCTAGAGAGCCTTCAAGCTAATGTTCAGAGACTGAAAACATACAAAGCGAAGTTGGTTGTCTTTCCAAGAACTGCTCGCAAGTTAAAGGTAGGATTCTAGCTTTGAATGCCTTTTAGTATTTTAGTGTTTAAGAACTCTTATATAACAGTCCTTTTAATCTTTAGGATGGTTGTAGTAAGCTTTGCATATCTATGTGTAGGCTGGTGATTCTAGTCCAGAGGAGCTGGCTACTGCAACCCAAGTACAAGGAAATTACATGGCAATTACTCAAGAGAAACCATCTCTTGAACTTGTTAAGGTTACTGAGGAAATGAAAAGCTTTAAAGCATATGCAAAATTGCGTGTGGAAAGAATGAACAAGCGCTTGGTTGGAGTTCGGTTGAAAAAGGCTGCAGAGGCTGAAAAGGATGAGAAAAAGTAGATTTCTGTCTTGGAGGCAGTGCCCTGCAGATTCCTATTGTTGTCCATTTTGATCTCTTTTTATTTTTTTCCGTCTTCAGATGAGAAGTGCAGTTTGTGCTGCATAGGAAAGCACAGGACTAGAACCATAGGTATTTTTTTTTGAGATGGTAAGATGCATTTTATTAAATTTATATTTTCTGCTTCGGTTAGTGATACCATACATCAAAACGAATGCTTTTATGGCACTGATTATTTTTATTCTGGCTCTTTTGGAATTTTATTAATTTCTCCTTTCTTGAGAATGATTTTAATGGCTGTTTGCTTACTCTACTAAATTAAATTAAGGTGAATGTGACGTGTTCTTTTAGTTCTTTCCTTGCCTTTTATATCAGTCTTTCAGGCTTTGTATTTGCCCGTCTTCAACATTTATACATGTATCAAAGCTTACGGCTAACAAAGATTTGTCTGGCTTGCTCTCTTCCCCTTGTTTATCTCTCACTAAAATGTGTATTTTTCACAAGCATTCCTCGAAGAAGGAAATCTTCAGGTAAAGAAGTAGAAATGGGCCGAAATATGAAGTATTTCAATTTAGGCACAGTTTCTATTAGAATTTATACAAAATGGTCTATTCTTACGAGTAAAAGCTGTAGCAAGGAAAAAAACAATAAGAATGTATTATTATCAATGGCATTTCCATTCGTATAAAATATAAAGTGGAAGTTTTCTTATATTCCCTTTCTTCAATAAGAAGACATTTGATTGATATTTAAAACATTACAGGGAATTGCCACACGTAGTAGGTTTTGCAAACTCAGCATGCTTTTATGCAAACCCAATAGACTAACATTCCAGTCCCGAGATGATTTTTTTATACACAAACAGAAAGTAACTACCTCCCATGTACATATGCTTTTATGCAACCAATAGACTAACATTCCAGTCTCGAGATGGGTTTTTTTATACGCTAACAAAAATTAACTATCTCCCATGTACGTGGAAATGGATGGAACTAAATCAGAGGTAGGTTATCCATTTTCTTGGACACATAGTAGCCTAAGATGACAGGTGAATAGATCTGTCACCAATCTGCCCAACCAACCTTTCATCCCCATTTTGCTCGATTCTTGCTGAAGGAAAAATCTCAATTGTTCCCTCAATTTTAACGTAATCTTTTCAATACTGGACATGGTGTTGGTGTTTACATGCACGCAGATGCATGTAATTTTTCACGAGTCTTATATTTTCAATCTTATGCTATATGACAATTTGGTGCTATACAATTCATTTCTCATGTGAAGTGAGCATTGAAGGATTTCCTATCACTGCTATTTTGTTATATTGCATATTCTTGTCCATCTGAGTGGAGTATGTTCTTTAATTTGTTTGGCTAACAGTGTGATGTGCTTTGGTCAATATGTTCTTAATTTGTTTGGCTAACAGTGTGACTTGCTTTGGTCCTTGGCAGTGAGTCGATTGGTTTTGGTGAAAATCAATATGTCCACACACAATGCAACTAGACTTTGAAACTTGTTTGTGAGAACTTTCCCAACATAGTTTTTTTATTTGCTTGCCATTCTTCAGGGCTCTAGCACCTTTCTATTGAGTGCAAGGTTTTGCAAATAAAATGACAAACCTACACAAATTGTAGCATAGTGACGAGTGTTTGTTACTTGTGGTCGGATCAAGTGGGATGCCCACATTTAACTTTTGTCCTAGGGTGCCTTTAATAAACATGCATGATCTTGTATAGCACCTAAAAAGGAGGAGATGGTTCATTCGAGAAAGTAGTTTTGTTCCTATCCAATTGGATGGACCAATGTTATCAAACTTGACCAATCAGCGAACTGGTCAAGCCTAAAACAATTAGATATAAAAACGGTCGACCAAAAAATACATAAAATATTCAGATTTTGAAAAGAACACACACACACACATATATGCATGTGCTTCCATAAGAATCCAAACCATTATACACATGTGCTAAGTTTTTCATGTATATAGAAAGTAAGGGTGCACATATCTAAAATCACAGTGTAATCCATATCTGACCCAAAATACATAAACTGAGATGCCTTAAACGACCTCTAGGGTCCAAAACACTTCATGCTACAACAAATATTACATATCATCAAAAAAATTTCCTACATTGGGATCCTGTTTGTTAATAGTACCCTATGCCCCCCATCTCTAGGCTCTAGCCCTTACCTCTATTTCAAATCTCAAAGTTGGTTAGTCGACACCATGAAAAAAAGTAAGTAATTTTGCTTGAGTGAAGGGTACACTTTTATTAAGGTCATGGCAAAGGGGTTAAACAATCAACACCACATAAAGAGGTTGATGTGTTTGATTAAATGCCAATCCTATACTTTCATAATTGATAGAATCCAATGGAAACGTTTGCAATCTTGAAATCTTGAAAGTCGTTAAGTTTGTTGAATTGTGAATGGGATCTAAAATTCTACTTTTTGCATATCAAGTTTGATGAGGTTGTGTTGGAGCAGTAATACATCCTTAGTATATAGTTTAGACCTTAGGTTAATTTGATTTTTGCAAATTTCATTAATGTCCTATGGTTTAGACTTAAGAGAGTTAATTCAGCAATATATCTGGTTCACACCTACAACGGCGCCTGGTTTGGTCAACCTAGCCCATGTGCTCCCTCATTAATGCACTGGAGCGCTACCTCATTGATTTGTGGGGCCCTGGCTTGACTAGGTGCACTTGGGGTGAATTTGGCCTGTTTTAGCTCTCCTAGGAGCATTTATTGCCACCTAGAGCACCCCACTTGCCTCTATTTCCTCACCCACACATGCCTTGGAGTCTATAATGACCCAACACACCTAACCAACACTCACACATCAATTCGAGTCTGTTTGGGTTGAGTTGGGTCTCCATTGGTCCACCTAGGGGGGATTGAGGTCATTTCCCACATTGACACATGTACAACTCCAATTGGCTTCCAGAGCCACTCGAATTTGTCCATTGTATTATAAATGATGTATGATAATAATATGATCAGAAACTAGCACCATTCATATGTGCTATTTCATGTATTTTCTGTTTCTTTGATTGTTTCTCTTGCACATTTTGTCAAACATTTCATGTGTGAAGTCTGTTCTAGCTCCTAGATCTGATTAAGAAGTAAATTCTTACATGGTATCAGAGCTAGTTGGAGCTGCAAACAAATCTTGTGAGGTTTGAGTTGTTGTTTAGGGCATATTTCCAGTTTATGTGAGTGTTTTTCATTGCAGGTTTTTACAACATCTTCATGAATTCGAAAGCTGTTCCTCTCCTTTCCCCATTCAACTATTCTGAATGGAAGTCGAAGATGTGTGCATATCTCAAGAGGCAATGTCTCTATGATGTGTCTATTGGTGTTGTGAGAGAACCAGAGTCCTGTCAAGAGAAGGATGCTTGGCTTAATGACAATGATAGAGCCTATGGAACTATGTGTCTAGCTATACCTCCTACAATGCGCTACATCCTTGATTTCGCTGATTACCCATTCGAGCTTTGGAGAAATCTAGATGAATCTCTTAGCATGCAGCAAGAAGATGTGAGCTATATGGAGAGCAAGCAAATGGGCACCTCCTTATGTGTTCTCCCTATGATCTCGGCCTCATGCATTTCTCAAGAAGCTGTTCAAAATGAAGAAGAAGTAGCCAAAGATTCAGCAAATGATCCAGCTTAAGTTTCTTCCTCTGTGGCTTCCTCTCCTTGTCAAGAAGCTATGTTTCATGAAGAGAGCATACGAGTTGCTGCCATCACTACTGCTGAAGATTTACTTTCACCCTTCTCTATGTCTTCTATTACGAATGGGCAAGATGTATTGCTAGTTGATGTCCATAGCGAGCCTTCTCTAGAAGATGGGTTTTCTTCACATGAGAGTATTGGTTCGAAAAATGGAGATGTTTCCTCCACCATCATTAGTAGAGTTCCTTCAAGTTCATACGAAGATGGAGAAGCTTTTGCCATCACAATGGCAAATTTGGGGCTTTTGTTCCACATTCTTGTAGCTGATTACAACCTTCATTCGAAGTTAATGCTTCAAGATCCTTATGACTTGCTTGGGGTCGCCTATTATCAAGCATTTACAGTATCTTTCATGTATGGCATTCTGTGTGGTTCGAATTCCTCACATGGCATCCTGTTTGGTTCGAATTACTCACGTGGTGGTTCGAAGTTCAAATCTGAAGAGTACCATTTGCTCTCCCATCAGTGCCTCAAAACCTGAAAAAAGTGGGTCCATGGGTTTACATGGTGCTCTTAGCTTGAAAATGAGCACCTACATGACTGAAACTGATTATTTGGCCCACTTTTATTACAAAACCAATTTTTCCAATTAAACTATTAAAAAATAGCGTAAGTTTTGGAAAATTTTAATTTTAATAAAAAACATTGAAAAAATTAAAAATTTAAAAAAGTTGAAAAAACCCAAGGGGACTTAGACATGTTCATATGACTCGACCATGATGCCTAGCATGTTTATACATTGACACATAGACTCTAATAACCTCAAAGTCTAAATGGCAAGCCAAGCACCCCAACTTTGGAGGTATTGAGTGAAAAACTCAGAAATTATTAGTCGTTTATTCAACAACCAATAATAACCAAGGGAAAAAAACACCCTGGGCTGATCGGATTGACAAATAAAGTTTAAGAGACCGACTCTTTTATAGACACTATCATGCTAGAACATTTATTACAATTCCCCCATGGGGTATGAACATGTGATATAGTACGACATAGCTTCCCAAAAGCAAGACTAAAGATCTTTTGAAGTCCGAACAAGTTATCCTTGTTCGGTTCACCAGGCTCACTTGATAAAAAACCACTAAGTACAACTATATAATGTAGTTGCTGACTCATTAGTTAATTACATCCTATATTGGCATATTGTCCATTCATGATATTAAATCAAATATGGTTCATTGTAAATAAACAATTAAAGACACATAAAACTCATGTAAAATGCATTCACCATTGGAGACATATAAGCACCAAACAAAAGTCTGTATATATATATATATATATATATATGAACATGTTTACAAAAAATAGGTCTCGAGACCTTATTTGAAGTGCGTAGGCTTTCAGGAAAAAATCGCCATACAAAATCCTGAAGCTGTCAGCTTTCAGTAGATATTTCATACACACAATGTCTAGTGATGCTTGTGGTAGCACATCACTGCCCGAGCTACTCTACGTAGCAGCCTACTAAATCGACCTGGTACTCCTGCTGTAGGTCTCTGATACCTCAGAGGGAGGTCATCAATGGAAGCATCAGGGATATCCAAGGTCAACCTCTCTAGGTTTTTCCTCTAACTCCCCGGTGATATCATTGCCCCGCGGTACAAAGCGGGCCCCAGCTCGTCTATCCAATGGGGAAGCTCCCCCAGGTCGTGCTGCTCCAACGTCTGTATGAAGATTTTCAGATATCATTACTTAACATAAAAAATATAAAACATCAAAAAACATAAAAACATTGTATTCATTTTAGGGTTTCTTGCTTCTTACTGATGTCACTCCACTGTCCGCCAAGTGGCAGCGGTAGGTCAGGATCTCCACTGAAGTCCGTACCCGTGTAAGCATAATCCTCCACAATGAGGATCTAATCTCGGAGCCATCTGAAGAATGGGTCACCAAACTTTACCTTCCCCTTGCCCACTCTAGTACGAGCCATAATCTGGACCCACCTCAGCATGCGGGGGTCCTGCGCTCTCAGCTCTGTGAAGACTACCTGAGGTCTCATCTATGGTAACCGCTCGATGAAGAAATAGGCTAGAATGGAACCAAAGCCAAATTGCTTCAGTTCTCCCTGCTGACACTTAGTCAATTGATCTTTGAATATTGAAAGCAGGGCTTCCACCCAGCTCAATACTATAGGTGCCAGGGCCTCTATGGCATACAGCATGTGTGCCCTAGAAGCCTGGTGCAAACCTTGACTCCCAGCCACCCTCTGCATAGTAAATAGGACAGTCCGTAGAGGCATGTCTATCACTGCCCTGATGGGGATTTTCTTCCCCGATGTTCTCGTCCCTGGGATATAGTGAAGATCTATCAACTCTCGTGTGGTAATATCCCCTCCCCGGGAACCTGTCAATGAGATGGGGGCACCCCATCTTGAGAGTCCAGTCAAGAAGTAGATGTCCTCTACCTCTACTGTCAAGATATGAGCTCCAACCTCAAAGTGTTGTTGCTCCGGATTCCACATCCGAAGTATGTGCTCTAGCAACCACTCATGTGATATCATGCTTGGGGTCCAGAAGAATTTCAGGACCCCATAGTCTCGTAATGCGGCTATACAACCCGCATTCCTTTCAGCAAAAGTGTCATCATTGTCATGTTGTCTTTCTTTCTATATCACCATGATTAATCAGCAAAGACCTGCCAAAAACAATCATAGCACATATTTGAATCATCCTTAATCGTTTAAATTCAAAAGAATGATTTATTTTTGCTTATGCTATCATTTTTTAATCTCCACGACCGACACCACCTGTGTGCCATTGGAGACAGGCAGTGGCACCACCTATGAGCCTTGTTTTAGGCGTGGTTCTAGTGAGGTGCCGCATATCCCGCAAGGGATAAGCACGGTGCCCGTTCCCATGGTTTTAGGGCTTGCCATACAAGCCCAAAATCTCATCAAAATAAAAAATTAAGACTATGAAAAGGAAGAGTAGGGTTTTAACTCTTACCTGGAACTGACAGCGCTCAAATCTGACGGTGGAAACTCCCGATATCAGCAGTGGAAGATCTGACTAGGAAAGTGCTCCAAATGCTCTCCACTATGGGTAAATAGTAAAATGATTTGATTTTTCACTATTTACATGACTTTTATATGCATTTTTGAGTCTGGCATGCTATAGTTTTGATTTAAAATCACTTTTTATTCAAAATTTATTAGTCATAATCCCTTAATGTTAAGTTATGAGCGCATTTAACACTTGTTTTTGAGTCGATTGCAGGATAGAAGAACCAGAGCGGTAAAGTTTTGGGAGTTTGTTTATGAATTTTTCGTACTTCCATAAAATGGAAAAAGTCGATGAATGTTTGTTACGACACTTTGGTCATGCTCTTGAAACCTATTATCAAAGGTCCGAGTCAATTTTCGATTCTTTCCAGGCTTGTAAAAATTGACATTGTGTAAATAAACTTTTTGGAGTCTTCTTTCACCTCTTTTCAGGTTCCTTAAACACGAAAATATCGTTGAGTCCATTTCTGATTCTTTCCAGGCTTGTAAAAATTGACATTGTGTAAAGAAACTTCATGGAGTCCTCTTTAAGCTCTTTTTAGGCTCCCTAAATACGCAAAAGATTATCGAGCAATATTGTCTTCTTCACACTCGTTAAAACATTTGAAGAGTCGTCTTTCTAACGGTAGGTTATCTCTTTTTCAGTTCGGATAGACTATTTGCGAAAAAGGAACACTCCAGCCAATTATGACTGGAAGAGTTCTCTAAGGTATGATTTTACACTTTTTCGAGCCTCAGGGAATAAATCATACGAAAAATGACCCCTTTGGAGTCTTCTTCCGTAATCGTTCAGACTCTCTAAACATGATCGATACCGAGTTTTCTTTCATTGGACTCATTAAATCAAACATTGAGAGACCCACTTTGGGAATGAACCATATGAGTTTGGACTTGTCTTCGAACAAGCTACATCGAGTGTTTGTTACCCTCTTTGAAATCGTAAAACTGAAAAGAGGCACTCATCAATCATGATGGGGGAAATTGGAAGGGAATCATTTTGCAAATAAGTGGCAGTAGTTTGTCATTACCTTTGAACATAACACTTGTTTGCATATCATGTCAGTTAATGGGTATTCAGCTGATCTCTGTGACGATCCACTTTCATGAGTCATGTCACTCCTTTGAGTCTTTCAAAAGAATGCATTGTCCATTGTTGCATCATGAGTTTGTCCTGTTCAGTCATGTTGCCAAGTCTTTTGTCATGCCACCCGATGTTCAAAGGGAAGTTGAAGAAGTTTACCTCTGCAGTCAAAACAGTCTCTGTGTCAATACTTTTGAGTCAGTCTTGTGGTTACTACATTCACATCATTCCAGAACTATGTTCAGAGTTTCGTGTCGTCGATGTGGGACTCATCATGGCCCTCCTTCGACGAGACTATTCCCGTTGACATCAGCTCATCATCCAGGAACTAGTATTAGAAACAAAAACTTTGTACCTTGAGATCTGTATGCCTTAATGACAGATTTTCTCGCTCTCGACATAGGTTCATATCATTGACCATTGATCGATAGAATCGACTGGGTGTTCGACATCAGGACATCTATTCATACTTATTAGATTGTACTAAGGTACCTTGGGAATCATTGACATCAATGATGATCTCCTTCGCACTTGTTAATGGTTCACATCATTGGTCGGTAATCAAGTGGTTTCTACCATGTTCGATTTCAGATCATTGTAATCACATGGATAGAATCATACTTTGCGAAAGACGAGACGAAAACCCTGGGTATTTGTTTAAAGCGTTCATTGTTTTTCCCCAGGTTGCGATGGAGTTTTGTATATCTAGCATGGATCCACATTTGTATGGTCGTGGCTATGCTCAAATTTGCATATGTATGACATAGATCTACATTGTATGTCTGGTAGCTATGTCCAATTTTGAGTCCTCTATCACATGGATCTACGATGTATTCTAGTAGCCATGCTTGTTTATTCCTCCCATGGATCTGCCTTGTATTGGTCTGCAGCCATGAGTTGGTTACTTGTGTCTATGAGTCAAAAATATTGATGTACTACAGATGCTTATTGGATGACATGCTCCGAACGAGCTGACATTCTCACCTCGAAGTGACAACTTGTTCTCTCAAAGCTCTCGTTTATCGTATCCCTCTGAGACTCATGCTTTGGGAGGAATCTTGTTATACCAAAATCATGTCACCACCATGTGATAAGACCCTTGACTTACATATTTGCCCTTAATCCCAGCATCTAGAGTGGAAACCCATGTTGTTTGTCAATCTTACATAAAAAATACTCAGCACCACGCTTTCCCCGTTAACCATGAGCGGTACCTTGCTCGCACCACCTGTATCGTGTTCGCCATAAGCAGTGCCACCGCTTATGGCATTTGGTCCATAAGCGGTTCTAACCTAAACTGCTTTGTCATAAGAGGAGAAAAGCGGTACCCTGGGCAAAATGGGAAAAAGAGAAGTTTCTCAAGGCTTCTAGATCATGAGCCTTGTGTCCTCCCTTATCCCTATCATAGTGGGTCAGTTGAGCTCGAGATCCCCTCTCATAGGATCTTAGAGGCCACCTCACCCACAAATCTCTTAACCATTCTTATCCATTGAGCCTTATAAATACAAGCTCATGTCCATGGTTGAGAGGGAGAACTTTAGAGGTATTGTTATGCTGTTGGATTGACCACTTGGCCCAAGCCATTTGAGAGCATAGAGAGCAAAGTTGGAGCTTATGGGGATGAAGTGTTGGTTTCATGGAGATACATGTCGACACTAAGGCTTAATTGGTTGTAAACTTCTCCATTCATCTTAATGCAAAGCTGATTTCCATCCCACATTACTGTTGTTTTGATTTCGCATGTAAATGTTGTTGGATTCCTTAGTCACTGACATGGATAAATAGATTATGTTCTGGTAGCTTTGATGTGTTTGCGTGTTTGATCTGATTGCAGGTACACAGGTCCACTATCGAAGCAGCATTCCAGGTGTGTACGATATCCAGGGAGGGTCTTCATCATTTGTCGTTTACTCATTTGTTTTGGATCTGAACCATTCAGACCAAAGGAACATCTTCTATCCACAGAAGGTGAAATATTCCTGCTTACAATATCATCAGATGATTGGGACCTTGATCTACCTGACGAATACGAGACCATATATTTGTTTTGCTATGAACACATTGAGCCAGCTCCTAACGGATTCGAGACATGTTCACGTGATTGCTGCAAAGCATATTCTAAGGTACTTGAAGGGTACAATTGACTATGGGCTCAAGTATGAAGCGAATCAGAAGATTAACCTGGAGGGTTATGTGGATTCAGAATGGACAGTTCCATTGATAGGAAGAGCACTTCAGGTGCTACTTCAGTATGGGATCAGGGGTGATGTCTTGATTTGGCATAATGGAGTCCTGCATGGCGCTGAGTACAGCCGAGAGTGGAGTAGTGAAGCTCCAGTTTGTGATCCAGATTGAGATCTCTTGAAAGAGGGATTTCTATCATAACCAGTGAGATAGGTTGTCTGAGCATAAAATCTTGGTGAAACTCATATGTTGCTTTGACATAAACGATCCTGTAGGTTATCCTCGGATCTAATCGGTCCTGGCGAAGCTCGCAGGTTATCCTTAGATGTAATCAGCCCTAATGTGATTCTATGCTAGAAATGGCCAGAGTGAAGTTTGAGTACTTCAGGGAGAAGCTTGGTGTTCTCCAGATCGAGGTTCCCTCCAAGGGGAGGTGATGAGTCCGTGAGCCCTTCCGACATGGTGGCAGGCTAGGCCTCCCATGGTCAAATGTAAGTGCAAAGCCCTTCTGACATGGTGATAGGATTGGTTCCTTCCATGGTCAAATGTAAGTGCAGAGCCCTTCTAACATGGTGATAGGATTGGTTCCTTCCATGGTCAGATGTAAGTGCAGGGCCTTTCCTCGGATGGTAGATGGTGTGTCCTACCATGCCGGAGGATGTAAGTGCTGAGCCTTTCTGACTGGGTCAGAAGTAAGTGTTGGTCCTTTCTGATTGGGTCAGAAGTAAGTGTTGGACCCTTCCTCGGATGGTAGATACCATGCCGAAGGATGTAAGTGCTGGGCCTTTCCTCGGATGGTAGATGGTGTGTCCTACCATGCCGAAGGAGGTAAGTGCTGGGACTTTCTGACTAGGTTAGATGTAAGTGTTAGGCCTTTCTGACTGGGTCAGATGTAAGTGTTGGGCCTTTCCTCGGATGGTAGATACCATGCTAGAGGATGTAAGTGCTAGGCCTTTCCTTGGATGGTAGATACCATAATGGAGGATGTAAGTGTTGGGCCTTTTTGACTGGGTAAGATGTAAGTGTTGGGCCTTTTTGACAAGGTGACAGGCTGGGCCTCCCATGGTCAGATGTGAGTGTTGGGCATGCCTTTATGACATGGATGTTGGATGTGTTCCTCCCATGGTCAGATGTAAGTGCTGGGCGGGACTTTTTGACATCGATGTTGGATGTGTTCCTTCCATGGTCAGATATAAGTGTTGAACAAGATGAAAACCTACATGGAGGCTAGGCCTATAACCAACATGAAAAATGGCTGGCTCTATAGAACTTTCTGTGACGAGTAGAATTGAGAGATAGCACCATTTGATCGAGATAGCCGAAACAATGATGATGATGATCCATTGGTGATCCAACTTTGATGATGATCCAGTGATGATCCAGTGCTGATCCAACTTTGATGATGATCTAGTGATCATTCAGCTTTGATGATGATCTAGAGAATAAGACTTGTGCTGATAAGAGGGAGTGTTGATGTATTTGTAACTTCGGAATGTATTCACTTATATATTTCATATATTGCATTTCATTGGTCACCAATGTTCCTATCGGGAGATTCATTAATGTAATCAAGTCATGTAAAGTCATAGAGATTAACCCTCATTTGTAAGTCAGGGGTAAAGTCTCCACAGTTGTGGGGCAGTAGGGTTATTAGACTCTCCTAGAGAAGTCATCCCTGGTAAGTTATTGTCAAGTCAGAAACTAGTATAAATAGAGAGTGAGCCTCTCTATTTGTCACACACACTCACCTAGCTATAACGCATAGGTGAGAGAAGAGGAGCTCACACAAGTGAGAGTGAGAACAGTTGTTGGAGATCATCTTTCTGTCTTTGGGTTTTACTGCTGCCATTGGTGCTCATTCTATCTCTGAGGAAGTTGCAGGGTTTTCTCCTTTATGGTTTCCCCGAGGAAAATCTTTGTGTCTATTGTCTCTTGTGATTGATTGTTGTGCATGTTATTCTCTCAGATAAGATCCTAAGATCATATTGCTTAAATGATGAAAATATAACAAACAAGATGTCCATTTTGTTCAAACAAAATGTTTCTACGATATCTTGTCAGGAGCATGGAGACCATACGACGAAGGATTGCCCATATAACATGAAGAATGCAAAGCTTCTTGGTGTGCGATCTGTGAAGTTAAGAGTCATGCAACAGCCGACTGCCACTTGAACCTCAAAAACCGACAAAACTATCAGGCAGTCTACCAAACAAATGCAGTGGCTCATAATAATGACAATGTCCCAAGGAACAATGACCAAAACAAACCAAGCGATTGACAATATGAAGGTCGTAGATATGAGCGCTGGTTCGACAACCATCGGGGAGGATTTGGAGGTCGAGTATGGAAATCGTGACAATCGACCACGATGACCAATTCAATGTTTTACATGCTATAAAGAAGGATATCGGTATGCGTACTGTCCATATAAAGACAGAACTGACCTAAAATTTTGTACTAGTTGTGGTGTGGGCGACCACTCATTGGAAGATTGTACCACCATACTTGACAAAATTAATAAAAAGAAAAATGCTAATGTCTTGTCTTGTGTTCAAAAGAGTGATATAGTTTGCACAAAGAATCTACACATAGTAACTAGACAAGGAACGAAAATTGGAGGTGGCAATCCAAGAATAAGCAAAGTTAAAGACAAAAAATGAATATCCTAACTCTACAAAGCAAAAACAATTGTATAATGATGCATCAAACATGTTTCGATAATTTGTGAGACAAGAGGATGTCGACGACAACTGACATAACACACTTCATGAACTATTAAACTTAATACATAAAGATAAGTTGGTAGCACAATTCATTGATCTATTGTACAATATCAAGAACACAAATGATACAGATAAACAAACTAAGAGTATATGCAGTCTAAATCAAAAAGATAAGAATGATGTTGATCCACTTGTTGATCTTGAAATCAAAGGATACCACATTCGACAAGTCATTCTCGACTTTGGATGCCAAGTAAACATCATGACAAGGGAGACATGGGAATAATTGGGTAGGCCTCGACTGAACGAATCAAGCATATATTTAAAGTTAGCCAACCAAGGACTAATCGAACCCATTGGGGTTTGGAGAAATGTCGACACAACAATAAAAGACATTTCGATAAAAGTCGATTTCGAAATCATCGACCCTAAGGAAGGATCCAGTTCCTTTCCAGCCTTGATAGGACATCCATGGGGCAGAAAAATGAAGGCATCTATCTCATTGGACAAGGAAAGAATAAAATTAAAAGGGAACGGACAGAAAGTTATTGTCCCCATTTTTTTGTCACAAGGAGAACCCTAGACTGAACCTATAGATGAGGAAGTCGATGTTCGACAACTCTATCAGATTCAAAACGATAAAGATTATACTGAACCTATTAGTTATGGTGAACTTCATCTAGGAAACCAGGACTCAGTGGGATAAAATTCGGATGCCGAATTATATGACTCGAAAATTGAAAACTACGAAACACAAGCAAGGGGTTGTTGGACTATTCAGGCTATCCAGAGGAAACCAACTTGGCAATGCTTCTCTGTCTCGACTATTCCTAAAATATTTGAAAAGAAAATAAGGGAATACCCCTCTTTGACACCAATAAACATAGATAATAAACAAAATTGTTGGTATAAAGAGAGAGAATCACCAATTCTCCATGTATAACAAATCTCTAAGAACCTAGGTGAACATGGCTGACTCCAAAGCCTGGCAGAAACGTTTATAGGACAAGCTGCTTGATGGTGGGACACTCATCAGTCAAGGTTACAAACATGGAAAATGGCTTCAATTTTCTTCATAGAAAGGTTTGGAGGTAGGAAACTAACTAAACAGACCCAAATACATGTCTTCACACAAGGACAAGATCCAGAAAACCACATAAGAATATGTGAAAAAGAATGGAGAAGACTTGGTTACAAAGACGAGCATATATGACCACACCTATTTCCCTCGACATTGGACGACCTACCAAATAAATGGTATAAAATGGAAGAAGCACAAGGTGAAACATTCATATGGAATGAACTTAGAGAAAATTCTATCAAGGACTTTAACTTTATACAAGAAGACAAAAATTTAGTCGAGGCTACGAAACAAATAAAAACATTTGTACAGTTGACTACTAACAAATCAACACAGAATAGCCGACCAAATGTAGCATGCCATAACAAAATACCACAGTCGATGAGACTCCAATTAGAAAATGAACATACACATGGGAAAAGCTTTTAGTGGAAATATGATCACCCAGAGACGGTCAAACCAGTCAGAACGATACTCAAAATCGAATCAACTGACAAAGACGATACCAACCGGATGACAGTAGCAGACTTTCTAGCGACATTTTCACAGTTTAAAGAAGGTATTCCACAGATTAACGAGAGCAAGGAACCAACATGGATGGACGCAAAAGTTAAAACCATAGAAATCGACATATTTAATGACAACAGACCGAAAATGGCAAGAATTGACGATTATTGGAGTGAAGAACAAACAACATAAATCGTCGACTTATTAAAATAATTTTAGAATGTCTTTGCTCGATACTACAAATACCTAAAAGGTTTAGTAAAAGAAATGGGCGAGATGAAAATCAACATCAAACCTGAAGCCAGACCTATCAAGAAAAGACCCTACAAGTTGGCTCACAAATACAAGGAAATAGTAAAAAAGGAGATCGAAAATATGCTCACAGCTGGAATTATTTACCCCATCGAACAATTAGAATGGGCAAGCCCAATGATCGTCCAACCAAAAAAGCATGACCCGACAAAGTTAAGAATCTGTGTCGACTTCCAGGGGTTAAATAAGGTCACCCTAACATATCCATTTCTGACCCCTTACGTCGACGAAATCCTAAATGAAATCGCAGGTCACGAATGTAACTCATTCACTTATGGGTTTTGAGGGTATAATCAAGTGCCAATAGCCAAAGAGGACCAGAAAAAAGACTACATTCGTCTGTGAATTTGGATCATTTGCTTACAGAGTGATGCCATTCGGTCTCAAGAATGCACCTGTAGTGTTTTCAAGAATAGTTGTCAAAACATTTCAAGAATACATCTATAAAATGATGGCTGTATACTTTGACGATTGGACGATCTATTCCATGCTGAAAGACCATTGTAAATGGTTAAGGCTTATGTTGGAACGATGTTGACAAATTCAGTTATCTCTCAATATAAAAAAAAATGTATCTTCTTAACCCCTGTAGGAATCTTACTAGGGAACATTGTCTGCAAGAAAGGCATCAAAGTCGACTTTGCAAAAATAAAAATAATTCTCAAATTAAAACCACCGATGAATCCAAAACAGGGCAGAGTATTGTTAGGTCATACAGGATATTATAGAAAATTCATTTGACACTACTTAGATATGACATACCCACTGGAAGAACTGTTAAGAGAATATTGGGACTTCGACTGGACGGAAGAATTTGACATATCATTCGACACATTAAAAAGAAAATTAGTCGAAGATACTTGTCGGATACACACATATTCCGAATAGAAGTTGTTCCTGTAGAATTGGAGGAAATAACACAATTTCTAGAGAATGGACAAGCGCCTGAAGGCATGAACACTAAGAAGAAATAGATTCTAGCTATGAAAGTTGCACCATATAGCCTAATCAACGGATTTTTGTACAAAATGGGTTTGGACAAAGTACTTCATCTATGCGTTCTAGAGCATGAACGAGAAAACATTATGTATGAAGCACATCGTGGACCGGTAGGAGGACACTTTCAGTCGGATACAACTGCCAAGAAAATTCAACAATCAGGATTGTTGTGACCGACACTTTATAAAGACGGTAAGAAGTTTGTTAGCAAATGTGATCGCAACCAATGTCTAAGTCGACATTTACCTAGCACAGAGATGCCCTTGATATTTGTAAACCCAAGATTAACATTCGAAATCTGGGCTATCGACTTTATAGGTCCATTTCCAATCCCAGCAAAACGAACAGGTGCAAGGTACATCATAACAGCGGTAGAATATGTAACTAAATGGGCAGAAGCATAACCTGTCGAAACTTGCTCTAGTGAGGTAGCTGTTAAATTCAATTATGAAAATATCATTACTAGGTTTGGTTGCCCAGTAACCCTAATTAGTGACCAAGGTTCACACTTCATCAATAAAACCATCGCAACACTAACAGAACAATTCAAAATCGACCACCGTCGAAGCACAACCTATCACCCTCAGTTGAATGGGGCAATAAAGGCATTCAACAAAACACTAATAAGAGGTCTAACAAAAATATGCAAAACCGACAAAGATGACTGGGACGAGAAAATACCTATAGTATTATGGGCATATAGAACAACATACAAACAATCAAAAGACCAAACACCCTTTTGATTAGTCTATGGCCAAGAAGCAGTCGTCCCTTTACACTTTCGACAACGGACACCAGTAATAGCCGACATCTTACACATCAATATCAAGGAAGCAAGGAATGACCAACTAATGCAATTAGCCAAACTAGAAGAGCATCGACTAATTGTCGTACAACACCAGGAAATTCAAAAACAACAACAGAAGGCTTGGCACGACCGAAACATTAAAAACAAAAACTTGTCAGTCAGAAATCTTGCAAAAACTTTTAAGAGATTTAGAGCAACAGAATTACCAGACCTCTAAGAGAAAATTAACCACGTAAGAAGTCGAGTTAGAAACTGGCAAGATGGCCCCAAAGCAAACCAGAGCCAGGACAACCAAAGCAAAAGAGTTGGAATCCGCTGTAAGTCCACTCGTGAAACAGTTGGAGAACATTAAAAAAACAAAAGTACAGGAAACTTCATGGGCACGACACTGGGCATAAATCAAGCAATCAGCTTATGGGGGTAAATCCAGGATGATAGAGGAGGGACTAAATAAACGATAGCACTATCCTGAACTACATGAATGCACCCCTCATGGCGAGTTTTGGAGGGACGAAATAGAATATTGCTAAATTTATCATCATACGGTACCATAAAGGGAAGTTCTACTTCGATATACCAGTGGAAATATCTGTTGAGACTATCTACAAACTAACTGGGCTTTCAAACAAAGGTGACCTTGTTCCCATGGGTATCAAATAAAGACCGGTGGAAAGACTAACAGGAACACCGGCAGGGAAAAATTCCAAAGGATTGATTGTCGGTCAAATTAAAGCCTCTACACCCAAAGTAGTGGCTAAAATCGTGTCCACGGGCCTGACTGTCGCAGTGTGAGGATGCAATTTGAAACTCGACATGCTGGAAGCTGGCGACTGCATAGCAGAATCAAGGAAAGTATACTATTGGGCTCAATACATGGTTGACATACTCAAATCTATTTGCGTAAAGTGCCAAGAATCAAGCGCAATAGTTAGATTTCCATCACTGTTAATCTAGATAGCCATGTACCACCTCTGTCCAGTGGGGCATCCACAGTTCCTTGAACCGACAAAGTTCCACACATGGTGTTTTAAGCCATTATAAATGGGTGGAACTCAACATGAGATGGAAGAGGGTAAAGTATTATTGGAGAACTGGTTTCAAAATTTAACAGTCCAAACAGCTAGATGGAGGGTGCCTTAAAACATCCGAAGAAGTCTACCAGCATAAACACACATCCAATTGGAACTCGACCACATTGGAGTATGACATTCGCAAAGTTCCACAACAAATGCAGAACCTCTTGATTACTATCCAACAATCGAGAAATTTTTTTACGAACTAGCCCAACAATCCAAAACTAAGATAACCATACCAGCGGGCGCAAAAGAGATTAACTTCTCTATTGTCGAACCACTGATCGACTAGGAGAAGGAGGAAGATTATGAAGTTCGCCTTCACATCAGTATTTTCACTTCAGGAGATAGTCTAACAGAAAAGAAAAACCTTCTTTAGATTGAAAATGCATCGACAGAACAACAAGCCATGGTACCGACAAAAAAAAACACCATGGTCCAGACTCAACTGCAATAAGAGGAAGAAACAGAGACAGAGAAGCCTGAATATCAGTTGATGGAGAAGAATATCCGATAAATAGCTACAACAATTACCAAGTCTCGAAAACGCCTAGAAAGTACAGCAAAAGGAAAAGGGAAGCGTGTTGATGTATTTGTAACTTTGGAATGTATTCACCTGTATATCTTATGTATTGTACCCCGATGTTTATTCCAGGAAGTGTCTATAATGTATTTGAGTCATGTCATGCCCCGATGTGCCTATCGGGAGATTCAATAATGTAAACAAGTCATGTCAAGTCATTATGGGTAACCCTCCTATTGTTCAAGGGTTAAAGTCCCCACAGTTGTGGGGCCCTAGGGTTATTAGAGTATCCTAGAGAAGTCGACGCTAGGTGAGTTTTTGTAAGTTGGGGCAATAGTCCCCACCATTGTGTCAAGGATAACCCTCCTTGTTGGTTCGAGGGGGCAAATTCCCCACAAGTTGTGGGGAACTAGGGTTATTAGACTCTCCTAGAGATGTTGGCTCTAGTAAGTAATTGTTAAGTGAGGCCGACATGTTGGAGTCGACATTAAGTGAACGAAAGAATATAAATAGAGAGTGAGCCTCTTTATTTATCACACACACACTCACTCATTGGGGCGCATGAGTGAGAGAAGAGAAGTTGTTGGGACAAAAGAGAGATTACTGCTGTCAGGAGATCATCTTTATGTTTTCAGGTTTTACTTTTGGTGTTGATTCTATCTCTGAGGAAGTTGCGGGTTTTTCTCCTTTATGGATTCCCCAAGGACAATTCTTTGTCTCTTGTCTCTTGTGTTAATTGTTGTGCATGTTATTCTCTCAGTTAAAGATCCTAAGATCATAATGCTAAATTGAATGATAAAAATATAACATGGTATCAGAGAAAACCCGAGAAAAATACATTGTGCAGCTGCAGAAGCTAGGGCTTCTTCCTTTTTGGGTCTCTCTCCATAATCCATCTACAAAAGTATGCTAGGATGACTCTCCATTGAAGGGTGCATCTTTCTATTGAAGCGGAATTCGATTTCGAGCATTTTCGGTTTTTGGTGCGAGAAATTAGGGCTTCTTACAAAAGAGGAATTTTTGAGTGAGCCCAGAATATGATTTCTCTCCTCATCAAAATCGAAGTTTAGAGACCTGGATCAAGATTTTTGGTTGGGTATAACTCCAGGAAAGTCAAACCCTAGTTTGACCTTGGGCTGGAAAAACCCACAAATACTAAAACTGATAAGTTTGGGTACATTCGCTATATCGCGGGATTGGAGAAGGCTAAGGAGCTGAAACTTTCACAGGCCAAAGATAAAATACTAATTTACATTTTATCCAAAATTTAGCCACCGATTCGCTATATTCTAGGAGATATGATCCCTCCAAGTTAGGGTTCCAGCCTCTTCCAGGATTCATCCCTAAACAGGACACCTGGGGAGAATTGTTATATCTACGGCTACAAAGGTCCAAATGAAATTTCTGAAGATGTTCTAGAAAGGGCATGGACTGTAATTTCTGTGGTAGAAGTTTCAGACCTTGAAGATGAAACAGTGACATGTGGCAGTCCGTACAACTTCATCATGCTGAACAGTCCTGAAACAGGTCACTTTGGGAAAACGATCATAAGTCCCAATTCTTGAAACCAATTCTGATGAAACCTATGGTGTTGGAACATGGAGATGCGAGGCTACCTCAGTGCGAAGTTTCGGACATAGAGGATTAGTAATTTTAGATATACCATAGAAACAGTGTCAGGCATTTTTGCAGAAGAAATTGGAAAACTAGGGCTTCCTGTTCTGAGAGCTTCCCTCCATTGTTTTTAGAAAAGGAGTACATTGGACAACTCAACTTGAAGAGGTCTATCTTTCTACCCAATCAAATCTAAAAGATTCCAAGTTTTGAAAATTAGGGTTTCTCCAACAAACCCTAGATCAGCCAGCTCCGAAACCAGGACGGGCACCTCAAATCGGTAAGATCTAATCTTTTGCTATTTTCATTTGAGGTTCTCATTTCAAAGCGATCTATCATATCAACTTGATGAAAATCTTGGTGAGGCTGACAACTTCCAAGCTTGGAAGTATAGGATGTCACTAGTTCTTGAAGGAAATGAATTGGACACCTACACAAGTAGAGAGGTTCCAGTTCCAGTGGGAGATAAGGCTAAAAGCCTCACACAAGAAGAACTTGGTCAAGGACAAGAGGATTAATATTGATTCTATCAAGGATCACCTTATACCACAAGTGTTTTCCCTAAAGACACCCGAAGAGATATTTGATTCCTTGACCAAGCTATTTGAAGGGAAGAACATAAATCAAAAGATGACTTTGAGAAAACAGTTGAAGAATGTGAAGATCCAGAATGCAGGGACCATACAGTCATACTTTACGAGGGTACCTCAAATCAAAGAACAACTTGTAGAAGTAGAAGAAGAAGTGGAGAATGCAGAAGTGATGATAGCCACCTTGAATGGCCTCCCATGATCATGGGATTCATTCATGTGAGGAATGTGTGCTAGAAGGAAGTGATTACTTTCCGCAGACTATGGGAAGAGCACACACAAAAAGAAGCTCGACTAATAATAAGAGAAAAGAAGATGGGAGCAATTGAAGATCAAGCTCTCACCATCCAAAGAAGATCCCTTAAGCAATGAGGAATATGAAGAACTCAACTCTTGAAGAACCTCTTGTTCATATTAGCATTTGGATAAGAAACGATGATATTATGAATGAAGAAGATGATGAAGCTGAATGCTCAAAAAAGAGTCTACCCATGAAACAAATAAAGATAAGTATTCAATTGACATTTCATGATATTGTTTTGTTATGCATTTGTTTATATTCAGTTGATGTATTATGCATAATAGAATGTTTGCATTAATGACAATATACTACTAATATGCATATGATGGGTAAGTAGCTCATGGTGCTATACAACTCTCCATTGCTAGTTATCTAGAATGAAACCTCTTTGCTGACATATTGGATTAGTGCACAATATCAATATTGTCCTAGTAGAGATGGAAAGCATCTAGAAACGTTTCTTGAGATATGGATGAATGTTGTATTCGCTAAAATAGTTGCATGATCATATATTTATGCATAAGAATTTGCCATTATGAATATGCCTTATGAAATGTTTCTAACCATACAACTAATGCATTTGACTTATAGGAAAGATCACGTACAATCACCTACAAGCAAAGAATGATGAGACTTGTTCCGAAGAACAAGTGACGATAGTTTAAAATGAAGAATAATATGATGAATGAAACGACATCATTGATGCAGAACCTTCCGAACATGAAGAAGTAACTAAGAAGAAAGGGAGACCAGTTCAAGAAGAATGATGTCTAGGATGCAATATCGATACGTGAAGGGAAGTTCATAGTTCCATCATGTAGTAGATGGAAACATCGTGGGATACAAGGCAAGATTCGTAACATGATGCTTCTCATGAAAAGAAGGCATAGACTACAAAGAGACATTCGCATCCAGTGGGAGTTGAGACACATGACAGGCATAATCATGTGTGCAAATGAAAGAAGTCCTTGTACGAGTTCAGAAGACACCCATGGGATAACACATACATGATGAGCACTTCGGGGTGTTGCTTCGGTATGGGATCATGTGTGATCTCTTGGTTTAGCAGAAAGCAATCATGTGTGGCACTGAGTACAACTGAAGTAGAGTATGTCGCAACTTGTTTAGCTAGTTGTGAGGAAGTATGGCTGAGGAAGCTACTGTCTGATTTATTTGATCTCTAGTTGGATGCTACTTGTATATATAGCAACAACCAGAGTTGTGTGGAGTTGTCAGAGAATGCGGTGTTCCATGACAAGTCGAAGCATATCGAGATCAAGTATCACTATATCAAGGATATGGTGCAGAAATGAGCAGTGAAGCTCCAGTATGTTGCGACGGATGAACAGATAGCTGATGTGTTGACGAAACCATTAGCTAGAGTGAAGTTTGAGTACTTCAGGGAGAAGCTTGGTGTTCTCCAGATCAAGGTTCCCTCTAAAGGAAAGTGATGAGTCCATGAGCCATTCTGACATGGTGAGAGGATTGATTCCTTCCATGGTTAGATGTAAGGGCTGAGCCATTCTATCATGATGAGAGGATTGGTTCCTCACATGTCAGATATGAGTGCTGATCCATTCTGATGTGACTATAGGATTGGTTCCTACATGATTAGATATAAGCGTTGAATGTCATTCTTGGAATGGAGGCACTTGGTCAGTTACCAGGAATACTCAGTCTGGGACTGAGGGCCATTCTGATGTGACTGTAGGATTGGTTCCTACATGATCAGATATAAGTGCAGGGCCATTCTGATGTGACTATATGATTGGTTCCTACATGATCAGATGTAAGTGCAGAGCCCTTTCAACATGTACATAGGATTGGTTCCTCGCATGGTCGAATGTAAGTGCAGAGCCCTTTCGACATGTACATAGGATTGGTTCCTCGCATGGTCGAATGTAAGTGTTGGGCCTTTTTGACATTAGTTGTCAGATGTGAGTGTTGGGCCTTTCTGACAGGGTTGTGGGATGTGTTCTCACATGGTCAAATGTGAGTGTTGGGCGTGCCTTTCTGATATGATTATAGGATTGGTTCCTACATGATCAGATGTAACTGCTAGGCAGGCCATTTTGACTTAGGGTCAGATATAAGTGCTGGAAAAGACCTACATGGAGGCTAGGCCTACAACTAGCATGAGTAGGACTTCCTATGACGAGAAGAATCAAGAGATAGCACCTGTGATCATGATCCAACAATGATGTTCGAGAACCAGAGATGATCCAGATCGAGTGATGATCCAGATCCAATGATGATGATCCAAATCCAATGATGATCCAGATCCAGTGATGATGATCCAGATCTAGTGATGATCCAGATCCAAATGATTTGAATATGAAGATGACAAGAACTTGACGATGATTCAGATGATACAGAGAAGAAGACTTGTGTTAATAAATTGTGTCGAGAGAATACCTTCCTAGTTAAGAGGGAGTGTTTATGTATTTGTAACTTCGGAATGTATTCATCTGTATATCTTATTTATTGTACCCCGATGTTTATTCTGGGAAGTGTCTGTAATGTATTTGAGTCATGTCATGCCCCGATGTGCCTATCAGGAGATTCAATAATGTAAACAAGTCATGTCAAGTCATTATGGGTAACCCTCCTATTGTTCAAGGGTTAAAGTCCCTACAGTTGTGGGGACCTAGGGTTATTAGAGTATCCTAGAGAAGTCGACCCTAGGTGAGTTATTGTAAGCGGGGCAATAGTCCCCACCATTGTGTTAAGGATAACCCTCCTTGTTGGTCGGAGGGCGCAAAGTCTCCACAAGTTGTGGGGAACTAGGGTTATTAGACTCTCCTAGAGATGTCGGCTCTAGTAAGTAATTGTTAAGTGAGGCCGACATTTTGGAGTGGACATTAAGTGAACGAAAGAATATAAATAGAGAGTGAGCCTCTCTATTTATCACACACACACTCACTCATTAGGGCACATGAGTGAGAGAAGAGAAGTTGTTGGGACAAGAGAGAGATTACTGCTATCAGGAGATCATCTTTATGTTTTTGGGTTTTACTTTTGGTGCTGATTCTATCTCTGAGGAGGTTGTGGGGTTTTCTCCTTTATGGTTTCCCCGAGGAAAATTCTTTGTGTCTCTTGTCTCTTGTGTTTATTGTTGTGCATGTTATTCTCTCAGTTAAAGATCCTAAGATCATAATGCTATCTTGAACGATAAAAATCTAACAAAGCACAAGCTTATCCTCCAAGACAACTCATATGATGAGGACGAATTATATGCAAAGACAACCGACAACTTGATAAATGCTGCTAAAAACAAAGTCTCTGTCGAAGAATAGTTCAAACGATTTGTCGAAAAAGAGACAAGGAAATCCAAAGCTAAAAAGGTAAAACTTACAAACCCTTCTGCAGTAGAAACCATTGATTTAGTTTCAACTCCCCCACCTCCATCCCTAACCCAAATAATACAGGAAGACATGCTAGTGTCGACCAACATCAGTCCTGCCGACTTGTGCAAAAGAGCAATGTCAGAAACACTTAAGGAGAGAGTGGACAAAGATATCGGCCTCCAACAATTTATCAATAAGCTGTCAAACATATTTCTCAAATCCTAGCAGATCACCACCACTCATAAACTCATAGAGTCAAGCTCTGCCTGAAACAACCTCGCCTTACAAACCACTCAAGCCTCACCCTCGCAAAAAATTGTTGGAGTCATTCAATCGACATTTCTCAGAAATCCCGACAAGACATCCCAAGTTGTCGCAGCACGAACATCATCTTTCACACCAACCTTCACACCAGTCAATGAACTGTTCAGAGACCTAGAGGACGAGAATCAAGGTGATGCACTCAAAATCGACTAAACCATCGACAACCTCTTTGACTCTGTTGAATCTGATGACCCTACCGACCCACAACCAGAAGTCAAAGATCCTATATCGACAGAAGGCATTCAAACCACTCTAGTGACCCCAGACCATTCACCATCCCCATCACCACCACTAACTTCAGAACCTCCGCCAAATCCAGAACCACCATCGCCACCACCAGCACCAGAGTCACCTCATAATCCAGAACCACCACCCTCACCACCATTGGAAGCACAAACAAACACAAGTCCCACCCATGTAAATCAACAAGCTAACCCTACCACAACAGAAGTCTAGTCGATAGAGAACCCACCGGCTGAAGAACACCAAACACAGCAGCATCAACCAACATTAGTACCATTAGGATCAGTAGTGGTCCATCATTCCAAACATAAGAGCAAATGAAAAGAAAAGAAGAAAAAAGAACAACAGCAGACACAACAGGCACCAACGGTTATCCACCTTCATCAACTAAGGTCGACTACTGCAGTCGACACACCAAAACTTAGAGATGGAGAACTGGGTCAGTTGTTGGGAGCACTCACTAAGGAAGCTACAACAAGAAATCAAAGTAGAAAAGAACAGATAGACAAAATTAAAGAGGAACAAATCGAATTCTTGACCAAATGCAAGAGTTTGACTCATACAGTTTTACTAGAAGCAAATGAGACCGACATGGACAAACCACTAGAGAGAGCTTACCAACTACTAGAGAGTGTTGTGTCGAACCTTCAGGTACAGCTACAGGCCAAGAAAGAAAGGAAAAAAGAAGAAACATATGTACTATTAAGACAACAATACACAACATTTTCAGAAGCACACAAAGTACTGCAAGAACATCTGGAGGAATCAACTACTACATAAGAAGTACCGCGCAACTAGTACACCCACTATGGTCGAGTATTTCAGCAAGCCCGAGAAACCCACGAACATATTAGGACATTAGAGAACCAACAAGGTCTTGATGAAGCAATGAGGAGCGTAAGACAAGATCAGATTGTATTGGAAACAATGAAGCTAGAGAAGCTAGAGAAACAAGCTCATCAGTGGGTGAACCAGGCTCTTCCCAGCACCGACAAACTAGACACAATATGTCCACAAATGAAAAGGATAATGAACACAGCAAATGAAAAATCCCAATTTTTGGGGCCCGACATGAATAATATTATAGGTCTTTCAATTCAAGAGAAAATGTCGACCCTATCCAGCATTACAAGCTTGACCATAGACATCCAGAGAGCTCTCCGCAGTTGGGCATAATTTCAACACCACCTGTCCATTTTAGCAGAAGCCATAGTCGAAGTATGTGTACAGAAAATAGCATCTATTCGACTACACATCCCATGAAGACAGAACAATTGGAAGAAAGCTACTTAAGACCGAATTTTGTTACCTCCCATGTTTCTTTGGGATGAAGAAAGATTTTGTTCCTGGGGAAGATGTTGGAGGAGCTAGTCGATGAGCTGACTAGACTAGTTAACCAACTAATCGAAGATTAGGTCGACCTCCAAAGGTCGTGTCGATCGACCGAACCGACAAGTAGTTATTCATAACTATTTTGTAAATTATATATAATAGGCTATTGAGCCAGATAAGAAGTTGGTTTAGTTCTGTGTATGTATGGACCCTCACGTGATTAACTAATGTAATCTGTTATTCTATCACCTATTCTTGCCTCTTGTATCTATATGAATATATGTCTCTATATGTGTATTATTGGTAACCTTATGTGATCTGCGTGATTACAACAATGCGCAGACTATAGCAACAAACCACTCCGATGCGTGCATAACAACAACAACGTGAGGAAAAGGTAGAGGAACTCCAAGTAGAAGTAGAAAGAGTCACATGGCTAATTCATCATGTGCACCAAAACTAGGTGCGCGAGGTAGTGACATCAATAGAAAAAGACAAGTTGGAACATGTCAGTTTCAACCTGGTGGAACACATGCAGAAAACAGAGGAGGAAGTGAGCACAGAAACATAGAAGTTGTTGAAAATCATGGAGGATTTTCAGAACAAAATCAACGCAAGTCTTTTTATGGAGCACTAGCTCGCATGGCTCGAGATGAGCCACGAGTGAGTGTTGGGGGCCTGTTGGGCCTCGGGAGAGAAGGGCAGAATTCATGTGGAATTCTGCCTAAGTATGGAAGAAGAGTGTAAAGGAGAAGAGAAATGAGCTACAACAAAGGAAGCAACATCAAAGGAAAGGGAAGAATGTTGCGATAGAAGAAGGAAAGTGAAGAAGAAGAGAAAGAGAAGGCACGGGACGAGGAAGCTGCACCAGATAAGTAAGCCATGGCAGAAGGACAGAGCAAGATACGAGATGACATGGCAGTAGATTCACAGAAACAGGCATGTGAAGAAGTGTAACGACAGGAAAATGACAGTAAGGCATAACACCAAGAAAGCGATAGCCCTTAGCAATCGTGGGTATGAGCTCGGCGGGAGCCAACGAAAACCACACACGTAAAGGCATCTTTGTAAGTCAGGCTGATAGCGCCTTTTTGTTATGTATCGCTAGAATATGAAAGATAGCCTGTTGGCTGAAGATAGTAAGTCGGCTAGGATAGCAATTGAAGCTTAGTATGTTAGAGTCTGTATTGAGTCTCTACAAGCATGTATGGGATTTTTATCGATTATGTAATAAGGATATAAAAGAAGAAACCCAAGCTATAAATGTGTTAGATAGTTTTAGCTGATTAGCTGATACATTAATTTTGAGTAAATCTCTAGACTCTTAAAAAAGATGCTTGAGCTAGACTGGAGATAGATAGTTTTTGGTTAAGGACTCTGGATCACTAAGTGCATCAGAGTAGTGGTTCTGTAGCTGAGTACATAGACATGTAGAGAAGGTCAAGTCGATCCAGGCTGTGTGCAGATCACTAGTAGGAGTAGAGTATAGGGAGAAAGAGAGAAGATCAGAGAGCATTAGAGGGAGGAAAAGTCTGTAAAGATAGAAGAGAAGATCTTGAACAGAGTCTGGAGGTTTGTGTGCATACAAAAAGGTGCATCTATTTCCTCATGCCATTATGAGATGAAGAGCACTTTGTGGTTTTTGCTTGGATGGGTTTCCACGTTATATGCTATGTATATGTGTGAATGTTGAGTAGCTTAGTTAAATGCATAAATGTTGTGTTCAATGATCAATTTATTATTGTACTGCAAACGGATAAATGTATGAATGTCGGGTTATAGTAAGGAGTATGCCTATGTTGTTTGTTCACTATGTGTTTGCATGAAATTATATAAATAAGGGTTGAATCATAACTTGGTATTGAAGTACTATGCAAACCAATATCCCACCTTCCCGGTCTTTGTTAGAAAACCTTGACGTAGAGCCAAGGTACTAGAACACCCTCCCGCACAAACTGTGGAAACATGGTTCTGGCAGTTATCCATAAGGACTGAGATATATCGGGTGAGATGACACCTGTGTTGCGGGTGTTGTCGACTGAGCTCCGCTCTGTCGGGCCGATATATTGGGCTTTGTTGTGCTGACCAAGAAAGGGATGAACCTGGGTCCAGCGTGAGAGAGGGAAAAAAGGCCAACAATTACCAACAATATTCCCAAAAGTCTACCAACACCCCTAACCACTCAACCAAAAATATATGTCAGAATACACAAGTCCACAAGAGAACAAAGATCCCAAACAAAGTGAAGTTACCCTCTATTCACTCGATATTGCAATCGACCTGACCACCATCTGCTAATATTACTGCTTCATCCATCCCCTTGGCATCAACACATATATCACCACCTTTGACTGGAATCCATACAAACCCCCTTACTCCATTTGTACCCCTAGAAACTACAAGTGATTCAACTATCATTACTACTTCATCATCATCAACATCTTTCCCTATTGTGACATCCTCTTCTATGGACGAGTTAAACGATTTTTTCACTCAATTACCACCTTGTCCACCTACTAGTACCCAATTAATCCCTCCCCAGTCGCCCTTGCAAGTTCATGTAGCATCAACTCTATATTTACCTATGAATTCCAATGCAACCATGTTACCTGTAACCATGACTGTAGGTCCATCGTTGCCATTACCCCTACCATTGTCATTGCCCTCACCATCGTCTCCCTTACCATTGTCGAGACCCTCACCATTGCCGTCGCCCTTACCATCATCATCAACCCTTTTGTCATCATCATCTCTTCTAACATCTTCAGTCCCTCTGTCTTCCTTAAATCCTCCATCATCTGTTGACCCACCTACATTAACTGTACATCTCTTGTGAAATAGAAAGGCTTAAGTCTGATAAAAAGTTCCAAGAAGTCGTCAAAGAAAAGAAAAAAGAATAAGAGTGCTACTACCATCACCTTTGCATCCAATCTAGTACCAGGGAAACAAGCAAGTACAACTATATTCTCACCAGAGACGGTCGTAGAAGAAGACCTTGCTGAAACTATCAAAGTCACCACTAAGGAACACAACAAAAGATGGACAGAGAACTCCAAATCACTTCAAACAATTAAGCAAGAGGAAGAGGATGCGTGGACTGCTTGTGCATACAAAGTAGAACAAAAGCTTGGATAGTTGCTAGAACCTTTACTAGAGAAACCTCTTGTTGAAGTAAATCTCTCTTTGACTTCGTATTGGAAAAGTATGACATCACTCATAAGCAACTCCTTCGGAAACAACAAGATGAATCAAGCCTCCTAATTACATATTACTTTAAAACATTTTTGGAATATGATAGCAAGTTAATAGAATGTGAACGACATACATCCATAGCATCACTTGTTTTTTAAACAAGTGGTACTCTTATTATTGCAAAGTCTGCATGGAAATCCAGAACCATTAAAGAACTTTATCCTAGTTATATGTTCAAAAAAAGTTGATTGATTCATATACCGCTCAAAAAATTCAGGAACAAATACACATGGAACGCCAAAAACAGGACCAACTCTGTTGGAATGAATACCAATGGATTTAGCAAGGAAAATGAGTGCAGGAGGAAGTTAGTCAACTCACACCATGGATCTATCATCTCATGCGATCCACCGAACTCAACTACAAACCTGCGGCCACAACATGCACAAAATATTAAATGAACCAATGCAGATCAAACTTATCCAACTATCACAGTTAACTAGTCTAACAACCTACATCAAGACTACAGTTTATGAATGGAACGACTTCCAAGATCGTCTTGCTCTATCTACCCTAGCCATCACTGAAGCTTGCAAAGAATCCGTCCTACCAGGAAAAGTATCCATGTCGTAGTAGAAGTATTAGCTCTCTTTGAATTAAAAATTATGGAAGCAAAGCATCTCCCTGTTCTCTTTGGGATGAAGAAGAGTTTTAGGGTGGGGGAGATGTTGGAGGAGCCTAGTCAACCAGTCGACTAGGTCCTCTCAACCAACTAGTCGGATAGTTGGTCGAGTTGGTTAGTCAACTGACCAGGTAGTTAACAACCTGTAACTGAATAACATAATGTAATTTCTATACATAAGGTTGGTAAGCCAGAATGAAAGAAAAAAATATTTTGTACTCTTTGGTTATCTGTTAATAGAAAACTTGTTGTTGTTGTCTCCATTACTCATGATTCTTCCTTTTTGATTATATGTAAATGTCTTGTCTATATACTTTTATGTGTTAAATACTAATGGTAACTTCATGTAATCCCATAGATTGCAACACTCAGAAAATATGTCTTTTATCAGAGGCAAATTCATTATTTAGGACACATCATTTATGAGAAGGAATGACAATAAATTCAAAGAAGATTGAAGCTATTATGGAATGCCATACACCTATATATGTTTCATAAGTAAAGCCATTCATGGAACTTATTGGATACTATAGAAGGTTCATAGAAGGATTGTCTAAAATTGCACACTCAATTACATCATTACAAAAGGAGTCAAATTTGAATGGACAATACATTGCCAGGAAAATTTCGAGGAGTTAAATAAACTAATCACTAGTGCACCAATTCTCAAAATTATTGATCCATATGAGGATTTCATGGTCTATACAGATGCCTGGAGGGAGGAAATCAATGGAATTCTTACTCAAAATGGGCCCCTTATTTGTTATGGATATAGGAAGCTTAAGGAGCATGAGGGGAAACATGTCACACATGACTTGGAGCTTGTTGCCATTGTGCATGCATTGAAGTTGTGGAGACACTATCTCGTGGATAGGAATTTTGAATTAAGGATAGATCATAGTGGGTTGAAGTATTTAATTGAACAACAAACTTTGAATGCTAGGGAGACAAGATGGCTGGGATATCTTTGAGTTGGATTTTGATATCAAACTTATTAAAGGTAAAGAGAACAAGGTTGTTGATGCATTCAACAAAAGGATATATGCAATGCATGCTACATCCATTAACATGTGTGAAACATATTTAAGAAACATTTTTTTTAAAGTTGTTGTCTCAAATGAGCATTATCCAAAGGTCAAATAAGGATTGCAACAATAAAATGTACAACATAAATATGAAGGTTACAAGTTGGAACCTCATAGAATTTTGATTCATAATAATATATTTTATGTCCATAGTTTTGGTGAATTAAGGAAACTTGTAATGAGTGAGATGCATAATGTTCCATATGTCGGACATCCTAAATCCCAAAAGACAATTGCAACAATAATAAGTCAATAATTTTGGCAACCCCACATTGAGGTGGAAGATATGGTTCTGTTAGGGAAGCGGAGCACCCCAAGAAGGCTAAGGTTGTTAACAATGGTTATGATAGCTCAGTTTCAGCCCCGGTTCGAGCTCTTATCGAAGATTGGGAATCTGCTCAGGTGGCAAACTTCCTTTCCACGAGAAATTATGGAAATCAAATTAACTTCTACTAGTTAGTGAAGAACATGCTGAGAAACTTGGTCGAAGAGGTTCTAGCAAACTGGACTGAAACAACTTCTTCCATATTGGATGTCAGAGGTCTCCTAGTGCATCTGGATGCCAAATTATCTATCCTTGATGCTAGTTTGGATGGAGGTAAATACTCGTTGGAAAGGTGCTCCATAAGGCATAGGCGTCCTGCTCCGAACTTCTTGAGGCTCGACGTGGTTAGTGTGGCAGCGCCTTTCCCAGTTGGGACTTCAACGACCACTCCTCTAAGCGCCCCTCCCCCTTAGCCTCCAGCTCCATCTATTCCAAAAGATTTGTTTGCTAGAGTCACAGGGAGCTCAAAAATATTGATAACAATAACCTCTGGGCAGACCCTGCATGACTCAGGGGCTTCCTCGAGCCAACATCCAATGCTCTCCAAATTCACAGTGCCCTCCACCATAGTTCTGAGGCAGTTCAAAAGGTTTCGTTCGACCACTGGGGAGGTTTCCCTATGCAGTAAAACAGAGCCTTTGTCGTCCAAACTCCCTCCACAAGGGTTGGAGGATGATTTATTTGGTAGTTGTCCCATAGTCGAAGATAAGCCCAGTCCCAGCAAGGAAGAAGTGTATGCTCAAGTCGACTGCACCTAGTCCTCTCAATTTTCTGCAAAGGTTAAATATTTTTTGTTGAAACATATGTTTTCTTGCTCGATTATGATATCTATTTTAAATTGTATGTTCTTCAACGACGTCCAACCCTTGGAAAATTGACAGTTTTCTCATGTTATTTTGATGCCTGGCATTTTTGGATGTCCGGGTTGGTGGTTCCACCAACCTAGACTGCCCAGGCCGACATCATGCCCTGTAATAATTTTTGTACTGTTAATATAACTATTTTCGGCAGCTTTACAAACAAAAAAATCAATACTTTTGGCCAAGAATGAAGAAAGACATCATTGGGTATATATCCAAGTGTATGAAATATCATAAGGTAAAGGTTAAGCACATGCATCCAGTAGGATCGCTACAGTCGTTTCCAATGTTATATTTTTAACATTAAGCTAGCATTACATTAGGATCTTTAATTGAGAGAATAACAAGTACATCAATCAAACACAAGAGACAATGAACACAGTGTTTTTCCTTGGGGAAACCATAAATGGGGAAAACCCCGCAACTTCCTCAAAGATAGAATCAGCACCAAAAGTAAAACCCCAAAACAGTAAGATGATCTCCCGACAACAGTAACCTCTTTCTTCCTAGCCCCAGTGTCTTCTTCTTCCTCAGCTATGCGCTACAACTGAGTGTGAGTGAGTGTGTGATAAATAGAGAGACTCACTCTCTACTTGACAATAACCTACTGGGGCCGACTTCTCTAGAAGAGTCTAATAACCATAGTGCCCTAGAATTGCGGGGACTTTAACCCTTGACCAATAGGAGGGTTACCCACAATGACTTGACATGAATTGTTTACATTATAGAACCTCCCGATAGGAACATTGGGGCATGACATGACTCAAGTACATTACAGACACATCCTGGAATAAACATCGGGGTACAATACATAAGAAATACAAGTGAATACATTTTGAAGTTACAAATACATTAACACTCCCTCTTAACTAGGAAGGTATTCTCTCGACACAATTTATCAGCACAAGTATTCTTCTTTGTATCATCTAGATCATCATTGAGTCCTCGTCATTTTCAAGTCATCATCATCTTCAAGTCATCTTCATCTTTGGATCTGGATCATCACTGGATCTGGATCATCACCAGAATATCATCACTGGATTAGGATCATCACTGGATCTGGATCATCACTGGAATATCATCACTGGATCTGGATCATCACTCGATCTGGATCATCATCATGGGTGTTATCTCATGATTCTTCTCGTCACAGGAAGCTCTACAGAGCCAACCCTTTTTCATGTTGGTTGTAGGCCTAGCCTCCATGTAGGTATTCTTCAATGATTATATCTGACACTAAGTCAGAATGGCTTGCCCAACACTTACATCTGACCATGAGAGGAACACATCCAATACCATGTCAGAAAGGCACGCCCAACACTCACATCTGACCATGTGGGAACACATCCCACAACCCTGTCAAAAAGGCCCATCACTCACATCCGATCATGCGGGAACACATCCCACAACCCTATCGGAAAGGCTCAGCACTTATATCTAGCCATGCGGGAACACATCCTGTAGACTTGCTAGAAAGGCTCTGCACTTACATCCATCCATGCAGGAACACATCCTGCAACCTTGCTAGAAAGGCTCTGCACTTACATCCAACCATGCGGGAACACATCCTGCAACCTTGCTGGAAAGGCTCTACACTTACATCCAACCATGCGGGAACACATCCTGCAACCTTGCTAGAAAGGCTCTCAATCCCAGGTTGAGGGTTCCTGGTAACTGACCAGGTGCCTCCATTCTCCCAGAGAATGGCATCAGCCCTTATATCTGATCAAGTGGGAACACATCCCTCAATCACATCAGAATGGCCATGCACTCATATTTGATCACGTGGGAACACATCCCACAGTCATATCAGAATGACCCTCAGTCCTAGACCAAGTATTCATGGTAACTGAACAGGCACCTCCATTCCAAGAATGGAAATAGACCTTATATCTAATCATGTAGGAACCAATCCTACAGTCACATCAGAATGGCTCAACACTCATATCTGACATGGAAGGAACCAATCCTCTCACCATGACAAAATGGCTCAGCCCTTACATCTGACCATGGAAGGAACCAATCCTCTCACCATGTCAGAATGGCTCACGGACTCATCACTTCCCCTTGGAAGGAACCTCGATTTCGAAACACCAAGCTTCTCCCTGAATTACTCAAACTTCACTCTAGCTAATGGCTTCATCAACACATCAACTATCTATTCGTCCGTCGCAACATACTAGAGCTTCACTACTCCCCTCTGCACCATATCCCTGATATAGTGACACTTGATCTCGATATGCTTCAACTTGTCATGGAACACCGGGTTCTCTGACAACTTCACACAACTCTTGGTTGTCGCAGTATATATAAGTCACATCTAACTAGAGATCAAATAAATCAGACAGTAGCTTCCTCAGCCATATTGCCTCACAACTAGCTGAACAAGCTGCGACATACTCTACTTCAGCTGTACTCAGTGCCACACAGGATTGCTTCCTGCTAAACCAAGAGATCACACCTGATCCCATACTGAAGCAACACCCTGAAGTGCTCTTCCTATCGATGGCACTGCCTGCTCAATCTGAATCAACATAACCCTCCAGGTTAATCTTCTGATTTGCCTCATACTTGAGCCCATAATCAACTGTACCCCTTAGGTACCTCAAAATATGCTTTGCAGCAATCAAGTGAACATGTCTCGGCTCTGTCAGGAACTGGCTCAAGGTGTTCACAACAAAGCATATATCTGGTCTCGTGTTCGTCCGGTACATCAAGGACCCAATCATCTGACGATACATCGTAGCATCAACCGCTTCTGATGAAGCATCACTCAATAGCTTCAGGTTCGATGCCATAGGTGTGGTCATGGCCTTGCAGTCCATCATCCCAAACCTCTTCAAGATCTCTACTGCATACTTCCCTTGTCCAAGGGAGATTTCATCTGCATTCTACCACACCTCCATGCCTAGGAAATAATGCATCATACCTGTTTGTGCCAGAAATTGTTTCTAAGGCCAGAGAAACAAGCCAACACACACTCAAGATAAAATTCAATAAAACAGATTAGGTTTAGGTGTTTTGATCTCTGAAATGAAGAATTCTCCACAGGTTTCATGCTTGCCTTCTGCTTTATCAATGGGCTGATCTTCTTCCAGTAAATATCCCTCATCATCTGAGAAAATGGTGAGTGGACTTCTCTGTTGAGCTTGAAAATCATCTTCAGGCATACCAACCTTTTCTATAACAGCAGCTCTAGGTTCCTTGAAAACTGCTGCTGGTCTCAACTGTTGCCTATGCTGTAATTCTTCTTCAGAAAACAATGAATATCTGCGTGCAGTACCAACTGAAAACACCTTGGGTTTACTGTCAACCTCCACATGCTCTGCTGCCTTCTCAACTTCAACATCCTCTTTGTCTTCAAGTTTGGCTTTCTGACCTAATTTCTTCATCATTACCTTCCCTTTATCTGCTTGCCTCTTAGGCTGCTGATCTTCCTGTTTTACATGGAAACCTGACCAAAAAAGAAAGAAGTCCCAACTTTTACCTTCATGCTGCAAAACAGTGCTAATAATCAACTTAATCAACCCATGGTGAAAGATGGACTGAGAGGAATGGTTCATATGTCCTTTGACCCTGCTAGCCATTTTTTGTAAGCTCTTCAATAAGAAAAATGGAAGGTTCATCCTGGACTGTCCCACCATATGTTGCAAAACCTGAAGTGATACTTAAACACATAAGCATACCTGCCCTCGCAAGTAATGTAACTCTGCAAAATTCTAATTGGTTCAACCCATTCCTTTCTGAAATTTTGAATAAGAATGCCTTTATTCCAGTCAAGAGTGACATTTGGTAATAGGTATCTCTGAGGATCAAAGGTAAAAGGCAATTTCTTAAACCATAATTCACCTTCATTGCTAACCCCTGTGGCTTCTGCAATCAGCTCTACTGTCAGCCTAAACTTAAGAGTATCAAAGGTCACCATGTCATCTTTTAAACACTGTGCAAACTTGCAAGAAACTTCAGCATTATACCCATTTATTCTTTTAAAGAACTCAAGCCAACCAGCCTGTTGAAATAATTCAACACATCCAGGGAGTTTTTCAATCCACCCTACATCATTTGGTTCAGCTCTGTTAATTTTACCACTCTTGCCCATTTTCCTTCAGAGAATGAAACTGTATAGGTTTTAGGATTCAATTAATGATCAGTCAGGTGACTGTCTCCTTCTCAAATCCTTCAGGTTTCAAAAACAACTCTCTTTGCTCTTCTCTGTCTGCTGCTTTTGTTTTCCTAATAAAGATTAGGTCTATCATAAGCATAAGAGACTTAGGTCATTTGAAATCTTCCAAACTCCTCACTGCAACTGGTGACTGTCATGCATTTTAATTGTTCTATTGGTTGTTCATCTCCAATATGAAACATAAACCTGTGTATTGGGTACCATAACCTGCCAGAATCCTGTATAAACAATCTCTGCACAATAAGAGTTTACAAGAAGAATCTTGGCTATCAACCTTCTAGATTAATTGCAGACTGTTCAGAGGTTGGATGAGAGGAATATAAGGCAGAAATAATCTCAAACTTATCACTTTCAGCTCTCAACAGTTTGAATATCAAAATGATACTAGTTTTTCATCTGTCGTCAAGCTTTTAACTCCTCGCTGCCTCCAATCTGCTTCCAAAAACAATAAACTTCTACACCTAACAACTTAGGTCTCCCTGCAACTTTTAGGCATTTGGTTCCTTTTGTATTGTTTGCAAAAAGAGAATCGATTTCAGACATTGAAAACACTGTTAAATGTATAGGATCCTCTCATCACTTCAGTTTAAGTTTTGACAGGGTCATATTTTATCAAAAAAACTGCTATCTCCAACCCTCACTTAGTCTGGCCTCTCAGAACCTCTTAGATAGCTATTTGTTTGGCCAAAAATTCGTTTTAAAGCATAATTTATCATTTCCTTTGATCAATTTGGATTAAACGAACCCCACCGAAAAAACCCCAAATTGACAGTTATACTGGCTTATCGTGGAATACCTGACTGTAGATGAAAACCTGCACTATCTCTGCAACTGTAATCTCCATGTTTTTAGGCAGGCACCGTCATTCTATTAAGTCCTCTATCATCAAACATGCATGCATGTAACAATTCACTTCACATTAGACCAAATTACGCTGCTACCTGTCAAGTTCAACTGCATTAGGGGTAATGATAACCACGTTTTGCCTTACGACCTGGAAACACTTGGAATCATGATAATTCTGAAGTTCACACGTAGCAAACAACTCATAGCATGGGATTAGTCGCTCAACATTTGAAATTGTGACAAAATTTTGGCTAGAATACCGGGAAAAATGAAGGTCACGATATTCTTGTAGCGCGCCTTCATTATTTTTTAACCCCAGCGCTACAAGAATATTTTAAGTGCTATTTTCTTGCTGTTTTTCAGCTTTTCGTCATTTTGAATGCAGTTTTAAAGTTGTTTGAAGTATGACTTGTGCAGGACCATGCTCAAAATGTTATTTGTGACCACATCATTCGATAATATGACCTTTTAAAACCTTTTAAGACCTAAGGGAGGAAAAAACAAAATACCCTAAAGGCAAAAAACTTAAAAATTAAAGTCAATACCCAAAAGCTCCTATGGTAATTGAAAAGATAAAGTCAAAGAAATAAGAAAACTTGATCAAAAGGTAATCAAACATGAAAAGGTAAGAAACAAATTCCTGACATAACAATACCCAAGTCCTTCATTTCGAACTCGGTAGCAAGATTCATCTTTGTATCAGCAATCAACCCATCCATACCTATTACAAACAGATCATCTACATACAATAGGAGCATCACTAGGTTGCCATCTTCAACCTTATAGTAAAGGTTGGAATTTGCTTTACTCTTGGTAAAGCCCAAACTGGATAGAAAGCTGTCAATTCTATCGTACCATGTCTTGGGTGCCTGTTTCAAACCGTACAGGGCTTTCTTCAATCTACACACATGAGACTCCCTGTCATGTGTCTCAAAATCGAGTGGCTGCTCCACATACACTTCTTCTTTTACTACACCATTCAAGAAAGCAGTCTTGACATCCATTTGGTGTATCTTCCATTTCATCACTACAGCCAGAGCAAGTAGTGATCTGATGGAAGTGTATCTGGCTACAGGTGCAAAAGTTTCTTCATAATCTATTCCTTCTTTCTAGGAGAATCCACTATCCACAAATCTTACTTTATATTTCTCTATGCTACCATCTGCAGCATGCTTGATCTTGTAGATCCATTTGGAAGTTACAATAGACTTCCCTTCTGGTCTTGGGACAACATCCCAAAACATCATTCTTCATGATCGATTGATACTCTTCAATCATAGAATCCTTCCATTCTTTATGTTATGTCGCTTCTTCATAATTGGAAGGTTCTTTATCGACGAAATCACATAATAAGGCTACATAACTAGAGCAGGACCTGGTTCTTTTTCTTTCTCTGTGATTTTCTTCTAGAGCTGCATATCTTTCCGCACCTTGGATAACTTCTCATACCCAAGCAGGTTTCCTCTTATGAGGATTCTTCTCTTGAGGTGGATCTATAGGTTCTTGAGGTTCTTCAAATTCTCGATCTTCTTCTTGAGTTTCTTCGTTCATGGTTGTATCATGAATTCTAGGTGCTTCTGCTTCTTCAGGTTTTTTAGCAGGTTTCTTTCTGGATTTGTTGTAAGCTGAGTCTTCATCAAATGTCAAATCCCTGCTGATGTCGATCTTCTTGAATCCCGTGAAGTATATTCTGTAAGCCTTCGAGCTTTTAGAGTATCCCACAAATATACCCTTCTTTCCTAAAGGATCTAATTTTGTTCTCCTTTCTTTTGGAATGTGCATGTACACTAGACAACCGAATATTCTGAGATGGCTGACTTCTGGTTTCTAGCCAGAAAATACTTCTTCAGGTGTCTTGTTCTCGAGTACTCTGTGTGGAGTACGGTTCTGTACATACACCATTGTTCTGGCAGCTTCTGCCCATAGATGTATGGGAAGATCTTGATCATGAAGCATAGCCCTTGCAACTTCTATGATCGTTCTATTCTTCCTTTCTGCAACCCCATTCTGTTGTAGATTATATGGAGTACTTAACTCCCTCTTAATCCCTAAATCTTTGCATAATGCTTTGAATTCATTTGAAGTGAATTCTCCACCATTATCTGATCGAAAGGTCATGATCTTCTTTTCTGTGTGGTTCTCGATCAAGGCTTTGAATTCCTTGAACTTGTTGAATACTTCATCTTTGTTCTTCATGAAGTAGATCCATGTCTTCCTAGAAAAGTCATCAATGAAAGAAACATAGTATACATACCCGCTTAGTGAACTTGATGACATTGGACCGCATACATCGGAGTGGATGATTTCCAAGATTCATTTTTCCTTGCTCTCACTACTTGGAAATGTCTTCTTTGTGTTCTTTCCTTTCACACATCCTTTGCAGACTCCATCATGTTTTGCTTGAATTTCTGGAAGACTTTCAACAGCTTTGCTTGCAAGTGGTAGTGCTCTGTAATGCACATGTGCAAGCCTTCTATGCCAAAGCTCATTTGGCTCTATTGTGTCATGGACTAAAGCTTGTTTTGGATGGCCCTTCAATTTGTATAGACCTCCTTCTTGTTCTCCAATCACTACTGCATCATTAATCGTCTTTCCCTTTGGCCACATGCTAACTTGGCCATCTATAAATGCAACCCTCATGCCTTTTGCATCTAATGCAGATATGGAGATGAAGTGCTTCTTTAGTCTTGGTACAAACAATACATCTTGCATCTTCATAGACTTTCCAGAGTCTAGCTTATAGGAGGATTCCCCACTACCTTTTATTGGATACTGGTAGTCATCCCCAAGTTTCACCTTGTGAGGTGAGTCATGTTCAAATAGTTTCACAAAGGATTCTTTGAATCCCGTCATATGTTTGGAAGCTCCACTATCTATAAGCCAATCATTTCTTCCATGTGAGATAGTTCCTGTGAGAGCGGAGATCAACACATATTCTTCATCACTTGAAGAGTCTTCACTTTCATATCTGGTTCTCTTTGTGGAAGGTTCATCATCCTCTGCAGCATGAACATGACGTCTTCTTTTGTTTCCCTTCTTCTTATGGGATTTAATCTTGTTTCTAGGACAGTCTTTGGCAAAGTGTCATCTTTCATCACATGTATAGCATCTTAATTTAGATAGATCTTTTCTAGAGTTATCTTTCTAGTGGAAGTTCTTACCTCTAGAGTGATGAGAGCTTCTTCTGCTTTTCTTGGAGTGGACTGTGAGAGCTTGATCTTCACTTCCCATCTTTTCTTCTCGAGCTGCTATCCGAGCTTCTTCTTGAGAGCATTCTTCCCATAGTCTGCTGAACTTGACTAACTTCTTTCTTGCACAGATTTCTTTAATAAAGGAGTCCCATGATCTAGGGAGACCATTCAAGGTGATCATTACAATCCTTGCATTTTCCACTTCTTCATGTACTGCTTCCAGCTGTTCCTTGATCTGAGAGACCCTTGTAAAATAAGACTGGATGGTCTCTGCATTCTGGATCTTTACATTCTTCAGTTGGTTTCTCAGAGTCATCTTCCGGTTTATGTTCTTCCCTTCAAACAATTTGGTTAGAGCATCAAACATAGCTTTAGGTGTCTTTAGGGAGGACACATGTGGTATGAAGTGATCCTTTATTGAATCATCAATAATCCTATTTTCCATAACCAACTTCTTCTTGTGTATGGCCTTAGCCTCATCTCTCTCTAGAACTGGAACCTCCTCATTGATATAGGAGTCCAACTCATTTTCTTCCAGAACCAGGGAGATCCTATACTTCCAGGCTCAGAAGTTATCAGCTCCCTCAAGATTTTCATCAAGCTTGGTATGATGAGACATCTTAACTGAGAACCTCAAATGGAAATACAAAAGATTTAGATCTTACCAGGTCAAGATGTCGGATCTGGAATTGGAGCTGAAATTCTGCAGTGCTGGTTCAGGAGCAGATTAGGGTTTGGCTTTTCCAGAGTTCTGTCCAACCAAATGCTTTGATCTTAATCTCTAAACTTTGATTTTGAGGAGGATATCAATCGAGGCCTGAGCTCACTGAAAAATTCCACTTTTGTGGAAAGCCCTAATTTTCGGCAGTAGTGTCGGGTCCAAAACTGAAAAAGCTCAGAATTGGATTCTGCTTCGACAGAAAGATGCGCCCTAGGGAGGAGAGTTAGTCCAACCTTCTTTTGCTGAAAATCTATGGAGAGAGATCCACAAAGTAGGAAGCCTTAGTTCCCGCAGCTGCATAGTGTCTTCTTCTCAGGTTAGCTATGATACCATGTTAGATTTTTAACATTAAGCTAGCATTACATTAGGATCTTTAACTAAGAGAATAACAAGTATAGTAATCAAACACAAGAGACAATGAACACAATGTTTTTCCTCGGGGAAACCATAAATGGAGAAAACCCTGCAACTTCCTCAGAGATAGAATCAACACCAAAAGTAAAACCCCAAAACAGTAAGATGATCTCCTGATAGCAGTAACCTCTTTCTTCCTAGCCCTGGTGTCTTCTTCTTCCTCAGCTATGCGCTACAACTGAGTGTGAGTGAGTGTGTGATAAATAGAGAGAATCACTCTCTATTTATACTAATTCCTGACTTGACAATAACCTACTGGGGCCGACTTCTCTAGAAGAGTCTAATAACCCTAGTGCCCCGGAACTGTGGGGACTTTAACCCTTGACCAATAGGAGGGTTATCCACAATGACTTGACATGACTTGTTTACATTATAGAACCTCCCGATAGGAACATTGGGGCATGACATGACTCAAGTACATTACAGACCAATCCCAGAATAAACATCGGGGTACAATACATAAGAAATACAAGTGAATACATTCCGAAGTTACAAATACATTAACAGCCAATACTATAGTGGAAATGGGAAGTGGTGACAATTGTTTTTATCATTAAGTTGCCTAAAACATCAAGGCATCATAATTCCATCATGGTAATGGTGGATAAGTTAACAAAAGTTGTCAGCTTTATTCCAGTCATGTTAACTCGTAAGGCAACTAATATAGCATAAATATACATGAAAGAGTTTGTTAGGTTGCAAGGGATACCTAAGGCAACTGTTTTAGACATGGATCCAAAGTTTACCTTAAACTTTTGGAAAAGGGTTATTCAAAGACTTTGTAATTAATATGAACTTAAGTACATCATATTATCCACATATTTATGGAAAAACATAGAGTTAATCTAATGATTGAGGATATGCCAATAATGTATGTGATGGAAAAGCCATCTAAGTGGGAGGAATATTTTACTTAGTGGAATTTTCATATAATAATGGATATCATGATTCTTTGAAGATGAGTCCATTGGAATCTTTGTATTGTAGAAAGTGTCACACTACAATCAATTGGGACAATCCAATAAACAAAGTAGTTTGAATTGTTCTAGAGTTGCTCAAAGAAATGGAAGAGAAGATGGATAAGAACAAGAAAAATTTCGAAACAACATCAGATAGGAAAAATAAATATGTGGATAAGGGTAGACTATCAAGAGAGTTTAGGGTTGGGGATCATGTGTATTTGAAAGTTAGATTGAAGAAGAGCTCCTCGAAGTTGGGAAGTTGTTTTAACTTAACAATTATATATTGTAGGTTTTTTGAGATTTTAGCTAGTATAGGGATTGTTGCATATGAACTAGCATTTCCCACTAATATAAAAGTTCATAATGTGTTTCACGTATCATTGTTGAAAAAGTATGAACCTGATCCTAACCATGCTATTGATTGGGCTTTGATTTAGGTGGAACCAAAAGGGGATATGAAAAAGAATTATGTGGATAAGGGTAGAATATCAAGAGAGTTCAGGGTTGGGGATCATGCATATTTGAAAGTTAGATTGAAGAAGAGCTCCTCAAAGTTAGGAAGTTTTTCTAACTTAGCAACTATATATTGCAGGTCTTTTGAGATTTTAGCTAGTGTAGGGATTGTTGCATATGAACTTGCATTGTCCACTAACATAAAAGTTCATAATGTGTTTCATGTATCATTGTCGAAAAAGTATGTACCTTATCCTAACCATGTTATTCATTGGGATTTGACTAAGGTGGAACCAAAACATGACATTATATAACCAATATGCATCTTGGATAAGAAGGTCATGTTGCTCGAGAACATAGTAGTAGGGTGGGTAAAGGTCCAATGGACCCACTATAACCCTAAGGAAGCAACATGGGAGTCATATGTTGCTATAGGGGAGGCATGTCTGCATATATTTTGAAATTTTGATGTAAATTTTTGTATATAGTGTTGATATGCATTGAGTACTATGCAAATTTAAGGGGGAGGGGAATGTAATACCCCATCCTTTAACCCTAGAATGTAAACATGTATGTAATGATCAAGTGGCTATAAGTCAAACATACATGGTCTAGGATGACCAAAGATATTGTAATTATGTACATTGACTTCTAATATAAAAATCCTTGACTGCTATAAACAAAGAAGGAAGGAAAAGAGATAGGGGGAATGATTTCATAAGTGGATGAAGTGAAAGGGGACTAAGGGGAGATGACCTTATTGAGTTATTGACCTAATCCCTTAGGCCTTGATTATAAAACTTAATTAGAAATATATCCTAAAGTCCTTAAACTGATGCTAACAGAATTTTATTTATTTAATCCTTGTTTTATATTAACTTAAGCTTGGGGTTAAAGGGGGGAACATGGGATCCTCATGAGGACCACGTGGAGAGTTAATAACATGCAAATGTAATGCTTAAAAAATTATGATATATATTTTCATTCTTGCTTGTACAAACTACGTGGAGAAGGAGAGGAAAGGACAAGCATTCCAAGGATTGAGAACTATACTTTCATATAGACTTATGCCATTTCCATTGAAATTGCTACTAATTATTATCATGCTATTATGAGAGGAAAAAATTTGCCAACAATTAACAATCATTGGAATCTAGAGATTCCTTGGTTAGCTTGTGTTAGATCATTGGAAAGGAATTGAGATAGCATGAGGGACTACTTGAAGAGAAGGAGATCTCATTCCTGATGTTGTGTAGGTCAAGGAGGAGGAATGTTGGTTAACTAGAGGAGTTGCAGAGGGGGTTTTGGCACCAGCGTGTTTTATGGGTTTTGGGTTGAGTAGGAGAATTTAAATACATATATTAGGAACTTCACCCTTGTGCATTAATAGCCTCGTCTCAAGGGTACCTCTCTCATAGAAAGGTTAAGCGTGACATAGAGCCTAAGGCTGGGAAAATAGTCCTTCTTATGCAACCAATTTGAGGATTATTTTCCATGAAGAGCAGTGTTCTAAATATGTATTCAAATGCCATGTTTTATAATTATGTTTTGCATTCTATAATTTTTTCAGATAGTTCAATTAGGTGTGTGTGCGTGTGAATTTAAATTTCGTATTTACGGACGAACTCATTCAAGAATTGCATTCTTGTTATAAGATTGTAATTTAAATGTTAAGACTATTGTAGTTTCCTTCCGTTATTGAGATCTGCAGTCAGCTATTAGAATTGATTTTGGTATCATAAATTAGGAAATTTTAAGGTAAATTAAGGTACCTGGTATCCTTTACAATGAACAAAGGTTAATGGGCACATGCCATGCCCCCACATGAAGATCAAACCACTTTGATATAGGCCTTACACCTCCAAGGAAATGGGTTAGGATTTTTTACAATAATTTTATAGGTCTTGAACTTTCGACTTATTTGTTCGGCCCTCCAAATATACGGTTTATATGACCTCCTAATTAATTTATTGTGATTTCCAAACACATAGTGTTTGCATTGAGCTTTGTAATGGTTTAAAGAACACCTAAAAAGAATTCATATGCAAAAGTAATGACCTTGAGAATTTGACATACTGATTAGGCTCCTTAGGGACCCACTTAGCTTCTAAGAATAAGATTTTTGGATTTTAGAGCTTTTATCTCTTAGGACTTTTAACACTATGATATAATGTACTTTTAGTGTCTTGTTATGGGCTTTTTATAACTGAGCATAACCATCACATCTCTTATCAAAGATAAGTTACCACCATTTTACCCATCTTGTATTGTTGAAGCTAGTACCAATCTAGCGATATTGTATTGCCATGTATATTATAGTGTTTATCACCATTTGACTCATTAATATAAGTTGTTTTTTTTAACTACAATACTATGCTTTCAATACTATTCTAATATTATCTTTATATTATTGTGTTCTTTTAATTTTTTCTCAATCCATTTTGAATAAGTCTCTACAATCCTTTTTTAAGGATGTCATCATTGACCCACAAGAGTGTGGTTTAATGGTAATCAATGAGGTGATCAAACTTGTATTAACATGGAGACTTGGTGATTCAAAACACTTTGTGGGTGTGACAATAAATATGTCCTTGTAAACATAAGAAGAATTAAAAAAAACCAATGTCATCGTAGTTTGAACATCAACCTTTATTGGTCATGGAAAGCATTGAGATTTACGAGGAGGAACAACAAAAGTTTAATTGGAAATGAACTTGTTAAGAACAGATGGTCACAAACATGAGATCTATATTAAGATTCCTTGGATTGTGTAGATGAAAAATAGACAAAGACAAAGTGGCCGCATAAAGAATGACAAGGCAAACAATTGAAATTCTAATCATAGTGTTATTTATTTGGTATGAAAGCATGTACTTGTCAGTGCATATCCCTAGGAAATAGATTGTTCATACATATTCCTAGGATATATACAACTATGAAGTGAAGAGAGAATATTTTGTAGTCGTAAAAACAATTTTAAGACATATCTAACTTTTACCATATCACCACATACGAAAAAATCCAACATTTACTACACAACCATCACATAAATCTAACATTTTATTTTACCTAACAAACCACACAATTCCAACTTTTACCGCATAACCCCTCTTTTCCTTCACATAAATCCAACCTTCACCACACAACAACACAAAACCATCTTAATTGTTATGAAATTTATGAGTATAAACACACATCTTTAACTTACCTAAGTGATTATGAAGATTCAAGATAGAGATGTTCATTAACACACATCTTAACTCATCTTAATTGTCATAAAAAATTATATTATAAACTTGTGATTATCAATTTTATCAATTTTCAAGATAGAGACCATTAATACATATTTTTGACTTTTACAACACACCCACTTCCACTACCTACACACACTTCGAAAACACACATAATACACATATTAACCATATATTATACACAACGTGCCTCCCTAAAACACATCTCACATAACCCACCCAAAAAGGCGGATGTCAATCGAGGGGTGGATGAATACCACAACTAATATGAGCCCCATACCCATTGACATAAAGCTACCTCGCACTTAGGACTTTTACAACCCCCTAAACCTGCCCCCGAGATAATGTGGGATACCATAGTAATAATTTAATGTTTACGCTTTTCTTTTTCTTTTTTCAAATCCCCATTATCCTTACGTGGACATCTGAGAATTTTATCTCAACGTATTACTTTGATTTTGTTTCTATTTCTGTCACTGTAAACTTGTTTTATGATATCTATCAAATGGATTCATTATTATACATTCGCGTTGAAACTTGAATTCTGTTTGGAAATGACATATTTAAAACTGTTTTTCTCAAACCAATTTCCCGTGTACAAATATGTTTAGCAAAATTCATGGTTAGGGGCCAATTTAGCGTGGTATATCCAAAAACGCTAATTAAATAATCGGTAGCCATCATTTCAACTAAACCAATCTAAATATTTTAATCACCTTCTCAACCTTTACCAATTTTTTTTGTCAAACATGTAAAGGAGGCGCTCCACCCATAAGTTGTCAAGCGGTTGATTTCTTAAAGGACGAAGAGGAGGTCTAGCAACGGAGCATGTAGAGATTTTTTCGATTGATTGAAGATAGAGAAATCTGCAATGGTTAGAGCGATGGTTCGTGATCAGAGGTACAGCACTGCACTTAAATCCTTGGATTAGAAACAGGCTTTACGATAGTAATAGTAATTGTTTTTTTCGAAATCAAAATTACTTTTAAAATTGATACAAAATTGTACAAAATGGGTCGCGCCTGAAATTGTTTGAACAAGGCCACTGCAATCAGCAGTTGTTTTGGACCAGCTTATGTGAAATTGTTCATTGCCAGTGCCCTGGTCTGGCGCTTTGGTTACGGAACGATATCCACGGTAGTTGGTCTTTGTGTTTAACATGAGCGGAAATAATAGAACAAGATTAACATTCAGGGAGTGATCAGATGGTCTTCATATGCAACGTCTTTATCTGATGCAGCTGCCATGAACCTAGGTTTCTCCCACTCATGCAATTTTGCAATGATGGGGTTCTTACCTCTCAAGGGCATCATGGGAGTTTGCTATAGGATGGAGCTGCTTGTCTCAACTAGGCTCTGTATTGGAGATGAGTATTAAAACACAGTCCAATCTCCATGTAGGAGCCTTTCAAAATCCAGACCTTGAAAGAAGGCTAGGTGAATAGTTATTTCCAAGTGCCTTTTGCCCACCTCTCATAGATAATTTGCTTAGCCCTAATTTTCAACCAATCCTTGTCATAGACCATCCCATAATTATGAGGCTCACGCCATTTATCTCCTCATATCCGTCGATGGTAAAATTACCAAGTTCTGTGGAGTAAGGCTTACGCCACTTATTTCCAGATAAGATACCAAGTTCCGTGGAGTTAAACTAGACTTCAATTAAAGTTCAAACGGCGTCACGAGTTAAACTAGATTTCGGTTAAACAGAGTCAAAGTTTCAGCGACTTGTTCATTGCATGAAAATCATGTTCAAGCCATGGCCAGAAAAGGTTTCATATGCACTACCTAGCAGCTGGAATTATCAGGATTGTAGAAAAACTGCAAAGGATTCATGAAACTGTTCAATGCAGTTAAAAATGTTAGAAGAAAGATAGACACATATACCATTTTTTTGAACTTGGAGGAAGACATCTATTCCGAAATCTCTTCAATATGGGTATAGTAGTGTTTGTGAGCGGCAGTGGCGTTATTGGAAATCATAAGTTACATGAAGGCATGATAATTTACTTCTTGATGATGATTCAGTGGACTGTAGTCCATATTCTTGTATAGAATATAAGAGGTGAGAGTTGAGATAGATTGTATGATTAAAGAATTTAGAGAATGCAGGTTGATATAGAGAAAACTTTATTGGCTGCATTTCTATTGAATATCATAGTATGATTTTGGGCTGGAACTTTACAGTATCCTCGTCATATCTCCTCTTTTGGCATTTTGGGTTGTCAGATATGTGTATCATATGAGGTTATAAGATTTAGGAAAGCCCTTCTGGTTTTTCCTGTTTAATATCTCGAGCTTAGGAAATAATTTGTCTTGCAAAAAGTGATGTAAACTTATAACACTTACATTGTCTTTAGGGATTTGCTTGAAGTTTCTTATTGGCTGGAGCTTTTTTTGGTGAATTGTCATTGTTGTATGTATTCACATCATGTTAAATTTTATTCTAACTGGAGTTTTATGTTAAGTTGCAGGTGCTACCTTTCCAGCATGGACACCAACAACAGAAATGAGGGACATAGTATTGTCAATGCAGGCAAATCACTTAGTCTAAGGATGGGTGAAGAGAAGCCCCCTCCCTCTAAAAGGCCTCGCAGAGATAGGAGCAAAAACAGACTTTGTAGGGATGCTGCTGTAGTTATGGAGGAAAATGTCTGGAAAGAGCTCCCTCAGGATCTTATTGAAAAAGTGATTGCACGGTTACCTATTCCATCCATTTTTCGGTTCCGATTAGTTTGCCGTAGCTGGAATTCTTTGCTAAAATCCCACAGATTTCTTCAGCAGATTGCAGAGGTTCCTCCTCAATTCCCTTGGTTTTACACCATAACACACGGAAACATATCTAATGGTGCAATCTATGATCCATCAATGAACAAGTGGTATCATTTATCATTGCCATCCCCTCCTCCTAAAACCATCATATCATATCATGTTGCCTCAACAGGAGGTCTTGTTTGTTTCATTGATATATTGCATCACAAATTTTTTATATGTAATCCGCTTATGATGTCATTCCGTGAACTGCCACCAACTGCGAGAGTGTCGTCTCAAGTTGCTGTAGGCATGGTCCTGAACAAAGCTTCAACTGGTTACAAATTGCTGTGGTTAGAATGTAATGGGGATTATGGAGTTTATGATTCAGTAGAGAATACTTGGAGCAAGCCTGATGACATGCCTCAACACATAAAGCGTCCTCTAGCTTTGAATTTCAAGTCTCAGACTATCACTATTGATAGTGTGATGTATTTTATGCGCACAAATCCGGATGGCTTAGTGTCGTTTGATACAGTGAAGAATACTTGGAAACAGCTTTTGATACCATCACCACTGTATTCCATGGGTCATACGCTGGCAGTATGCAAGGGTCACATTTTTTTGGTAGGATTGCTATCAAAAAATGATGCCACCTGTGTTTGTGTGTGGGAGCTTGAAAAGATGACACTCTTATGGAAGGAGATAGACAGAACGCCAGATACGATGTGCCAAGAATTTAATGGAAAACAGGTGCAGATGAGCTGCCTTGGAAATAAAGGCTTGGTTCTGCTATCCTTAAGGTCTAGGCAACTGAACCGTTTGGTATTTTATAATTTTTCTAAGAAGGTGTGGTTCAAGGTACCAAGTTGTATTCTTCCGCGTAGCCGGAAGCGTCAATGGATTGCTTGTGGGACCTCTTTTGAGCCTTGTATAAATGCTTCAGTTTGGTAGCTTCTATTGAAGTTTGTTTGGCCGCTCAAACTCCAGGGAATACAATTGAACAGTAGATGAGTTTTTGTTGTTTCCATGTATGTATGTGGTTGTTTCCATGTATGTATGTGCCTGCAAGCTTCAAATCCAAGATGAAGTTGCGATTGAGCACATTTATTATGAAAACTTGTCTTTCTCTGCTTTTAATTCCATTTTTCTTTCATCTTGAAATTTGATTCTGAGAATTGATAGATTTATATATGGTAGCAAATTGTTTACAATTTGACATTTGCTACTACATTCTGCAAATTGTGTTTCTGCTCTTTTTATATTTATCAGTTAATTATTTGTGTGCATAGCAGTGCAGCAGTTCCACTATTTTGTTTATTTATCAATTGGCTAAAATGTGATATGCAAATAAAATATAATTATTTTCTGTAAACAATGAAGATGTTCAAGCTGGGATAAAGGCATGATCTCTTCTAATATATCATCAGAGACAGAGGATATGTTTTAAGGTCATTTCGTTAAGAATGATTTTCCCATATTTAACTTAGAGCAGTTTGAGAGAGTTTCAATTTGTTGTGTTAATATGCAAAACATGTCACCTGTAGAAATTGGTCTATGTTGCACACTATCATCTTAGTAAGGGCATTATCATTTCTTGGTATGTTGATATAATTTTAATTGGTTTTTACAGTTTAGTATTGATATTGAAGATTTTAATAAAATTTTAACAGGGTATTGCTAAACTCTGGATTTTATGGCAAAGCAAGGTCAACATGGTTACTACCTTCAATGCTTGTACACATTCTCTCGAAGTGCCATTGGTTGTGACATCAATATACGAGTTCAACCCTCCTTGCAATGATTGCCTCCAGCTATACCTTCTTAGTTTTCTTGAATTGTCTTCATTGTATGATTTTAATTTTTAACCCATAAGAAAGAGTAATTGGATTAGATTTCTGGAATTATGTAGTTTAGTTGGTTATAGGCAAAACAATCTACAGTTTTCCTATAGGTTATTATCTTGCTTGAAGTTTTAGCATCAATTTTTTTGACGGTTTCAATTTCATTTTTAAAATTTGTTCATCTATATTTCATAGCCTTTCAAGATTTTATACTTCTAATGGTACCCTTACTTGGAAAATGAATGCCATTTTAGAAAGTCAGAGTCAAGAATCTTATTTATCTCATTGTAAATCTAATTTTAATTCTTTTCACTAGTTGGGTCCACATCTAAACACTAGGTTGGTTGTTAGCTTAAAGGAATCAATTAAGAGGGATGCACATGTAGGGTCGTCAGTTCCAAGTTAGCGTCAGGGAGTGCTGTGGCATAGCATCAAGGAGTGCTGCGACATGTGTTAGCAGTTAACACTAACATCCATCAACCATTCTAGAAGGCAACACATATCCAATCAACATCTAACAAAAGCTGTTGTAAACAACTCACATATTCTGCTCAGGTCGTTGTGCACTAATCAACTTTGTTGATATTTCATGCTAAGTTGAGAAAGAAAGTTCCACATATAAAATCACATCTTTTTAGGAGAGAAGTTTATAGAGTAAGTAGTAGTGTGGCATGACATCCTTCATGAGGCTGAAGCATCAGGCAGAACAAGCCCGCTCATTAATTTTAATAAGGCATATGATATAGTTCCTTGAGGACTTAATGTGGGAGTTGAGAATTGCAGGAGTTAAAGGCCTTAAGGTTCATTAAGGAACTACACAATAGTTCAATGGATAGAATGTTGTGTTATTAGGTTTTGGTCTTTAGTTCAGTTCCCAAAAAGAGAAAAACCAAGCAATGGTGGCTAACAGTTTAACTTTGTCATTCAATCAGTGGCATCACAAACTATATGGTAGACATGAATTATTATGTCCTAGGGTTACCTGAAGTGGTTGTCGTCTGTTATAGAAATTGTCATATGCTTGCAGAGCATGGCAAGGGTCTCAATTCTGAAGGAGATATTAAGAAGTGTGCAAATTTGGGATGGAGGGTGATTGATTGCAATATAGACAAATGCAACGCAATGGATGTTGATAACATCAAGGACAATGTAAGGGTATAGTATCTCTTCTTGGGACAGACAAGTAGGTGCAATACCCCCTGTTTTGACATTGGAATATATTAAATCAAATCATGTAAATCATGTAAATATGCTAGTATGGATTCCTAGTGTGGAGCTTAAGGCCAAGGCCTGACTAGTGAATATCTAGGCATGTATGATGTAAATATTTAATTATGGACCACGTGATTGGCTTACCATGCCAATTCGAATGCTATGTAAATATCATGTTGGAAAATAATAAAATGGTCCAAGATGGTTGTGTAAAGAGCACTAGAGGGGCTATGATTCCACTAGAGGGGAAGAGGAAAGGGGGGCCTATGGGAGATTAAAGCCTCTATTGCCAAGTGTCAACTTTAGAACTGATCCATTTGCTGCTATTTTCCTTAAATGAGCCAATTACTTCCTTTTACTGTTTCACCCAATCATTGAATGCTTGTGTGAGGTTGGTAGGGAAAGTTTTCTTCTGTAGTTATGGAAGCATGGGATGAATACCGTGCCTGCTATATGAGTCCTTTCTCTTCCATGATCAGACGTTATGTCAGCCGTCTTTTTCACCTTTCTCTCATCTTTTGGGGAGTCTATTGTCCATTATTTATTATGTAGATTTTAACTAGCAGATTTCTATACTACACAGAATTATCATTTTGCTGTTCGTTACCAATAACTAGACTGATAAAACCCAACAATTTGAATTTGGAAATATAGTTGCAGATTTGAGAGAAATTAGACGGCTGTAGGTGATCATAGAAGTTGGGCAAGCTAGGAACCTATACCCATTGAGTTTTTCCACTATGGAATGCTTGAGAAGCCATGAATTAATGCTACAAGAGGTTCTCCAACAACTTACAATAGATTGGTTTACTGCATACACTGGTAAGCACTATAAGGGTTGGATTTCTCGAGGGAATTGTGGATCAATGAAGGGGAATGCTTTCCTTGTGTGGGGCTGTTGGAAGGAGTGCCATCGCTGTGATGGTTAAGTGAGATTCCTATAGAGATCTAAATGAACATTTGGGCTAAAGCATAGAGAGAAAAATGGGTTGTGGAATGTGAGAGAGAAGCATGTAGGAGTTTCTCTCTACCCTAGTGGCCTCATAATCTTGGTGGCCTCTCAACAGAAAGAGTATATGCTAGATAGAGTGCCTATGGTTGGGTGGAAAATCACTCTTACATAGCCAGTTGCTAGGATAATCTTTGTTTAAAGATAAGTATTCTCTTTGTATTTCAATCAAAATTGCAGGAACTGGATCGGAACCGGAAAACTGGCCAGTCAAATCGGTTTCAGGCATTCTCCGGGTCAAACCGTCCTCTTGAACCGTTTTTTACCGGTTTCGGTTTGGACCAGATTTTTTGCTCAAATCGGTCGGTCTATACTAGTTTCGTACGGAGCCATACGACAGACCCAACAACTCAAATTTTTTTAAATTAAAAAAATGAAAGGTAGGTTTAGGGGGTGTTACGCTGCAACTGTACCCAACGCAACTTCAAATGTGCCCCAGGGAGAGAGAGCCATTTTTTCGATCAAGAGGGGTGTTATTCAGCAGTGGTGGTCATGGCCGGGTCCTTTGGTCCTTCCTTTTGGAGTACTATGGCTTAATGGCACTGTTGACTGCCCTTTGTTGGGGTTTTTAACCCCGAGGTTGGTGTCCGAGGTTCCTAGGGGTTGATCACTGGGTCACATGACCCCACGCCTTGTTTACTTGCTTTGTCGACCTTTGCTTCAGCAACAAGACATTCGTCTCCCTTCGCAGCCACCTAGGACACTCTCCTGGCCCTTTCGCACACTGGTGCCTTCTCTCCATGGTCTCCTTCCTCAGAAGACGCTATCTTCCATGCCAGGCCTTTTTGCAGCTTTGAGGAGGGTGTTCAAGGGTTTTACAACATTCTCAGGGTTAGATGGGGTATAACGCCCTCCCTTCATCTCTCTCCAACCTTTCATTCAGAGTGATTCGCTCGTTTTAGCAGTTTTTGGCACCTAGGGGAAAAATGCCTTAGGTAGCATACTATAAGCCTACTTTAGGCCATATTTTATATTGTTTTATGTTATAATTTTGAATTGACATTTTATAATTTCAAATTGACATTTTATAGTTTCAAATTGACATTTTAAGGCATGTAGGCCTGGATATTTTTGTAAAGTGAGTGTGAGAGGCTTTATAAGGCTCTCCTCACTTCATTTTAAGATAAGACAAGTGGGATCAAACATTATGTTACTTTTTTACCCTTCTTAGGGCTCTTGGAGTGATGTGCACCTCTTGAGGAGACTTTTTTTTTTGGTTTAAAGGCAATCTCTTGAAGTATCTTTGGTTCTTGCTCTTTGCTAAGGTGTTGCTCGAATTGTTAGCTTAACACATGCACACGGAGGTATCTATGCTCTTGTCTTGATTTCTCTTTGTTAAATGTTGATGGACGATGCTTGTTTATGGTTGAATGGTAGCCATTAGTGCTGCATTTTGTCTAAACTAGGTCATTTTCAGCATTTTGTCACCATAGTATTGTGAAGGACGTCCTCTAGAAGGAGTCCTTAGAAGCATGGGCCTTAGGTCTCTGAGTTTTGCCCTAGCTAGGTTATTTTAACGAGCCCTTGTGGCTGTTGGCGAAGGCCTTAGCTTTCCAAACTTTGGAAAGACCTCTCAAGAGGAAGGGTGGTCACCTTCCTTGATGCCCTTGGGTTGGGGTAAAACCTTAAAACCCTTGGCTTTACCTTCATTTACAATTAACTGTATTTTCATATGTTCATATTTGCATTTCCATGGTAGATTAGGTTAAATTTAGGTCTGCAATTTTATGTCAAAAACTCTCTATATATATATTTACCATTTTTTGGCCTCCCTAAACTTCCGGTCCTCTCTCCTACAATTTCGGCATGCCTTGTTTTTTCCTAGAATCCCTAGGGCGAAATTTTCGGAAGCACTAAAAACATAAAAAATTTAAAATTCTAAAAAGCCCTAAAATCTGCCCTAATCCTAAAAACAGCCCCTAGAACTAAACCCTAGCAGCCCTAGGGCTGTTTCCTAAACCCTAACCTACCCTTATTCCTCCTAACCCTCGCTGTCCTCCTTTCCAACCTCATCCTTATGCACCTTCCTTCTTCATGTCTTTCCTCTAACCCTGCACACAAGCAACTAAACATCACACAAAACTGGTTAATAAGCTATAACATTTCAGTGGTCTGCATTGGGACTGTTTCATACCCTTTTACATTCCTATATCAGTCTGTATATGCACACTTAGTTTGTAACATTTTCACTGCTTTAACTCTGAAAAGTTGTGTTACTAACCTTCTGGGAATTGATACATGGATGTAAGTCCAAAGAAGTGGGTGATAATTGCTTATGATGAACATGTGAATGATTGAATCACTACTGCTGCTAAACTTCTTTTCAGATCTAATTCTAACTGTCTTATGTACATTGCTGCTCATATCAAGTCTGTAATTGGTGCATGACTGAAGTGGATGTACTACCACACATATGTTATCACTTATCTTTGCACATATTGCTATACCTTGGAATGATATAGTTGATATGTTGTTGGATCCACACTGATATGTTTCTGTATATACTGCTGTAATGTGTCATTGGTTTGTATCAGATTTGGGTTCTCTTTTGCTTTCACTCAAACTTGGCATTACTCATTGGGAATATAGTTGGCATATTGTTGAGTTCATGTATTGTATATTTGTACTTGGTCATACCTTATCACTATACTATTATTGTATGATGTATGTATGAGTTGATTGAAGTAGATGTACTAACCGCATTACACTATTCATACTCAAGCTCGTAGTATATTTTCTTTGTTTCTTGATTTGACTCCAATAAGGCACTGGTCACAAACATTCTTCAAAGAGATATCTTTTAGTGTTTTAGTGTCTTTTCAGAGTTGCAATAGGGCTCTCCCCTAGGAGGTTTGGACTTCCGAAGCAGTTTGGGGAAGTGGCTGAGGTGACAGTGGTCACTTTCCCCTTCGTATGTTGGTCGGTGACTAGCCCTGCTAGTTCATCCGGTAACAGGGGGGATGAATGTGGACAACGCTAAATCCCCAAACAAAGCTATAAAAAGAGCCCCACTCCCTCTCTTTCTCTCACACTATTCATTTGAGTCTTTTTGAGTTTGTGGGTTGAGAGTTTGGGGCATAGTTTTAAAAATTGGTGAAATCGGTTTCGGAATTGGCCGATTCACCAAGTTGAAGGCAAACTGAACCGAATTGGTTTGGAAATTGGTTCAGTCGACCGGTTTGGTACCAAACCGATTGATTTATGTAAAACACTGGTTCGATCAGCCGATTTATGTAAAAAATCGACCGATTTTTTACTCAAATTTTTTACTCGGATTTTTTTACTCTCAGACATGGGGGGTCTGCAGACTTGAAAACACACAGAAATTTCATTGTTTTCCTTGTTTTTTCCTAACCTGACCTAACCCTAGGACCTAAATATACTTAATGAACCTCTCTCACACTCTATTTCCCTATGCCTATTCTCATTGTGGAGCAACGTTGCAACAGTAGCAATTAGCAAATAGTGTGACTGTGTCAGTGAGGGGCAACCAAGGGGACAGTGGACCATATAGTATGTAGTTGATGATGTATGACAATTGATTATGTAGCATGTAGTTAACTATCTAGCATGTTTTTTGGACTCTACAGGCCATATAGCCTATAGGTAACCTATAGGCCTCATAGATTATTTATTTTGTTCCAGTCCCAGTCTCCTAGTCTTAGTCTCGTACATATGTATTGCACAATACACTTTGTGCAATTTTAAAATATTCACTCTTATATGGTATATAGTATATACCTGAGCATACTTTAGATATTTTGCCTCTAATGCTTTGGAATCATGGATTAAAATCTTGAAAAGGTTGTTTTTCTTTAAAATTTTAATATTTGATGTATTTTTTAGTAAACCGAGTCATTAAATTCAAATCGATCGATTTATGACCGATTCATTACCGATTCCGATTCCGATTCCGAGTTGACCCTTGACTGATTCCGAGTCCGATTCCGATTTTTAAAACTATGGTCTGGGGTGCTTTTAGAGTATGTATTTTAATTCACACATGGATTGCACTCGGTGCTAGTTTGGTGCTATGCACTCTTATTTGTTATATACATGAAAAACTTTGCATATTTGTGTATAATAGTTTGAATTCACATGGATACACATACATACATATATACATACATACACACACACACACACACACACACACACACACATATATATATATGTATGTAACTTTTCAAAATTTGAATATTTTATGTATTTTGGTGGATTGGTTTTGGTCTGGTTCCGGTTCTCGGGGTCAGTTGGTTCAACCACCGGTTCGGTTTTGGTAACTTTGATTTCATTGGACAATGATTTTATTTTATGCTTGTGCTAAATATGCTATGTATGCATGTGGGTGTGTGTGTGGATAGAGTTTATTTCTGCTGTGTTTTTATTTATGCATCTACACGCATTTTATTGTTATGAATTTTGTAGTATGCCCATGGGGTTAAATTCGGAGGCCCGAGATTCGTCAATCTCCCCTCCGTTGGTCGGGATGGATGGGGATGTTATAGAGGGAGTGTTTGAAAGTTGAAAGAATTGATTAATAAAGTGGATTCAATTACTAGTGAAAATGGCTGTAAAGGAGATTAAATCAATGATTAACAACAACAAACAATTCTTAACCACATAATACTCGTCTAAGCAAAAGTTGTTGGGATGTATGACTTAACTTTGTAGAATCCTCTTTAGAAGGTGCTAGCTTATGTTGTGTTGTAGTCATTGCAAGGTAGCCAAGCCTTCATTGACGGGGCAAGTAGTGGTGGAAAGATTTGGATACTATCCCTTTTGGACTTGCCAACGTTGGGAATGGGAAAGGGGATATTCTATTTGAATAAAAGCTTCCTTTAACTATTAATATATACAGTATGTACACGAAGGACTTTATACCAAAAAGTGGGTCATGCATGCAATAAGTGGTTGTTAGCTTAAAGTCTAAAGGAATCAATCAAGAAGGATGCACATGTAGGGTTGTTAGTCCCAAGTTAGCATCAAGGAGTGCTGTGGCATGTTTTTTTATAATAATAACGGTTATAATTTTGCACTAAAAAGGCTGTAGCCGAACTGTTCAGCTAGGTAATACAAAAATAGAGAGTATTCTGGGAGTGGGCACTGGATCTTCAAAAACCCACAAGGCTTCCTATACAAAGATTATATTTTCAAAGAAAACTTAACAGCTACCAATACGATATATCCGCTAAAAGGAGCTTAGTACAAAAAGGCATTTACATTTCATGATTTAGAAAATTGTACTGGCTGTATGCTTCTCCAAGTTCTGTGTAGACTAGTGGCATCTCTGTGTTCTCAAGCTGATCTTCAAACTGTTGTGAAACAGTTTCATCTTCATTGTTTGCCAGAGTAGAGCCGAATGGCTGCCCAGTGCCTACAATTTGAAGCTGTAGATTGAGTGCTATTGATGAACCTTTCAAATCTGGATTTGAGGTTTAAATACTCTGTCTCCAAGGCTTGTATTTGCCTCTTCTGCTGCATCACTATATCCAAGATTTCAGAGTTCTGTGAGCTGATAATTTGTTCCTTGCTTTGTATGGCATTGGTCAGAGAAAGAATGGTAGCCCTGTTTTTGTTGATGAGGTCCTTCTGCTTCTTAAGGATTTTCGTGATATCAAGGATGTCCTGCTGGAAGCTCCTATGACAACCTGGGCAAACCATAGCTTGGATTGCCCAGGAAGATTCAAATCGAAGCAGAGAAGAGCTCAAACTGTTTCTATTCAGCTTGATGAGGTATATAACTGCAGAAGCACATAAATTTAGCCTAAATTGCTGCCATCGGAGATTCTGAGCATAGGGCCAAGGTCTAATAGATCGCCCCTGCAAATATGTTCTGTACCCTTCGGAGGTAGCTTGAGATAGGTCAAATTTAAGACAGAATTGTCATTACACCATACGATTGAGAACTGAAGTATGATTCTGAATGGCAAATTGTGACTGATGATATTGTGCTCCCTACAGAAATCTGAAAATATACCAGTTGGTGGGTTTGTAGTGTCAGAAACACATAAATTTAGACTTAAATTTCTGCAATCGGAGATTCTGAGCACATGGCTGAGGTTAATAGATCACCCCTGTAGATATGTTCTGTACCCTTCGGAGGTAGCTCGAGATAAGTCAGATTTAAAACAGAATTCTCATTACACCATACAATTGAGAGCTGAGGCATGACTCTGACTATGGAAAACTGTGAGCTGAGGCATGATTGTGACTTTGGCAAACTGTGACTGCTCTTTACAAGAACGTGAGATTATACCGGCGAGCGGGTTTCTGCTATGTCCCAAGCCAAGAAGATTACACCACCATCCCACAGTGAAAATATCCCCAAATAACACTGATACCACGATAAGTGCCACCTTAAAACCTGAAAAAAGCTGCCTGGTGATGACTGATTCAGACTCACAATACTCCCAATATTCAAGAGAAAAACACAACAACATAAAGTGTCCAGGTTCAGACCAACTCCTTAAATGACATTCCCAGGTCTCAAAGAAATGTGCCACCTCAATATCAGAGAGTCTGATGATATTGAGCTCTCTACAAAGGCCTGAGATTATACCAACTGGCAGGTGAATTGTGCTAAGTCCTAAATCAAGAAGATTAATCATTACACCAACATCCCACAGTGAGAATATCCCCAAAGACAAGGGAAAAATGCCCCCTGGCAATGACAGTTTCAGACTCATGATGCTCCTAGGATTCAAAGAAAAACCACAACAACAAAAAGTGCCCAGATTCTGATGAACTCTGTAAATGACACTCCCAGGTCTCAAAGAGAAGACATAGTGTAGTAAACAACACCAAATTGTTCCCAGATTCAATCCATCTTCGTAATTGACACTTCCAGGTTTCAAAGTCATAGCACAATAGGACTGTCCCCAACAGAGATCCAAACTATAATCGAATCTTTATATATCTACCACCAATCCCATTTGAAATTTAACTGAAGGATTGGCCAGTGAGAACCTACCTCAGCAAACAAAGAGCTGCTTGTGACCATAGCATCCTCCTGCTTCAGACAAGGTTGAAACACAAGCATTATCCCACCTTTGACAACAGATTTTTGCAGAGGGCATTTAAATCTGAGTGAATGAGTTGGGAATGACATGTCTGGTGCCATCCCATACTCATCATGAAGTATAAATGCACTATTATGTCTCTTGTTCTTCAGGCTGCTATGTGGTTTGTGGTATGACCTTTGGCTTGTGGGACTTGATGTTGAACTTAGTGTTGTCATTGATGTCAAATAAGAAATATAAAGTCTAGAAGCCAGTTTGAAGAAGTATATGAGAAATAATTGTCAAAGGGAATATATGTGTAAGTCTCATCAAGATGTGCTTGTCTCACAAATACTGTGCAGTCGATAAATATATCAAAGTGTGTAGATTACAAGCCGACAAAAGAATAATAGAAGTGGTTCGTTCAAGTTGAATGTTGGGGTAAACTTGACCGTGAAGAAAGGAAGAAGGGGTGTCACCGACGTAGAGAAGCCCCCAATTATGGACAAGATCAATTGAGTCAAATAAATAAGTATTGATGCTAGAATGATTATAAATGAAAAAATGATTAATGTGTTTTGTGTGTGCGTGGAAGTGAAGTGTACTCTGGGATGGAAGAGAAATCAACGGCTTGTTGATTGGAAAAAGTGTGCGACAGTACAGATCTGAATTATATGCGAAGTTGCAGTCGCACAAAATTAAGCATGTAGAATAAAGGGAAAGCAGAGGACGTGGTCAAGCACGCAAATTCACTAGAGTACGTGGTCAGGTATTCAAAATAATAGAGCGGAAGGAGCATTTGCCAAAGAACAGAACACAATAGAATTTGTGAAGGAGTGTATGTAGAGAAAACGAGTGTTGAAGAGTTTGAGCAAGAACAAAGTGTGCAAATCAAGTAGTGCAGAATAACATAGTTATAGCCATATCTATTCAAGGGAGGTAGGAAGGGGCAAGGATAGGAGATTGAAGTCTCCTATAGGTTGGTGCTCAAGAGAATTGGTGTTCTCGTCTATTAGACAGGTCGATGCCTGACTGCGCAAGTTGGTGCTCATAAGAGGATTGGTGTCCTCACAGGTTGGTGCCTGCAAATAGCAAGTTGGTGCTTGAACAAGGGATTGGTGTCCCTGTTAGATTGGTGTCTGCAAAGTTTGTGAGTAGGTGTTCACACCATTATTGGAGATCGGTGTCTCCCAATAATTTATGTAATCAAAGATTCTGTCTATATAAAGTTTCTTTATAAATGCTTTCCACACAATGTTTTCATGTTAATTGCTTTGATATTGGTACATGATCTCTGAAGTAAAAATTGTTAAAGTTGCGCTTGATACTGATTCACCCCGCCCCTCTCAATATCAATCAAGGGTTAACACTTGATTCATATTGAATACCTTAGAGGATAGGAAGGTGATAATCCTCCCAATTTTTTTTTATTTGATCTTCTTTTAACTTCGCAGCTATGTTGGCTTGGTGATCTGCTTCACTATCAAGATCTTGTAGAATGTGGAAGAATTCAATATTGCTAAATTGAGATGCTTCTTCCTTGGTCCTGGTTACTATTCAAGCTAGATAGCTTGATGACAGGTTGTGCTTGACGACAGGTTGTGCCTTTTGTTCATGAGTTTTGATTAAGATTGCCAAGCCTCCGAATACCATCAATGATTGAATCTTATTTGAGTCAAGACTTTGTAGCCCATGAAGTAGTGCATAAGCTTCAGCTTGATTGTTGGTCATGATTCCAAGTCCCTAGGCATATTTGATTTCTAGATTTCCTCCAGAATCAATGACGATCCCCCCCACACTTGCTAACCTTGTTGCTTTGAAATACATTAGCATTGATATCCATCAACCATTCTAGAAGGAAACACATATCCAATCAACATCTAACCAAGGTTGTAGTAAAAGACTCACATTTTGTTTAGGTCCATGAGCACTACCAATTCTATCGAGATTGATACTAAGTTAGAGGAAAGAAAGTTCCACATAAAAATCACATCTCTTTAGGAGAGGAGAAGTGCATAGAGTAAGTAGTAGTGTGGCATGACATCATCATGAGGATGAAGGGTCAGGTATAACAAGCCCCCTTATTAATTTAAAAAAGGCCTATGATATAGTTCCTTGAGGACTTAATGTGGAAATTGAGAATTGTAGGAGTTAAAAGCAGGGACTTAAGGTTCATTAAGGAACTCCACAATAGTTCAATGGATAGAATGTTGTTATTAGGTTTTGGTGTCTAGTTCAGTTCCCAAAAAGAGAAAAATCATGTAATGGTGGTTAACTGAATAACTTTGTTGATCCTCTACATATTCAAACAGTGGCATTACAAACTATTTGGAAGATATTAATTCTTAGGTCCCAGAGTTACTTGAAGTGATTGAGGTCTATTATATACAAATTGTCATATGCTTGTAAAACATGGCAAGGGTCTGGACTCAAGGAGATATTAAGAAGAGTGCAAATTTGGGATGGAGGGTGATTGATTGCAAAATATGTTGGAAATATTGTTGTCATTGATGTGAAAGACGAGGGGAGTCTATAGATGTCGAAGATGAAGATTGTTGGAAATAGTGAAATTGATGCCCAATTTGGATACCCTGTCTTTGAAGGCCTTTTTCTATGAAGACCTAGCTTAGATGGGAACATATGATATATGGTTGAAAAGCTTATTTCGAGACCTTTGCAAGGGTATATGGCACTGCCTCTAACTCCATAGGACTGGGGAAATATGAAGTGTTAAAATAGCCCTTCCAGAGTGTTAGGTCGACCCATAAAGGTGGATTTAAACCACTATAAATGAAAGGGCGCTCACTCTCATTTGCTCATTCATTCATCACTTTTAGATCTCCTCTTAGGAAGTGTGCACTAATAAGAAGACTAGAAGATGTGTCTCTTGAATATTTTTTGGGATATTTGAAGCTGCTTTCTTGAAGTTTTTCTAAGAGTTTACTAAGGTTCTCTAAGAAGGAGGCATACTTATGGAAGAGGAAGGCTTGAAGATGTGATCCATTCTTCTTGGATGGAACTTTCAATATTGGGAACTTTCACTGTTGGGAAGAGTCTTTAGTAGTTTGCTTTGAGATGTAATATTGGAAGATTTTCTAAGGGTTCTTTTTTGGATGAGACTCATGTAGAAGGTGACCATGCCAGATTGTGGAACTGGTTTGAAGATGTTCTTATGACAGATTGTGGAGCAGATTTGAGGCAAATTTGTGAGATAGGTTTTGAAGCAGATGTGAGGCAGGTTTTGAAGCAGATGTGAGGCAGGTTTTGAAGGAGATTTCAAGCTAATTATGAAGTAATCTTTGAGGTGATTATGCCAACATTCTTGTACTTGATTCTTTGGTTGGTTGGTTCCTACATATTATTGAGTTGGTGCTCAGTTGAGGAGATTGGTGTCTCCAGTATGTTGGTGCCTACATATTGTTGTGTTGGTGTTTAGTTGAGGATATTGGTGCTTCCAGTAGGTTGGTGCCTACATAATTGTTGAGTTGGTACTGAACAATTGAGGAGATTGGTGCCTCTAATAGGTTGGTTCCTTGTTGAGTTGGTGCTCATTTAAGGGGATTTGTGTCTCCAGTAGGTTGGTGCCTACAAACTTTGTAATAGTAGGTTGGTGCCTACATGAATTTATAAGAATAAGCTTTTGTGGTTTTCTCTCGAAAGGGTTTTCAGGTTAAATTCTGTGTACTATGATTTGAGTTTGTGTATTTACTGTTTCAAAGTAAATGAATGATTGATGAATGTTTAAAGTAAGAAAAAGATCTTATATTGATCCCCCCCCTCTTAGTATATGCATAAGTTAAACAAAATAGACAAATTCAAAACAATGGATGTTGATAACATCAATGACAACGTAAGGGTAGTATTTCTTCTTGGGACAAACAAATGGGAGTGTTTGAAAGAATTGATTAATTAAGTGGATTCAATTGCAAGTGAAAAATTGTTGTAAAGGAAATTAAATCAATGATTAGCAACAACAAAAAATTCTTGATTTTGTGGAGGGTATTAAGGTGTTTGAAACCCTTAACCACATAATACTCATCTAAGCAAAAGTTGTTGGGATGTATGAATTAACTTTGTAGAAATCCCTTTATAAGTTGTTAGCTGGTGTTATTTTGTAGATCATTGCAAGGTAGCAAAGCCTTCATTTATGGGGTAAGTAGTGGTGGAAAGAGTTGGATATTATCCCATTTCCACTTGCCAACACTGGGAGCAGAAAAGGGATATTCTTTTTGAATAAAAGCTTCCTTTAACTATTAATGTATTCGGTATGTACATGGAGGACTTTATACAAAAAAAAGTAGGTAATGAATGCAGTTGCCACTATCACAAGCTCAAAATTGGCCCTAGTTAACTACCAAAACAATCCAAGAATTTGAGTGTTGAAAACAAAAATAGTCAATGTCTAGTTTAAAGAGACATAAACATAACAAGGTCCTACAATCGATACATAAGCACTATAAGCTATAACTATACTGCAATGATCAGGGTGAAAAGGAGTAACGAAGTTGCCACTAGGTTGCTAAGCACAACCAAGAGCCTACAGAAATTGAGAAAAGGAGAACAAGGAAGAGAGCCAATAAAGAGTTGTTTTACCAAGTTGGTTATGCTTGTCATGCATTTGTTACTAACTAGCAAAACATAGATTAATGAAAAGAAAAACCACTTTACTCTTCCCACTAATCTATGTGATCCAGTTAGCTATTGAAATGGCAATGGAATGAGATCGAGAGTAAAATGAGAAAACCTCTTAGAATAGGAAGAAAGAGTGCCCTTGCCAATATGCCAAAGGAAGCCATTGTTGGACATTGGGTTCATCGCTCCTTGTGAGTTTTGTGACATGGACTAATCTCCTCTCGAGATCCTAACTCTGGCGATTGTGGCGAAGATTAATACCTGCGGGTTTTGGTCTAACGACAATCGTGAGTCCACCAAATGGTATCAGAGCAACAGGTCAAGGGTTCAAAACTCACCTGGCTCGCGTTGGGGGGAGTGATTGTTGGACATTGGGTTCAACGCTCCCTGTGAGTTTCGTGACATGGACTAATCACCTCTCGATATCCTAACTTTGACGATTATGGCGGAGATTAATACCCGCGGGTTTTGGTTTAACGACAATTGTGAGTCCAACAACCACAAAGCTAAGTTGTAGGAAACACACCCCAGGGGGGATGTACCACATATAGAAACACAAAAATGTGTATCGTACGATCTTGCAATGTGTGTGGTATGGCCTGAAATACATTTCAAGACTATACTATGGGTTTGTCTAGTTTCACTACTGTACTATGGGCCTGTCCAGTGTGTTTCCAAAACAGTTTACGAGGTTTTTGACTTGGTTTTTGGATGGGTTTGACCAAAAATGTTGGTAATTATTAGTAATAATGAATTCTTAGAGTAAAAGTTGATATTTTCTTTATCTTTCCTTCTGAGATTTCCTTTATCTTTTGTTTTCTATCATTTCACTTAAATTTTTAACATTACCATTAATTGTTTCACGATGTTAGAGAGTGGTTCCAACCTCATTGGACTTCATATGGAGAAAGTAGAATTTCATATCACATTCAAAATTCAATGAACTTAGCAATTTTTAGGATTTTAGGATTTGCAGGATTGCTACATCCATAGTAATAATTCTAAGGGGCCCACCCGAAGGGGCCTTGCCCTATTGACTCTAGTTTTGGGAACCTAACAATGAAGGACCCAAAGAGTTGGATTCGTGAGAATTGAACCTTCGATCTCAATTTCAAACGGTCTTTGGATTCGGACTCCAACCAACTGAGCCACCCCTTGGGGCTTCATGTGTGTATTTTTTTAATATCGTGTTTCCCCATTTCCAAATTTTTGAGGGCCAAGTTTCCATTGTGTTTTTGTTTTGGAAACTCGTACCCTTTTCCTGTATCGTGCAACTTAGCCACAAAGCCCTCTTTGGATAGCTAATGGAAGTCATGAAGCCCTTGCTTAATGATTAGGAAGTATCTTCTTGCAAAACAACTTGATCCAATATCTTGAAAAATGCAATAATATTGGAAATACACTATACAAATAACATAAACAATAATACACAAGATGGTGATCCAAGTGCCCTCAAATGAAGGGACTTTTCTATCCCACAAGTTGTATAGAAAACCCTCCTTTGTAGGGGAAGAAACCGATCCAATATGGGGAGAGTCCTTCCAAGGAAAGCCTTTAAGGGATGGAGGTTTTAGGGAGATGATGGATCAAAATGGCTACACAAGCATGAGGGAAAGGGGAAGATGAGCTCAAATCACAAGTTTGACACTAATCCAACAGAGTTTTGGTGTATCAAAGGGACGGGAAAGGGAACCTTAGATTCATCAAACATTGGGGTACTCCATTGATCTCTCGAAGAACTATCTGATTGGTCTTGTTGCTTCTATCTAGTAACTAAGCTTCATTGGTCTTCTTGTTGTTGATCTGGCTTAGAGGCTATCAAATTAGATTCTATGGCGTTTTTGAAAGATCGACCCCAGGAGGAACCCGCTAGTGCAAGTGAGAAAGAAATAATCTTCTATGCCAAGTTCTACTAGCTATAAAAAATATTATTATTTGCTCTTGTTCAAGCAACTATTCCTTATTCTCTGCTCTTTATAAAGCAATCGTAACATGTAAAGTGGTGGACCCTCAAAGTAAGTAGTAATAGAAGGGAAGTGCTCCAAATCTTAGTGGTTACTACTATGGTGGTTGTAGATTGCTAAGGATAAAAAATGATGTTAGGTAAGACAAAGAGAGCTAGATGTGACGTGTAGACAAAAATGATAGATACTATAAATAGAAAGAGACGACCCAAGGGCATAGGTGAATGTTAACTATTTGGTAGACTAAGCCTTATGTGCATACGACCACATGCATGTCTTTTATTGGGATCCACATATTTTCTAGGGAATTTGAGGGTTGTCAACGTTAAAGATGATAGTTGAAACCTATGGATATAGGGTTACAAGAAGAAAAGGAAGGAAAAAAGATAGGAAAGTCTATGGAATCAAATATAAGGTTTTCCTTAAAGTCAGGCATTGAGTGGGGTAAGCACGATCATGCATTCAAGCTGTGGTAGGAGGGAGATGGTGAATGGAATTTCAACATGTCCGCTATATAGACATAGGAGGTCTCGGTGGCATAGTAGGGAATGCATGGCGATCTTGCACTTGGAACTCAACACGATGCTATCTCCTAGTGGGTTTGTGCATGATAAGTTCCAAGTGCAAAATCCATGCACTATAGTAGGAATAAGCCTGACATGAGTCTATAGGTTGTCTCGATCATTTGGTGCAAGTCCCCAACCATTAACAAGCACGTTTTCAACCAATATTGGCTCCTGGCTATCATTGCTAGGTTTGGGTTTCTTATGAGTCTTAGATATGGCTAGCACATTTGTTGAAAATTTGTCATTTTGCATGGGGAAACGCCTATTGTGCCTTGGTTGTTGTCTCTCTCTAACATCTTGGTCTGCACAGTTCTCGATTCTACCATCACCTCTAGAGTGTAAAGATTTGGTAGGGGAGGTGCTAGGTGGTGGCCTACTGATATTGTAGGGTGTACCCTCCTAGACGTTTAAAAACTAGCTCAAGTGGGCCATTTCCATTTCAATCTTTGTTATGTATGCAATGAATTACAAGGATAAACTTGCACGTATTAAGGCTTTTCCATACAAGGAAAAGCATCTTAAGGGTTTCTTAACGTAAATAACACCTCATTCTCTTTTTCCATAGCCAAAACAAGATTTCAACACAAAAACGCAATGATGTTTACTGTAAGTCTAATGATTAAGCTAGCTTATATCCTAGAAGAGTTTCCTTTAGGAATATGGAAGTAGGGAGGTGTCGACTACAAAATGACTTTGATCAACCCCATGCAGAGGACAAAACCAAAAAAAATTGCTTAAGGGTTTCATGCCACCCACAATGAGGACAACTAGGTCTTTGGAATCCCATGTGAGTTTATCTCATGTCTATAGGCAACTTGCTTATAATTGAGGACCTGTTGCCGCCTTTCACACTGTTGTCCGCCGATTGCACACCTGCAGCAAAAATCTTTCGAAAGCTGTCTCCTCACTTAGGAAAGTGGGAGAGGTGTGACCTTGGGGGCAAGCACA
>LPNX010484044.1:373136-385854 GCA_001517045.1 Pseudotsuga menziesii
ATCCTATTAAGTTACTAAGGACAATTTACTTAGTAAGGTGATGTTAAACTGAATGAGTTATTTAAGAGTTTGAGATTTAACTATGGACAATCAAAGATGACAAGATATGAAAATAAACACACGAAAGCATAATGCTGAGACACAATATATATATAAAGCAAGAAAGTAACCAATGCCTTAGAATGGAGTCCAAAAATAGAATCAATATACTTGCATGTGCTTGGAGTGAATGTTTTGCGATTGTCTCTTGGTACGTTCTAAGTTAAATTTGAAGTGTGAGTTGATTAAAAATAGGCGAAGGGGGGACTCCAGATATACCCGAGAGTACTTGGAGTATGTCCAAAACTAAACCTTCACGACTACCCGCAAGGAATATGTGGGCTGAAATGGAGTCTCTGGGGCTATTGTTTGTAACGCACCCGTTAGGGTGTGACAGAGATCGGCGCCCCGAGGTCACTTTTTAGAAGTTCCCGCTTCCTTTGGGTATTTTGCCACTGTAAAGGTTTGATCTAGGTGTTGGATTTTNTTGAGGACACTTCCGAACAACAGCTTCCTTTATTTTCTGTTACACCTACTAAAAACCAGCGAGCATGTTAGAATAACATATGCCCAAAAGCACTTTAAGAGTACCTTTGGATCAGCCTACCTTAACTCAAAAAAAGATGAACTTAAAACTAGCTAAACAGGTGAAAAAGGAACCAAGGAAAGCAAGATTTCCTTGGGATCTTGGCTTGCTGTTTGTGCAGCCAATGAAATGTGCACTTTTATTGCAGAATATTAAATTTTATCATACAGCAAATGAAACTACCTTAACAGCAAGCTACGAATTTTCACTAAAATGCTTGCGAAAATATGGTAATTTTAGCTAGATCTCTTAAAATTGAACTTTATGTGCAAAACAAAACTAATATCTAGACTTTGGAAGGGATCTTACTAACTAGATCTATGTGTATTTTTCTTAATGAGACAGATCAGAGTAATAAGAAACCTTGAAAGTAACCTGTTTGAAGAAAATTTAAGATTTTTAAAGGAGAGAAAGGGGAAGAGAGGTGCTTGTTGTTGAAGCAGATCTGCAGAGAAAACTTGGTAGTGAAGCACCGAGGGGCACGATCTTAGCAATCTCTGCTGGAAATCAATGGAATCAAACCTGAACCATAGATCTTCCAATGACGACAAACCTGTAAGCTACAAAACAACTCCTGCAAACAGAACTATCAAATCTGAAGATACATATGAGAAGTAGATGATATAGCATGCAAATAATCTTATTTAGCATACAGGTATTAGCTTATTCAAACATATGCAGCAAAATAGAAGTAAGTAAGCTTACTTACAATGATCTATTCCTATGATCTCAATAACCATTCAAACAGACAATAGTTAAGTGGAAAAAATTGAAAAAATAGTAGTTTCACCTCGAATGCAGCATGACAATGACAATCCACACATGAAAGGTACTCCACAATTGAGCCTCCAAAGCTTCTCTTTATTTCAACAAATGAAGATCAATACACAGTTACAATGGCAAGCCCTTCAGTCCAGCTCTAACTAGCTTGGAAGAGGGAGCCTCAGCCAGGATATATACAAAATACAGGCCATGCAGCCCAGGGGGGCGCAATTCCTCATGGAATCAGCCGAGGGAGAGTCCATCAATGTAGAACTGAAGCTGAACTGAGCCTACTTGTCAACCGGGGGCTTGATTGAGCTGACACATCAACCCATACACCGACACATCAGTCCATAGAGCATCCAGGAGAGTCCACACGTGTGGAGGAGAGAGAGAGGACGCAATTCCCCATGAAGACAACTGAAGATCAACTCTGGATTTGATTTGATCACCTCCTTCAGTCAAGGATTTGTCAGATCCAGTCAATCTGCTTCAGATCTGACTGATTTCAATCAAATTGGCTGAGAATCCATTGATTTATGATTTTGGATTTGCTCCATTATTCATCAATTTATTAATTAAAATAATCAATAATTGATTTTTGGGGCTTTCTGACCTAAGTGATGGAAAATCACTCAAAACTAGGAAAATAGTGGGTCCATGAGTTTACATGGTGCTCTTAGCTTGAAAATGAGCACCTACATGACTGAAACTGATTATTTGGCCCACTTTTATTACAAAATCAATTTTTCCAATTAAACTATTAAAAAATAGCCTAAGTTTTGGAAAAATTAAATTTTAATAAAAAACACTGAAACAACTATAAAATTGAAAAATTGAAAAACACCTAGGGGGACTTAGACATGTTCATATGACTCGATAATGATGTCTAGCATGTTTATACATTGACACATAGACTCTAATAACCTCAATAGGCCTAAATGCCAAGCCGACCACCCCAACTTTGGAGGTATGGAGTGAAAAACTCAGAAATTATCAGTCGTCTATTCAACAACCAATAATAACGAAGGGAAAAAACACCCTGGGCTGATCGGATTGACAAATAAAGTCTAAGAGATCGAGTCTTTTACATACACTATCATGCTAGAACATTTATTACAACTCCCCCATGGGGTATGAACATGTGACATAGTACAACAAGCACTTCCCAGAAGTACTTCCATAGGTCCTCTGAAGTCTGAACAAGTTAACCCTGTTCGGTTCACCAGGCTCACTTGACAAAAAAAGCCACTAAGTATAACTTAGGTGGTAACAGGACCAGGAGAAAATTTCTTTCTTGGTCTCCAACTTAGGCTCTATAGTTTTCTCACCCTAAAAAGACAAGTCTTTTGCTTATAATTACTTTGCATTTTGTTCATGTGGCTAGCTAGGACTTGCTATGCAACCACTTATAGTTGTATGATGGCTTGTACTTAGTGAATGCTTTATATTTTTTCCATCTCTAACCCCTCCACCATATTCTAGGCCATTGTAGGCCCAACTTGATGAAAAATGAGTAAAGGACCAAGCTTTGAACTTTATTTAAAATGATTTGTTTGAATTGACAAGCCTATATCTAGACTTTAGCTCATGCCAGGGTATGTTGTCCCTTGATTGTTTGTCATAGACCTCATTGTCGAAGCCTTAAGGCAATGCGTTTTCTATAATACTCAGAGATGAACCATGCGTCTTTTACTAAACTTTCCCTTAATGCTTCAATAGAGGTGACCACCACATATAATGGTCATTATAAGATAAGCCAGATCTCAAGGATTGTTCCTTCTAGAGGAGAAAAGGCTTTAGAAATTCCCATCCTTTTCAAATGCTTTGCAAACGAAGGACACTTTAATCTTGACTTGCACTAAGTTAGTAATAAGGAACTGAAGGTTATGACTTTATCATGATCCCTCCCCCCCCTCCATTGAGGTACTCGAAGAGATGCAGTTTCTCACCATGACCTTCTAGGTTTCATTACCATCAACTACTTGAATCACCCATTAGGCACATAGGGCTTGGGCTTGGGCTTGAATATGGGGCCTAATGATTCCCATGGTTCCATATTCTCTCAGGATGCAACATAGTGACTTATTGACTATGTGGAACTCCTTTCTATTAGAATCTTTATCCTAAAGGAATCTTCTTAACAACTTCTCTAGCTTTTGTTAGGAAAACATAAAAGGGACTAGACATGAAGAATAGTAGACGTAGGAGCTGCTAACACCATAGTGCAACTTTGGAATTTAGCTTCTCATGCAAAGGGCTTAGGCTAAGATAAAAATTATTCAAAACACGTCTCCTTCCTATGATAATTCCAATGTGATTTTAGCAATTTTTTTGGGTTTTCTCATGTTTCCACTTGGTTCATAGTTCTATTCACAGCTTTGCCTTGCCCCTAGGATTTTTGGTTGTCGTCAAATTGACCCAAAACCTCTAAAAAAACCTAAAACTATTGTATTGCTTGGAACCATGATTTTTTTGTCGGATTCAAGCATAAATGGTTAGAAACAATGCATTAAATAACGCTAATGAAATTCCCTTAGTTAGTTGCTTTTCAACCTTTTTCTCAAATTCCCTCATGAAGTGGACATTGAAGTAGGGAGAATCTCGATTTTAACACTTATTGGGGTTGGAGGTTGACTCCGATGAGAGCCATCAACTATAGGATCTTTGGTAGTAGGAGCTTTTAGGCTGCAGTAAGCCTAGTGTCGTGAACATTCTTTCCAACTATTTGAATCTAAACAATGTCATTTTCATTGTTAGTTGTGGAGCTAGTCTGAGCTTTGCTTGCCTAAGGAGATGGAATCACAAGAGGATTGGATGGACCATCAATGGGCAATCATGATTTCATGGTTTGAACTTTGGCAATGAAAGATGATGTTTGGAAGGTTTATATATTGAATTGATTGTTTCATCATCTAGTCCTCAACACAAAGGACATATTCCTTGACTCCTTTTGCTAGGTTAATGCAAAGTAAGACCCTTTTTTAGTTTATGGGATTAAAAAATGTTTGGGCTTATGGTACATAAAACCGTCAACAACAAAAAGGTGTGCTCCAAAATTGCCCAAAATTGCATTAGAAGGATGAGAAACCCCACCTAAACCAGTCAGGAAAGATGGGTAGTCTATTTTTATTGAAAACCCTTCTTCCCATTGGAAAAGAATTACTAAGATAGTCTAATATACCCTTGGACCATTAGAAAGAATGTCAAGGACAAAAGGACATGAGCTTTATAACAAGGTCAAACGAAAAAAACCATTTGGTTAGGGTTTTGGTATGGAGGCATTGCCACCCACAAAGGTTCCCAAATCTCTTTGATTCAAAGCCCTAACAACAAATTTAGGATGGGATCTACCCACAAGATATCCCTGAGAGGGTTCACTCCTTGTAAGAAACACATATGTTATCATACTTAGAAATAGAGATATCAATGGGGATTTTTGAAGATTCTTTATTAGTATGTGATACATGTTGGGTACAAACTTCCTCGATAACTTTGGTGGTACCATCCCAATGAGCAAAGTTCCTGTTGGTAGCTCTTACTATAGTCAAATTAAAAGTTTTGCTATCGGTTGGAGATGTTGTTTAGGCCTTCCATAATGCCTTGTGCCAAAGCTGACAAACTTCTAGGGTCAAACTAGGATAAACTGAGGGACATGACACGTAGTAGATGTTACACAGACCGAGCATGATGGTAATCTTCACGTGGTCATTTATGGCTAAGCACCTTCTATATTGTATTTTTTATATATTTGACTAGGTTCGTCTAGTCACTTTCTTGGGGCATGTGCCTTTGTTATGTGGGTCCATAACCCCCTCTTGAAGGGATGCCTCCCCTCTTGAAGGGATGCTTCCCTTCTTGAAGGGACACCTCACTTAAATACACAACTCAAGCTCTCATTTGTATCATCTCATCAAATTGATTCATAATGAGTGATTTTTTAGCCCAAGGGCAACATATCTTGTGTTTCTCTTGTTCGTGGGTTCATCTTCTCTTCTCTTTATGATGTGCTTATGGTTCATGCTGATTTAAGGGTTTGTTGGTGGTTCCCTCTGACCCATCTCTCTCTCTTGTGATCTCAACATGGTATAAGAGCGGGTGTGAACATCCGCTTCCTTATTCAACTACTCATTTGGAGTTGTGGCTGGTAAAAAGTGCCCCAGGGCTGGTTTCAGGTCTGAAATTAAGTTTTTAGCCTGTTTTTAGGGTTGTTCCAGGTCTGAAAATTAGGGTTTTCAACATATTTGGGTCAATGCATTGTTTTATGGGTTTCTACTCTTTGTTTCATTAGCATCCTTCTTCTTTGGCACTTTTTTGGTCCTTTCAGCAGATTCAAGGAGACCTTTTGCAGATTTGTGCCCTCCTCTAGGACAACACACTCTTTTTTTTGCTCTCTTTCAGCCATAAATCTACAGTTGTTTTAGGGCAGCTTTGGTTCTATTCATCTGGAGGATTGCTTGGCGGTGACAATTTATAGATCATTCTTATTATAGAGTTTCAAATTTCTTGGCCCCTTTAGCGGGTTCTCTTGAGGTCTTCATTGAGACTTTTCTTTTCAGGACTTGATGAATTGCTTCTTTGTTACACATATGGTAGTGCACTTAGCATAACAGGATGTATCAAATTCAGAGGATGATACTATTGGCATTGACTTATTTGGAGATGGTGTTTGTATTCAAGGATTGGTACTTTTATATTGGATATTGTAGTTGGTGACATGACGCCTACTCCTTAGCTTTTGGCAGTCATTTATAATACTCTAAAAAGCTTGTGGTTGTTTGTTTGTGAAGGGAGACCCCTCTTGGCTCCTCTGATGCAGTTTCCACTCATAGGTCGACAGGATTTGTCCCATTCTATTTTAGTGATTATTCTACGGATGATTATTAGTTCATGTTAGTGGATTAATTTGATTGTGTGGATCTCTGTTCTTCACGCTATGATCCTTGTCCTTACGGGACGTGCTATATGTAGTGCACTTGGTTCGTTCTTTTAGATCGACTCCTTTTAGATCTCAGTTATAGATCCCTTTTTCCTAGTTATGGAATCATATTGGTATTGGCAGTGGCACTATGGTGTTTTGGGGAGGTTCTATCTTTAGATGGTCTGCATTTAGCATTATGGTGGAAGTTGCTATCTAATGCTTTCTCTTCCTAGTCTCTTGTCCATCTTTAGGGAGGATATTGTGCATAGGTTTGACCCAATGTTGAAATGGGCATTCATTGACCCTCTTGCTGCGGTCGACCATCTTTTTGAGTTGGTTATCCACACACCAACTCTCACTTGTATTGTAGCTTCCTATATTTTCTATATTTTGGCCATGACCACTCTTTGTGCGGACCTGGGAATTTATAAACCCACTCTCCTCTATATTCGAGCATCCCTTTTCTCTCTCATATGCACTTGTGCTGGTTATCCATAAACCCACACCCTTGTTGTATTTGAGCATGCTTGGTCATATTCAAGCTCTTTCAGCTATATGAAGTCGAATCTTTTCACTCTCACTTCAACTAGAATCTTGTTTGAGGTTGTGTTAGCATGCAAATCTGCACATGTAAAATAGTCCAAATGGACTTGTGAAATCTGTCTGAAGAGTGTGCAACTTGTAGGAAATTTATCCCTCATGTCACTGATAAATTCCTGTGTGTATGGGCTTGTGCATGCCAACCACAGGGGGAGTCCCTAACTTGTTATCTGCTGCAAATACAATTGCAAAATCTTTGTTAAAACATGGATAAAAGGCAGCGAAACATGGATGTTATAAGCGTTAAAAATCAGATATGCAAGTAAAAATGGTTATAACAATGAACAAACTTGCTCTTTGGATCACTGTTCTTTCTTGAAATCTGCAATAAAAGGGCTTAAACCAATGGTTAAAGATACCTTTGGCCAGAAAGTTAATGCTGCCAAAAAGTCACAATAGAAAGTTTTGCTTTAAAATGGAGGAATTCTGGCATAACAACAACATATAAATGATAATTAATGAAAGAAAGACGCTGCAAATAAAGGATAAACTCAAAGTACATGCCTAAAAGCTACTAAAATCACTGTGCAAATACAATCACAGATCAATGAGACAGAGGGGCTGGGAAACCAAGCATAATCTAACTTCACTTTGCTTTAAATCAAGAGTTTGGTCCACCATAGAGACAAGTACAAGCTGGTCCAAGAACGTCCCTACACAGAAATCGAAGAGCATAGAAGAAGAAGAACAGAGAATGAGGCGAACCACTCCTATTGCTAGTAAGAAAAAATCCAACTATCTTCCTTTCCTAAAACCTCATTAAATAGCTTAGCTTAGAGGCCCTCATGTGCCTCCCACTGACTGATATGACATGCGATGAGGGAGCACTTCTCTAGAAGAAATTGAAGAAGAGAGAATGTGCCCTCGTTGCCCGGAGTTGATCTGCAGTAAGAGAGAATGCACCCCCTTCTGCTGGAGTTGATTTGCTGATGAGGAAATGCGCCCTCGTTATGCTGGAGTTCATCTGTCTCATGCACGAGTTAAGTACCTAGATGAATTGAATTCGACCTTGTGCGCTTCACCCCTGACCTCGTGTACTTCACCCTGTTGCATGGTTGAGTTAAGTGGAAGAGCTCTGAGTTAAGTGGAGCAATTCTCATGCATGCACCTTATTCAAGTTTAGTTCACTCCAGTCTTATGCATGTTGTCTAGTTTTGTCATTTGTCACAATGGGAGATAGCCACATGTTATACATGCTTTATGCCACATGTCATGCATGCATTGATGCCACATGTCATGCATGCATGGCTCACAACTAAAAAATAGGAGAGAGTTTGCATGTCCATGCATGTGCCATGCAACTCAAACCCTAATTGCCAAAAATAATAAGTATCTTGCATGTCATTTGAAAAAAGCTCACTAGAATCTTGAGCTCGTAGGGATGTCGAAAATATGATAATCTCTGCTGTGTGGACCTTCGAACTCTGTCTTTTAAAACATAGGAACACTCCTGAAAATAGACATCTCCAATACTGATAAAATACTGTGAAATGTTTCTGACTCTAAAACTGGATCATTTCATTGAATCAACTTGCATTTGGAGCCTGTGGGGACCTACCTCTATGGAAGCTGTTTTTATGGAACAAATTTGGATGCCCTAGATGAAATAAGCTAGCTCTTAACCTTCCAAATTTGCATATGGGAAAATCTGGGGGTTAGCCCTTGAGGGATATGGAGAACCTTAGGATCTCTGTACTCTACAACCGTGAAAATGTGATCCTTGTATCTTTGGCTTGTAGATGAATGATGCTTGTCCTATGAGCAATGGAGTCAAACGTGTGGCCCTTTGCTGATCACAAAAGAAAGGAACAAAACCACATACATGCCCATCTGCAACTGCAACTTGCAACCATACTAAAGTACAATTCCTCTAGTTGGAAAATGAGTTGAAGTAGACATACAAGGGAAAATCACCTAGTCAGATTCCAATGACGTAAGCACCTGCTAAGCACGAGGACACCCACCAATAAGGCTAATGGGTTCCAAGGTAAGAGTACAACCTATCAGTGTGAAAGATGTTCTGGAGTCGGATGGTGAAAAAGTTCACCCAATTGGGACCCATTGGTGATGGACCCTGTCATGTCCCCATGCCTTCGACCGGCGAAGAGGACGCGACTACAAGCTTCAAGCACCCGGGCTAAGAGCCCCATGAACATGTACAGGCATAAAATTTGCAGAAACAGAATGCTGAGAGAAAATGCATTGCAGTATAACATGCATAAACGCAATTGTTTATCATACACAGCTATAATTATTTATCATGCACAGATGCAAACATCTATCAGGCACAGCGGAATCAACATGCATTCACACAAGCATTCATTTAACATGTTCATTACATTCATTAACAGAAATATAGTTGCAGAAATAAAAATGGACAAGATCACTTATCTTATGAAAGCTCCACTCCGCAACCAGCTACGTCACTGCAACGTTCCACCCAACCATAGGCCAGCGTGCTCCTTAATCTCTCAGCAGCGCTGCCACCCCCGAGCTGGGCATGATTCTCCAAGGAATAAGGGAACTAGCAGCCTTACACATAGCCAAGGATGTACAAAACACAGCCAAGCCAACACAGTTGGGTTTATCAGGCCATCAAGGAGTTGGGAAAGGCTTAATGCTAAGCTGGTGAGCTCATTACAGAGCCAAGAACACCTACACCAGAACTAGCCTGACCTCTAAGACACCCACTCACACCCAACACAAGGAATCAGTCCCTTCTCTGCTACACAGTCCCTCAGGCCCTGCATTCCCTTCCAGTGCTATTCAGGGGTGATGGAGAAGAAGGCCAACCCTCTAGCTCTGTCTGTGTGGTTCCAACCACCAGGTTTATCAAGCAAAACTAAGACCCCTTCCCTGCTCCTCTCACAGTCCAAAGACCAACCATTGCCCTCAGGTAATTAATTTAGCTGCCACAGTTTAAACAGGGAAGACAAATTCTGAGTCATTCTTGGCCCTATCGTGGCCAAAATGACTCTTCAAACGGAATTACAACAGCCCCAAAGATGTAAGGAAGACCACGGCAACACAGCCAACCACGTGGGAAAATAACAGTCCCGAAAAGTATCGGTGAGCACAACTCACAGCAAACGTGGGGAATACAGCCCGTCCTGGGCAACAAAATCACTGAGAAAACACATAAAGACCACGCAGAGGAAGAGAGGAATACCGACTTTTGATAGCCACAGCATCCACGATTTCGTAGGGAAAAGAACGACGTGGGAAAACCCAGAAATTCCTGTGCGTGAGAGGAACAATCAGACCCCGTGAGGAGTGAGCAGACAATGGAGGCCCTGCGTGAGGAAGAATAGCTCCGTTTTTGTCCGTGGATGCACAACAGCAGGAAGGACGTGAATTGGAAGTGCATGAGCCTTCAGCACAGTCGTGGAGAGAGAAAACGTCTGCGTGAGTGAAGAGTGCGTGAAGGTTTTTCCTTCCATGGTGAAGTCAAACGCTGTGGTGGAGTGTGCGTGTGGGTGAGGACTGACAGTCCTGCCACCCCACTCCCAAAGCAATTAACTGCCTCAACCACCAGCAGCAATTCTTCAATGAAAGTGGTTGGGATAAACAAGGTAAGAAAACACATGGATTTTGACCCCATTGGCTAAAATTGGACAATTCCCCCACATCCTTATCATTGTGAAAATCATGCCCCTTTCGATTTAGTTGCCGCGACCGTAGCTGGTTGTGTTCATTCAATTAATTATAGATGCATATTTACATGATGACCAACATAATATATATACCGCATGCCCCGATACGCCATCGGTGACAATTTAAAACCAAAACTTAGCATTACTGATCAATGGTGGGGCCTTGGCCTTTAACTCCACACCATGATCATTTACAATATACACATCATATACATCTAACGCAACGGGGTTAAGACCAGGACGTGACATTCCCCTCCCCCTTCAATAGCACTGTCCTCAGTGCTTTACAAAATTGAACAAAAGTTACACTGGTATCGCTTCAGTGTTTCGCAGAATTGAACAAAAATGGATGTGCCAATCGCATAGCATCCTCTAGCTCCCATGTAGCCTCTTCAGGCCCGTAGTGCTCCCATTGCACCTTTACCTGCCCTATGGCTCGGTTCTGGAGCATTGTGACCTTCCTGTCGAGGATGCGCATTGGCGCGATTCGGAACTCTCCGTCGGGTTCCACCTGAATCACATCCCAATTTATCACATGGTTAGGATCATGTACATATCTCTTAAGCAAAGAAACATGAAAAACATTATGAGCCCTAGTGCTAGCAGGCAATGCAAGTCTATATGCAACAGGCCCTATCCTTTCAAGCACTTCAAACGGCCCACAATATCTTGGTGACAACTTGGCACAACTTCCAAGCTTCAAGGAACTCTTCCTTGCCCTCACTCTGAGGTAAACATGATCCCCAACACTAAACTCCCTGTTCCTCCTATGCTTATCCACATAGCTTTTATGTCTGTCCTGTGCGGCTTTCAGATTCTGCCTGATCTTTACAACCTCTTGCTCCATTTCCCTGAGCAACTCTGGTCCAAGCACAATCCTGTTCACTGGATTATCCCAAGTCACTGGTGTTCTACACCTTATTCCGTACAAAGCTTCATATGGACTCATCCCCAAGGATGCTTGATGTCCATTGTTATAAGCAAACTCTACCAAGTGTAAGTAATATTCCCACTTGGTTGGTTTGTCCATTACGTACATGCGGAGCATATCTTCAAGCACCTGATTAACTCTCTCGGTTTGCCCATCTGTTTGAGGATGGTATGCAGTGCTGAAGTTTAGCTTTGTACCTAAATCTGCAAACAACCCCTTCCAAAAGTTGGAAGTAAACTTGACATCTCTGTCAGAGATTATTGCCTTCGGCAATCCATGCAATTTGAATATCTCCTTCATGAGGATCTTTGCAATGTCATCAGTCTGATGCGTGGACTTGACTGGTATAAAATGGGCTGTTTTAGTCAACTTGTCTACCACGACCATGATAGAATCATGTTGTCTCCAAGTCATCGACAATCCTGTAATAAAATCCATGGAAATAACTTCCCATTTCCATTCCGGAACTGGCAAGGGCTGGAACAAACCTGCTGGGTGTTGGTGCTCAACCTTTACCTGTTGACATTTCATACATCTTGAAATGTATTCAGCCATGTCCTTTTTCATTCCTGGCCAAAAGTACTGCTTCCTAGCTGTAGCGATTGTTTTCTGATATCCTGGGTGACCAGAATATGGAGCTTGATGGATTTCATCCATAACAACTCTCCTCAAATCTGCTACATCTGGAATATAAATTCTACCTTTATAAGTGAGAAGTCCATCTTCTTCCAATTTATATCCCTCATACCTCTTCTCGAGACTTTGCTGCTGCAATTTGTCTTTTACTTGCTCATACAATTCATCTCTGGCAACATGATTGGCAATCTGCTGCCTCAAATCTGATTGGCAAATACTAAGAGATGCCACATGCATTTCCTGCACCTTCCTGCTGAGTGCATCAGCTACCTTGTTCTCTTTTCCCTTTATGTGCTTGATTTCGAAATCAAACTCACATAAAAACTCCAGCCATCTTGCTTGCCTAGCATTCAGAGTAGGCTGATCAAATAGGTACTTCAGTCCACAATGATCTGTCCTGAGCTCAAATCTCCTGCCCATCAAGTAATGTCTCCACATCTTGAGAGCATGTACTATGGCTGCAAGCTCTAGATCATGAGTGGCATAGGTCTTCTCATGCTCCTTCAACTTTCTTGACTCATAACATATCACGTGGTTGTCCTGCATAAGGACTCCTCCAAGCCCTTGTCCGCATGCATCGGTACACACCA
>LPNX010484044.1:386074-423881 GCA_001517045.1 Pseudotsuga menziesii
TCTTAGAATAAACAAGAATGTCATCAAGGAAAACGAGAACAAACTTGTCCAAATACCTGCCGAAGACGCTATTCATTAGGCACATAAACGTAGCTGGTGCATTTGTAAGGCCAAATGGTACCACCACAAACTCGTAATGCCCATACCTTGTCCTGAAGGCTGTCTTATGAATGTCTTCATCCTTGATTCTCACCTGATGGTAACCAGACCTCAAGTCAATCTTGGAAAATACCTTTGCTCCTCTCATTTAATCAAAGAGGTCATCAATCCTAGGCAAAGGATATTTATTCTTCACCGTAACCTTGTTCAGCTGTCTGTAATCAATACATAACCTGAGTGTACCATCTTTCTTCTTTACAAACAGAACTGGTGCTCCCCAAGGAGACACACTCGGTCGGATATACTTCTTCTCCAACAACTCTTGCAGTTGCATCTTCAACTCTAGCATCTCCGGTGTACTCATCCTGTAAGGTGTCTTGGACACTGGTGCTGCTCCTGGCACGAGTTCAATTGTGAAATCAATGTCCCTCTTTGGAGGAAGTCCTGGAATCTCATCAGGAAACACATCTCCGAATTCCTGTAACACTCGATAGTCCTCCAACCTGGGAGTTTCATCTCTCATTTCCTCCAAAATCTGAGCTACATACAACTTGCAACCCTTCCTATAGAACTTCTTTAACTGCATCGCTGAAACCTACCTTACTGAAATTACCTTTGGAATGCCTTTCACAACTACTAGGTTCCCTTCTTCATTCATGCATTCAAAAGTCTTATTGTAGTAGTCAAGCTTTACCCTGTGAGCTTCTAACCAATCCATTCCAATGAGAACATCATAGGAACCAAGCGGTAGAACATTAAGATCTACACAAGTGACTAATCCATTCATGACCAATGGACATTTTTCTACCACCTCACTGATTTTTCTCTTAGTTCCAGTGGCTAGCTGAACTAACCAAGACTTCCTATGCTTTACTTTCTTAAAAGCACAAATCTCCACTACTCTAGGAGTAATGTAACTGTGCGTAGAACCAGGGTCAATCAAAATAGAAATAGATTGCTCAACAATCTTACCTGCTACTTCAACCACAGTTGACTGGTGATCTCCTTGACGGTCCTCCAGTGCTGCATAGATCCTAGGAATTGCCCTCGCTACTTGACCCACTGTTTCTGCTTCTTGAACATTATAAGCTGGTCTTGCACTCTCATTCTCGAGTGGACAATTCCTGCGCATCTGGGGTCCTCCACATTTCCAACATTGAAGTGGCCCTCTATTCTGTTGTGGATCCTTAGGCTTTTCTCCTGCCACTCCAACGGACTTACTCGCAGCTTGAGATGGCTGCTTCTGCTGATTCTTGAATTTAGAAGGTTTGAAACCTTTCTTCCTCTGGTCAAACTTCTCATTCTTCTTGTCTTTCCATGCCTTATGGTAATCTGGCTTACCTTTGCTTTGCTCATAGCAATACTTAGCCTTTCTTATTGCTTCTTCAAGAATTCTAGGTTCATAAAACTCAATTCTATCTTTGTAAGACTGAGGTAATCCACTCAGAAAATGCTGGACCTTCACTTTTTCATCTCTGATGTACCGGACATACCTCAACAGCTCCAAAAACTTATTTGCATACTCTTCCATGGTCTGCTGTCCTAATTTCAACTCATGGAACTCCTTAATCTTGTCATCATAGTACCTGTCAGATAGGTATTTCTGCTTGAAATACTTCTTGAACTGTTTCCACTTAAGTCTCCTTTCACTTATCTTCTTCACTTGCTTGAAGTGTTCCCACCAAATGGATGCTCTTCCATTCAGGTTGAATATGGCAACTCTTGCCTTCATGTTTCCTGAATAATCATGCACTTGAAAGTACTTCTTTATCCCAAGAAGCCAAGCTTCATCCTCTTGTCCAGTCTTTACCTCACCATCAAATGTAGGAGGTTTAGCTTTCTTAAATTCATCACGAGAGCGATCCCTATGGTGTCTCTTTCTTTTTCTTTTACGAGAAGAAAAACTGGAATCCCCGCTGGATTTTTCGGAATCAGATGATCCACTAGAAGTCCTTCTCCTTTTCCTGGTACTGCTCTTACTGCCTTCTGGCCTTGCTGTACCTCGTCCAGAGTCTATCTTTCTTTGCAAGTCTGTCAAACTCTGCAACATAGCAGCATTCAACTGATGCTGCTCTTCTTGGGCTTTAATTAAGCTTCTCATAGTAGCCGCAACATCTGACGGTGTCTCTTGGAATCTCCTTCCATTAGACTCTATGTCATCATTTCTATTACGTACATTTTCTCCCATGGCATCTTCTGCTCGTTCATAGGAACCCCGAGCATCATATCCGTCATGGGTTCTCATACTGAACCACCCCTTACTTACCAAACTGCACTACCTGGAATACTTCTCTTGAAGGTGACTATAATTTTGCAAACGTGTTAATAACACAATTGTTAGATGCATGCATTGATACAAATCAACATTACTTACCTTCTCTTGGAATAATCATAAAATTACAAATGCCCAAACACACAAAATTTTCTTCATCAAGGAATAACTGTTTGAAGGGGACGACGGGGGTCAAGGGGGCTTGCCCGCCACTGCAGGGCGGGTCGAGGGCAGCGCCCTCGTTTTTTTTTTGTTTGTTTGTTGTAAAACATTGGTTTTCGCGCAATCTGGTGCATAAGATCGCTGCCTCTTTTCTCATTTTCAGCCCTGAAATCTCACTGAGAAACAGTCCAAAAATCCCACTGGGAAATAGTTAAAATCTGCTAGAAAAATCTCATGGAAAGCTCAAATTTTTCCCTTGCACAGAATCGGACCTCTTCCTCTATTCCTTCCGCTGAATCGGCTCCCGGAACCCTTCTTCCTTCCGCAACGGCGGCTTCTCGGAAGCTCCAATCCTTCTGCAACGGCGGCTTCTCGGAAGCTCCAATCTTTCCGCAATGGCGGCTCCTCGGAAGTTCCAATCCTTCCGCAACGGAGGCTCACCAAAGTCCGACTCCTTCCGACGTCCGCTCTTACTTGGAGAAATTTTTAACTTCGGGCGTCGGCTGACTTCTTGCATCGGAAGCCAAATGACTTTGGCTTCCGCAACGGTGGCTCACCAAAGTCCGAATCCTTCCAACGTCCGCTCTTACTTGGAGAAATTTTTTTAACTTCGGGCGTCGGCGGACTTCTTACATCGGAAGACAAATGACTTTGGCTTCCGCAACGGTGGCTCGCCAAACGTTAACTTCTTCCAATTGGCACTTACTTGGAACAATTTTAACGTCGGGCGTCGGCAGACTTTTGGATCGGAAGACTAGTGACTTTGGCTTTCGTAACGGCAGCTCGCCAAACGTCAACTTCTTCCGATTTTTCTCAAACTGTTCCGCTGGCCAGGCTTCCGCTACGTCGAAAGTCCTTCCCCGTCGGAAGACTTGGCGGTTTGGGCTTCCGCAACGGCGGACGGGAAACCACTTTCCCTTCCGCAACGGCGGAAGAAATTTCCATGAACTCTTTTGACTGCTCCAACACTTAAACTATTTTTTGTTGAATTTGCAGTCTGATTTCCACTGGGCAGAGAGGAATACTACCTCTGTCACTGCACCCTTCTTGGCCCATAGAGGCCCATTGCTGCAACCCAAGCTCTGATACCATACTGTCACGTCCCCATGCCTCCGGCCGGCGAGGAGGACGCGACTACAAGCTTCAAACTCCCGGGCTAAGTGCCCCATGAACATATGGATTCACAAAATTGTTGAAACAAAATGCTTAAACATACACACATGAACATTTATCATGCACAGATGCAAACATCTATCAGGCACAGTGGAATCAACATGCATTCACACAAGCATTCATTTAACATGTTCATTACATTCATTAACAGAAATATAGTTGCAGAAGTAAAAATGGACAAGATCACTTATCTTATGAAAGCTCCACTCCGCAACCAGCTACGTCGCTGCAACGTTCGTCCCCATGCCTCCGGCCGGCGAGGAGGACGCGACTACAAGCTTCAAACTCCCGGGCTAAGTGCCCCATGAACATATGGATTCACAAAATTGTTGAAACAAAATGCTTAAACATACACACATGAACATTTATCATGCACAGATGCAAACATCTATCAGGCACAGTGGAATCAACATGCATTCACACAAGCATTCATTTAACATGTTCATTACATTCATTAACAGAAATATAGTTGCAGAAGTAAAAATGGACAAGATCACTTATCTTATGAAAGCTCCACTCCGCAACCAGCTACGTCGCTGCAACGTTCGTCCCCATGCCTCCGGCCGGCGAGGAGGACGCGACTACAAGCTTCAAACTCCCGGGCTAAGTGCCCCATGAACATATGGATTCACAAAATTGCTGAAACAGAATGCTTAAACATACACACATGAACATTTATCATGCACAGATGCAAACATCTATCAGGCACAGCGGAATCAACATGCATTCACACAAGCATTCATTTAACATGTTCATTACATTCATTAACATAAATATAGTTGCAGAAGTAAAAATGGACAAGATCACTTATCTTATGAAAGCTCCACTCCGCAACCAGCTACATCGCTGCAACGTTCCACCCAACCATAGGCCAGCGTGCTCCTTAATCTCTCAGCAGCGCTGCCACCCCCGAGCTGGGCATGATTCTCCAAGGAATAAGGGAACTAGCAGCCTTACACATAGCCAAGGATGTACAAAACACAGCGAAGCCAACACAGTTGGGTTTATCAGGCCATCAAGGAGTTGGGAAAGGCTTAATGCTAAGCTGGTGAGCTCATTACAGAGCCAAGAATACCTACACCAGAACTAGCCTGACCTCTAAGACACCCACTCACACCCAACACAAGGAATCAGTCTCTTCTCTGCTACACAGTCCCTCAGGCCCTGCATTCCCTTCCAGTGCTATTCAGGGGTGATGGAGAAGAAGGCCAACCCTCTAGCTCTGTCTGTGTGGTTCCAACCACCAGGTTTATCAAGCAAAACTAAGCCCCCTTCCCTGCTCCTCTCACAGTCCGAAGACCAACCATTGCCCTCAAGCAATTAATTTAGCTGCCACAGTTTAAACAGGGAAGACAAATTCTGAGTCATTCTTGGCCCTATCGTGGCCAAAATGACTCTTCAAACGGAATTACAACAGCCCCAAAGATGTAAGGAAGACCACGGCAACACAGCCAACCACGTGGAAAAATAACAGTCCCGAAAAGTATCGGTGAGCACAGCTCACAGCAAACGTGGGGAATACAGCCCGTCCTGGGCAACAGAATCACTGAGAAAACACATAAAGACCACGCAGAGGAAGAGAGGAATACCGACTTTCGATAGCCACAGCATCCACGTTTCGCAGGGAAAAGAACGACGTGGGAAAACCCAGAAATTCCTGTGCGTGAGAGGAACAATCAGACCCCGTGAGGAATGAGCAGACAATGGAGGCCCTGCGTGAGGAAGAACAGCTCCGTTTTTGTCCGTGGATGCACAACAATAGGAAGGACGCGAATTGGAAGTGCGTGAGCCTTCAGCACAGTCGTGGAGAGAGAAAACGTCTGCGTGAGTGAAGAGTGCGTGAAGGTTTTTCCTTCCATGGTGAAGTCAAACGCTGTGGTGGAGTGTGCGTGTGGGTGAGGACTGACAGTCCTGCCACCCCACTCCCAAAGCAATTAACTGCCTCAACCACCAGCAGCAATTCTTCAATGAAAGTGGTTGGGATAAACAAGGTAAGAAAACACATGGATTTTAACCCCATTGGCTAAACTTGGACAATTCCCCCACATCCTTATCCTTGTGAAAATCATGCCCCTTTCGATTTAGTTGCTGCGACCGTAGCTGGTTGTGTTCATTCAATTAATTATAGATGCATATTTACATGATGACCAACATAATATATATACCGCATGCCCCGATACGCCATTGGTGACAATTTAAATCCAAAACTTAGCATTACTGATCAATGGTGGGGCCTTGGCCTTTAACTCCACACCATGATCATTTACAATATACACATCATATACATCTAACGCAACGGGGTTAAGACCGGGACGTGACAGATCCTGTTGGGTGCGAGATGGACACCATTGAGGCTAACGACCATCAAGGCACTCTAGCTCTTGGATCACTTCCCAAATGATGTGTTGGAGTCGATGGGGAATGACCTGCTAAGAGGAAGGTAATGATGAAAACCTTTCTCTCAGCGTGAAGCAAAAACATAAGTAGTACAATGATGTGGTGCCATACCCCTAATTCTGGATGAGGAGCCCATTCGGGAAACATGACTCAAATGATGAGATTGAAGAGACAAAACAATAAGATAACTCAAAACTCCTACTATCTCTTCATTTTACCCATCCTAATAAACTCTATATCATAGTGGAAAAAATTGGCATCGGAAAAAAATTGGCGAGGGTCCAGAAAACATCTTCTCGGCAACATCGGCAAAAATCGGCAAACTGCGACAAGCATTAAAAATGCAAAATCTGTACTTTAATAGGGTTAAAATTTGCTTATCGATTTTTTCTCCTATTTGCCGATCTTTCCCGATCTTTCCCGATTTTTTCCCATTTTTTGCCTATTTTTTTCCCAAATTTTGCCTATTTTTTTCCCAAATTTTGCCAATTTTTTCATATATCTGTTTTTTTGAAAAATCACGATTTTTTCAGGCTGGAAAATCGGCAGCTAGAAAAAGTTTGTGATTTTTCGGGACATCGCCAATTTTTTGGCGATTTTTTCCACTATGCTCTATATTTCACAAAGCAAGGGAAAACTGTCCTCATCCAAAATTGACCTAGGCATATGTATAGACCACTGTTGAAAGTATAGAATTTGTTTGACTTAATACCAACAATGGACAACCATATCATTATTGCAATGTGACCCAAAAACAAACTGACCAACCCCATTTGAGGCACTTCTTAAGCAAGGAAAATGTAATATCTCGATTGCCAATTTTTAACTAATCCTTGCAACAATTTTAAAATATCTCAAACATCCTTGGCATTTTATTATGAATGAAGCTCAGTTTACAATCTTTAATGGTTGCTAGAGCAGCTAAAACTACACAAAAAGAAAAGCAAACACTGGGAATATGCCAAGGCTCTTCTACAACTTACTGGTCAAATCACAAGATGAGGCTCAAGTAAAGACCGTGTGTGGATCCTTCTCCTTGTCTAGCTTGGGTGGATATCTCACCACTAAAACTAAACCACAATAGATGGATGGACTTTTCCAACCCCAAACGAAAATTTTGGACAACCCCCAGATAGTGATAAGAATTCAGTATCCAAATCAACATGTCCATGATGGATGAGTGCCTTCCCTTTTATCTTCTTTTTGAGTCCCATATCATGGGCAATACCATGGTCAATACCATGGAACACCTAATACCATGGGCAATACCATGGGTTATCCAATCCCATCCACTGAAATATCCCCTTTTAAATTAAATAATACCTTAATATTATAACAATTTTTGGCCTAAGTGTTATCCAATACCCCCCTAGAATGATCACCTAGAAAGGGACATCACAGTCCTCCCTTCCCAAGATTCCTTGTCCTCAAGCTATGACTCCACAACTTTGTCGCTCCCCCAAAAGAACTGGTTTGAGACTGAAATTGATACTAGGGTCCCAAACGAACCGAGAAGAGATGAAGCATCCTCTACTCGATAAGTGATCTGGCAAGGTACTGCCATAAGGTCATGCCTCTATGTCAGCTATTTAAATCCCTGGATCCCAAGCAAATCTCAGACAGAGACCATCATGCTGACGTTGCGTCACTCTGATCAAAACTATCCGATCGTCATGCCCCATCTGCATCCTCTCTTGGAACTCCAAGCTGCAATGCTTATAAGAGCTATCTCGAATCCTCCTATCAATGGTAAAATTACCAGGGTCCCACACTATCTTGTAAGATGCGACGTATCCTCCACCCACAGTGCTGAAGTTCCAGGAGCTAACACAATTGCCCTTGATGAGCCAAGCAATCATAAGCTGCAAAAACTCGGACAACTCCTCGATCCTGGGTAACATCAAGTCAATGGTATGTACAATGACTTTGTCAGGAGGTCTCCCTGGAGGAAACACTCCTAAGATCCATTGTAGACCATCGTGTGTTCATGTACCCTCTTGTAGACTACTGCATACAATTGTGACCTCTTGTGCAAATGGGTGGTCTTGTATGTGCTAATGTAGCCAACACTCCACTGATGTCAATTGAGCCTATATCCCAATGTGTCCCCAAATCCGTCATATATCTGTCCACCCAATCCATGGATGCATATACGTTCATGATGGTTGGTCCACACAAAATATGCTCAATTATCTCCTCTATGGCTATATGCCTTTATCCCACAAAAGCGGCTCATGATCCTCATAATGCAAAACAAGCGCCTAGTCAAAACCCTCCGTGAGAAATCTCTCCTCAGATACCTGCAACTCTGAATGCTCCTCGTGTGAAAACATCATGAGAGGCTCCTCCCTCAAACCATGAGTGCCATTCATGCCCTCATGTGTCACTTCTGTCAAAGATGGTGGAGTCTTAGTTGCAATCAATGATGAAGAATGTGTCAAGCACTACTGGGAATGAAGCTCCTCAACCTCCCTTGCTTTGTCTTCTGCGAACTTAAGAGCAAGGTCTCTATCCATGAGCAACTGCAAGTAATCAGAATTCATCAACTAAATGCTGATATAAACATAGGAAATCGTTGACTAAGATCTAGGATTGAAATTGCTGTCCAAAAGGCATAAATATTAGCGAACTATATGGAAATAACATAATCAGAAATCAGCGAAAAAAACTACAACCCATAACCAAAAAATCTGTTTGAAATTCATTTTCTTTTTCCTCTTTTTCTCCCCTTATTTATTTATGACATTTTATTGGAAATAAGCTTTTAATTGTTTCCCATTGACTGGAAACTCTTCTTTCTGGATTTCCAAATCAATGAGATAAAAAGTGTTGGGACCTGCTGACGCATCAATGAGGTATGGTTCCAACAACAAATTGTTGAACTTGTCATGGTCTCCTAGTTTCTCATTCTTCTTGTCCCACAACAAGACTAGATCTCCCACATGTAGGGATCTGTCTTTGGCCTTACGATCGAACACTTACTTCACTTGACTTTGATTATCCACAGTATGATGCCGCCTAATTCGCACCTCGAGTCACATGGTAGAAAAATTCAAGCCAATGGGTGCGACCTTGGGGGAAAGCTCGAGCCAAGTGCTGTCACCTGATACTTGGCTCCTCCATCTAGGTCAACTCCTAACGAAGCCAAGGGGGGTGGGCCCTATGAAAGATAATCTAAGGCGTTATCTAACTATGAAAGTATGAAACAACAGATTTTCTAGGAGTTTTGTAGAGTGAAATGAAACAAAATGTTACCTACTGTTATCACATATATAGTAGCCATGCTACCATATTCTATTTTTTAGATTCCAGTACATTTTTTCAGTGAGCTCCCCTACACATGAGATGCTGAGATGAGCATTTATGATGGAACATGATTTGATTGATGGACTATTGTACTCTCCCATTGCCATGACTGAGTCTCAGGACACCCAGATTTGAGGACTGATGTAGCCATTTGGGCAGTTGCAGAGCAGTTAGTAGTGCCCAGAGTTGTATCAGTGCTTTCTCATTGGATAGATGTTGGTTCAGATGGATTATTACATGTTTATGACTTAGTTTATATTATCTTGTGTTATGGTTATCATTGCTCGTATACTCATTTTTGTGACATGTATTAGCATTTAGTGTCATGATTTGGTGGTCATATAAATATGTGGACTTGGATGTATTGATATTATGTATGTATGTCCCTACTCAGACCCAGAAGTTCTTAATTCATACTCATTGGTTTTACCCGCCTTAGGGAGAATAGAGGTAGTCATTCCCACCATACTTTGGCTTGCTGGTGTTGGTTTCATTATTCATTGTCTCCACCCATCCATTAACTTCCAGTTATGTTTCCAACCCGACCTACTACGTGACTTGTGGCATGGAGGACCTTTCCTCACTAGAGCATCTTTGTTGGACAAGCTTCCTTGTTTATTTGTTGTCTCAGCTCTGAGTTGCCTAGGTTGTGTTTGCTAAACCTGAAACAAGTAGCACTGCCATCAATACAATGTATTTGGAAATGAAATGAATATTTTATGAAAAAGCTCATTCATGAAAAGTAGTGTTTTTGAACATACATGAATGCAAAGCAAGCCTAATGAAATGGGCTTTGAAGTATATTGAAATGAATATCTTAAAACATTCATGAAAAGTAGTGTTTTTAAACATACATGAATGCATGGAGCCTCAATAATAAAAACTCGTGTTATAAATACATGGACCAAGGCTATGGAAAATCAAAGGCCCAAAAAGCAACGGTTCCTAAAGTTATATCTAAGGATTGCTGGCCTTACTTGTATTGGTTTGGATTGTGAGCATTTGTCAAGGTGATGAAGCACCTCTGAAAGTAGCTTATCCATTTGTGAGATATTGCCATCCCCTGTGTTATTGCTTGTCTTGCATATGCTAGAGTGAGTATCCCCTTTCCATATCCAAAGTGTCATTGTGTTAAGTTGGTAGTCAACCTTTGGCCTAGCCTTTTAAATTTCAGCCCTCACCCTTCACTAGCAAATTGACTACAACTATGAAGTGAGTATGGTTTTGAAAGTCTGGTCTGAGTTATGATTAATAAATGAAACCCTATATTTTTGGTTGATAGACCGCCAGTGAAGTTATTGCTACTTGTTATAATTGTTACTTGAATGATTTGTAGAGCATGTCTTAGCCTTTGAACACTTGCAGCGGATGGATGTATCCTGAGTTATATTATTGATTATGTGGTCATTTACAGATTATTATTTTGTCTATCTGGGTGTATTGATATTATAGATGATCATGCATAGACACATAGGGTGTGTGAGTATGCACCTTAGATGGATTTGGACTTTCTAAGTCCAATGAGACAGATTGTTTTCAGTTCCGGGAAGTTGCAGAGATGATTTGGCTCAGTGTATTATTTTCTGGAGCTTTTTGGAGGCTCACGATTTCCTCATGGAGGCACAATTTCACAGTTAAAAAATTATATTATTTTTATTTTTCCATGGGGACACCCAAAGGGAGTTAGTTAACACTCCCTGGACCCACCATGTGCTTCATTTATTTTTTTGTTGAGTGGGATCCCCTCTCTTAGGGTGATTTAGTCCATTTTTATATTATATTATTGTATTGATCCATGTATTGTATGTTGAACTCATCTCAACCATTGATTAGAACATTTGTATATTTTAAAACTTAGCCACCCATTTGAAAAGTGGTTAGGATTTTGGTTCTCTCATTCCTATTTAAAGGAGAGAGCTTCTCATTTGTAAGGGGTCTTTGGCTATTGGATCTGGATAATAGAAAAACTTTTCTTGTGGAAATTCTTGGATCTCCTTTGCATCTGGTGTTCTTAGATGGTGATTGGAAAATCTTTTGCTTCCTAGCATTTGGGTATTTGTTGTGAGATCTATATATTTTTTCGGGAAACATTGTCTTGTCTACAAGAGAGCGACTTCAACTTGGGCGTTTTTGCAGGGTTTCCTCAACTCGCTTGGCTTGGATGCGTTTAGTATTAGGGGGTTTTCATTAGCATCAATGCGATCTATGATTTCATCTTGCTATTTTTTTTGTAGCATTTGTTCTTTTCTCATGATGCAGCAAATCTGATATGGTTGACGTTTGATGTGCAGGAGAGAGGGCACAGTGGCTTCTTGGGGCAAAACGTTGGGCATAGAACTCACTCAAATCTTCTCAAATTGATCGGGATACCAAGGATCATCACTATCAAGGCAACTACAAGGTTTTCTAGGTAAGATCTACAGGTTAGTGCTTCTCTTCCAGATCTCAATCCATTGGCATCTGTATTTCCATCTTAAAACCCTAAATAATAAAAAATACAAAAAATATATTATAGATCAAACTGCTTGATCTCGGGGCAAACCATTTCTGGGTTTTGTAGATCGGGTCAAACCCTAAGTGGGTTTTCCTCAACGCTGAGCTAAAAGTGACTCCATTGGCCTAGATTTAAAAGCACTGGTCTCCAAACCCTAACGCTACCCTCCATGTTTCCCTCTTTTCTCGTGATCTGATCTTTTCCGGCAAAACCACTTTTGGGTTTGTAGATCAGGTCCAACCCTAGGTGGGTCTTCTTCAACGTTGGGCAAAAAGTGACTCCATTTGGCCCGGATCCCTAGGCACTGATCTTCAAACCCTAGCGCTACCCCTCCTTTTGCCTTTTTTTTTGCAATTTGACTTTTTCCTTGTGGCTCGGGTGCTTTGACACTGTCATACCTTCTTTTGACTCTATCCCTCAGTACTAGACAACCCCAATCCTGTTCTTACCTTCTCTGCATTGGTCACATTTCCCAAGGCAATGGATATCTTCACCTTTTGCTAGTACCTTAACCCCAGATCTAGTATTTGCCTCATAGGTCACTTGTGTCCCAACTTGGATCAAATTTCATATCTCCTAAACCCTGATCCAAAGCCTTGGTTCACCTAGTGACGTCATCCATAGATCTAGGGTTTCCATCACCTTACACCTTACGTACCTCAAGTCCATTTGATCTGATCTGGTGTTTAGGTCCGATCTCTCCTGCCAGGAGTAGATCTGGGTCTCCCCCATGGTTGTCTTGGGCTAAGACAACATAAAGTGAAGACTTCCTCGATTGGCGTGACAACCATCTATTTGGGAGTCGAGGCAATCTTGGTTCCACCTCCTTAGTTGCTTGTCCCTCTGCCGTCCATCCTGGATCCATCTCATATAGGAAACTACAAGGTTGGTGATAACACCAACCAATTATTGCAAATAAATTACTCTTGGCAATCTTGAGAGAGATAAACACATCATTCAAGACACATTTGCGAAATTTACTTATGCAAAATAAAAGAGTAAATAGACTAGTGCCCAATGAAGAAAGTGCTTTGCAAATGAGGGTTGCTAGTGTAGTCTCACTGAAAGTATTGTAGTGTCTTAGTTGGTAAATTTTAGCTTTATTAGATGAGTTATTAGGGGAGTGGGTGAATTGTGGATTTGGCCCAATAAGGAAAGCTCTTTTGAAATGAGCTCTAAAGTAGTATTACTAAGTGTCCAATGGGGCAAGGCATAACTTGCTTGGAGTAGCCCCTTGACTCCGTGGTGTCCACCCTTTGTGACCTCCCGATTTCTCAACAAACGAGCTTATATGGATTGCCCTATTATTCTAGTCTCTTGTATCCCTTTTTGGTACAACCGGTTGATCAGACAAGCTGCAACGGTGCAAAGCATACGGGGAAGGAGCCTTCGTTAATTTGATTAAAAGTCTTAATGTGTTTTCTTTATTAACAAACCAATTCACGACTGCGAGTCTCTTTCCCCCTCTCGGGATACTTGGGAGAGCACAGTCGAGTAAATTTTAAACATTAAAGAAACAAAGGAAAGGTTTTCTAATTAGTTCCTACCACGAATCTCTTTCCCCCTTTTGGGATACTCGGGAGAGCGTGGGGTAAGTATTTCCTTTTCTCCTTTGATATAATAAACAAATAAATTGAAATTTGAAGCTAAACTAACTAAAACTAAAAAATCATAAAAAATGAACACTGACACGAATCCCCCCAAGGGGGATATAGGGAGTGGGCTTTGAGGAGCCTACTCAAATCTTTATTAATTTTTACAATCATGAGAAAAAACGCACTTTGGTCCTTATACTTTGGATCCAAAGGCTTGCAACAACTTGAAAAAGTGAAATTTTATAAAAAGGGGAGCTCCGTTAGTCTTCTTTTTCTTCAATTTTTTGATTTTTCGCCAGAGATTCCTCCAATTTTTTCGCTAAACCTGCAAAACAACAAGCAAACATTTGTTAAACATGCCTTAAAACACTTTAAGAGTGCTTGGAAAAATTACCAAAAATTTGCCGAAAAATTTCTGAGTACAAATGATAAAAACTAGGTGAAAAATGACTAAGAAAGTGAGCTAGAAAGCTACTTTCTCAGGGTATTTGTTTGGTTCTTAAGAATAACAAACAAATCAAAGCACTAAATTGCTAGATATGAAATTAAAATCAAATACTAACTTACTAATGAAGCCTTTTGTTTTTACGAGATAGATAACTTGAAACAAGAAAGCTAGTAATCTAGATCTGAACTATGAAATGACAATGCCTTTGACACTTTTAGCTAGATCTATAAAGAAAAAACGATTTAAGATCTATTTATGAATGTGAATTTAATTATAGATCTAAGAATTCTTTTTCAAATAAAAGAACCGGAACGATAAAGAAAATATCAAGAGAAGGAGAAGTGGGAAGCTTGGAGAGGAGAGGATCCTTGAGCCTTCACTCGTGGTGTGCCGAGGAACTTTTATCTGCAACAAACACTATTAGAAAAAGAAAGGTAGAGAGGTCAAACAAGATCTTCCACGTCTCCAGTCACAACAACCTACATATCACACACTCACACAACACAAATCAAATGTAGAAGCATACATGTTCAGAAATCGATATAAAGACTTTCATAAGCAAATGAAGCATTTAGTAAGATCTCTAAATATTTATACTCAATAGCTTAGCTCATTAAACAAAATGATTATACTATATCACAAAGTTGATACCAACCCTTCAAGTAAACAACATAAGATTCAAAGCATGCATAATGGTTCAAATACAAGTTACCTCCATACAGTTGGAAGATAATACATTCACTCAACCAGAGCACAACACAATTCAGACCTCTATAGTCTCTTTATTTCTCAAATGAATAGAGGTTACAAAGTGCAAGCTGTTCCCGACATATTCCAACTAACTTGAAAGGGTGAGAAGCATGCTTTATATATAGCAAAAACGGATTTGCGGAAGGGGGGGGAGGGCGAGGGGGCACCACCAACACTGGCAGAAGAACTCCAGATAAGAGAGTGATTCATGGGATTGACTGGGGCTTAACTGAAGTGATCCTGTGGAGGAGGCGCCACCTCCCATGAGGTAGGCGACCTCCTCCACCTACCAAGCCATCTCACCCAATCTAACTTGTGAGTTTAAAATGCAAGTGCCAATTTCCCTCACGCTACCATCCTTACGGATGTATGAGGTGAACAAGATTTTGTTTTAATGGTAAGTGAAACAATTGGGAGGTGACATCATTTATAAGTGATGAGTCATACTTAAGTTATCCAATCGCTAATCAAAAGCGTGGGCCACACTCCACTCCTTGAACACTCGCATGGGTGATAACGTGAGGGTGAAATGAAACTTTGGTATGAAAACAATTTAAAGTGACGCTCCCTCCCTAGAACGAGTTGCCAACATGGGGACCATCATGCCTAATAAACACTTAACCATTAAAAAATCACTTTTTGACTTCAAAAAAAAAATTGATTTATGCCAAAATGATGCACTCTTAGCATTTAAGTGTCATTTTGATGCTTCTTTAGAGAAATAATGCTTTACGGGATGTTTTAGTCGCCCGAATCATAGGAAAAGTGGGTCTTGGGGTGAAGCGGACGCTCTGAGCATGAAAATGATCCTCCATATGCCAAATTCTGCCTCTGGATCAAGTTTTTATGCCATTTACAAGTTTTTTAATTAAACTATTAAAAACTGGCTTAAAAAACGAAAAAAAAAAATATTTTTCTTGGAATTGGATGAAACTCTAAGGGGACCTAGCACATGTCCATATGACTCAATACCGATGCCTAGCATGCTCATATACATTGACACATGAACTTTAATAACCTCCCAAGGTCTAACCATCAAGACGACCATTCAAGCTTTGGAGGAGCAGTGAAAAAATCGAAAATTATACATTGCTTATTCAACATTGCATAATTGACAATGGAAAAAACACCTTGGAATGATCGGATTGACGTTTAAGTCTTAGGAAGCCAAGACCCCCAAAAAATGTCATGCTAGTACATTCATTACAATTTCCCTGAAGGGGTATGAACATGTGGTACAAAAATAAAAAGGCCATGAAGGCCTGATGGACCTCTAAGCTCTGAGTTTGAACAAGTGATTTGTTCCTCTTTGCCAACTCACTTGAAAGTTCAACTGACTGCAACTCAGGCGGTAACAAAGTGATCATAAGCTACCCTCAAATCGTCATCGAGCTGGGTAAGATTGATGAATATGGGCCTGAAGGGCATCATGGCTGGTCTTGAAATGTTCCAATAGTTTGTACACAAGTAGCCTCAAGTTCATTGGAAAGACTACATCAAGTCCAGAAATGAACTTGAAAGGGATTTTACCAGTTGCCCTTTTCTTGGTGACGTGGTCAAGCCCATAGTTCAAACTTCAAACTTGAGACAACCGTCCCATGATCTCTTGTTTTCGCCAACCACCTTCCTGATAATATTTTTGTTGCTGGACTACTAGAACATTCCCTTGCGGGTAATAATTGGCCGAATGAGCTAATGGTACCATAACATGAAAAACATGTCATCAACTCTGCTGATATGAAAACGATGGCATTATATGTGGTAATCTTATCAAGCACTCCAAAATGTGTAACGATGCTTTCCTAAAAAATTCGACAATAGCTGCACTTGAGGATGTCTTAAGCGACACAACCTCTGTAATGTCCCCCTCTAATTAAGCACCCAAACCACCTGCTAGCCTACTTAATTCCCATAGGTTCGAGCGGGTATTGCATAAGAGGGAATTGACTAAGGGCATTTGATACTTAGAGCATATCAGAACATTCATTCAGTGTTAAAGTCGTCAGTCGGATAAGAGAAGCCTTATTTCTTTAGGCTTAAAAGTCAACATCAAATTAGAATTGCATGCATGCAAAAGTGAAGCAAAAACCCTAAAAGTGACATGCAAACCCTAAAAACACATGAGACTCTATTTAAGAGGGTTATTGGACTAAAGAGACTATCTATTATTATTATTGTTGATTTTGGTGTTTTGAGTAGCAGCACAGCATGCAACCGCGACAGTTGGGGTTGAAGACGGTGTCTTCAGCTAACGAGGGCTCGGTAGTGAAATATCTGCCCTAGTCTCTTTCAGGATAGACCATCCAGGTTTATCAAAGACACCCATTGTATTTATCCATATCTAGCGATTCAGTATCTACTGGAAGATTGTTTGCAGGCTAAGTCACCAGATTCGGCATTTTTTAAGGATAAAAATCGAAATTCGGCGAATTTTAGGGCATGCTGAATTTAATCGTTGAAGTTCACCATGAAAATTCGAATTATTTGGAATCGTTAATATGCTTTTGAATTCTATTTAAATTCCTCTTTGAATTCGATGGAAAAGTGGAAAACCGTAGCTCAAATCATAACTAATTGTAGCCGCCTGCGTTTGGTTGACTGACTTAAGTCTCGAATTCTGAGGTTGAACCCATCATCATCACCGGCCATTGCCATCACAGGATGCCGCCTTGACTATAGTCTGTTGCTCGAGCCTTTCCCTCATCGTCCACTGTCGATCAACTCGAACATGTATTCGAACCAAGTGCGTCGGGTAGCATACGGCTGAAGTATATTGTGATATTTAACAATATGGGTCATAATTTCATTTTTATCCATATTAAATTTTATTAAAAATGTTCATATATCATATAGTTGGTATCCAAGTGCGTCCGGTCGCATCAGGGTGAAGTATTTTGTGATATTTAACAATATGGGTCATAATTTCATTTTTATCCATATTAAATTTTATTAAAAATGTTCATATATCGTATAGTTGGTATAGGTATAGACTATAGTTTCATATATCGTATAGTTGGTATAGGTATAGACTATAGTTTCATTTTATCATATTAAATTTTTTTGTATATTGTATAGTTTGTATAAGTATAGATTATAGTTCATTTTATCATGTGATTAATGGGTATATTAAATTTTATTATATATATATCATGTGATTAATGGGTATATTAAATTTTATTATATATATATATATATAGCCTCGAATTTAATGCCGAATTTTATCACTAGAATTTTTATTGTCGATTTTTTGTCGAATTTCAAGGTCAACGAACTCGAACACGAATTCGAACTAGGTGACTTAGTTTGCAGGTTCAACAGTGCAGCTGGGGGAATTTAGTTGCAAAACCCCAAAGCATTCGCTGGGTCTCTGAATTCCAGTTTTTCCTCCGTATCGTGGCATCATCTTCATCAACAGGGTCACTTTACTGCCTTGAGTGACTGTCAGCTTTCGATTTGCTCATCCGGAGCATCTATCAGCAGATCTGAGCAGTTGGGGGGCGTGAGTAGCAGAACAAGAGATCAATTCGCTAGCTAGGTCAGAGGGGTCCAAACTCATGCATGCTTAGGTCATTCTCTCTGTCGGGGGCAGACTCACATCTTAGCAAACTTCTAGCTTCATCTGGCTCTCCTTCCATAAAAACACGTCGCCTTCAGTGTAGAAGAGGGTTTCCTTGCTGCTGGGCATCACATTGGGGAAAAGGAGCACCATTAGCCCACTTATCCGGAACTTTATGCATGCAGCTATCTCTGGAGTATTATCAGCCGGGTTATCAGTGGTAAGTGTTAAATTCCTTTTCTGCAAACCCTAGCACTAATTCAGCTATATTTTAGGGTATTTCTGCATGGCAATTTTGCATGCACGATTCTTTTGTATTTTTGCACAAGATTGAGTGTACAAGTCAGCATTATACACAGTATCAGTAGAATATCAGTGTTTGAGAAATTACAGTGGTATCAGAGCATGTTCCTTGCCAACTGTGGGCTTGAACATGAGAAGTAAATGAATACAGAAGAAGACACTTTTGTAACCTATAGGAGAAGGAAGAGTAGCTACACAGAGGAATTTGGGGATATCCAGCTAGAAGATACCAATTCAGACATGGACCCAACATGTATACACTCTGACAGAGGGAAAGGAACAAGAGAGGACGAAGACAGGATGGAGTTTTGTAGCTTGGTGAACGCATTGCATAATCTAGCCAAAGGAAAAAAGGAAGTCTTACATGCGATAAACAGGTTGATGACGAAACCAAAATCAGGGCATAGTAGTGTACCTCTCTCACCAGTAGATAGAGGGTCTACAAGCAGTAGTGGGAAGCATGCATACACCGATATGCAAAACACACCCCACATATAATAGACCTTCCAGTAGGACTACTATGCCTCACTTCCTAGAAGATGTCGTAGCAAGACCAGTCCTGTCGGTAGAACCTAGTGAACCATTTGGAGCCTATTTACAGGAATACAGGGATTTGGGGGATGAGTTTCATGTAGCCATGTCTTTCTCAGACTTCTGCAACATGAAGAGTAGGAACTGACCCAGGAATTTCAACAAAGGGTTTAATCAGAACTATGAGTTGCAGAAAACCTTGGGTAGATTGACCATCCCAAACTTTGATGGGGCTCGCGGAGGTTTAGCGAGAATATGGGTTCAGAAGTTGGATACTTATTTCCAACTCAACCCCATGACAGAGACAAATGCCATTAAATTGGCTACACTACACCTAGACATAGAAGCTCATGAATGGTGGTACCACGGACTAGTGACATTGGGTCACAACACCATCAGTTCCTACAATGAGTTCACACAGAAGCTCATGTAGCGGTTTGACAAGAAGGATCCAGAGATACACTTTAGAGAGTTGGCTCAACTCAAGTAGACAAGTAGTGCTGAGGCCTTCATCTCTGAGTTCCAGAGGGTAGCTGTTATGGTGACAGATGTGTTGGAGAATAGATTGATTATGTTGTTTACTGAGGCCTTGACAGAACCACTACGGGGGTGGGTGAAATCCTACAAACCCTCCACTCTATAGGATGCAATTAGCAGAGCCAGAGATCTCCAAGACTTAGTTCCGAAGAACATGTTTCCACTCAAGACCAACTTTCCAGTTAGAGACAAAGATAGGAAACCTTTCCAGCAAGAAATACCGAAGAAAACTTGGTTTTGACGACGACACAAGGAAAGACTTGAGACAGAAGAAATTGTGTTTTACTTGTCAGGAACCGTGGGTTTCAGGACACAGGTGCTCAGGAAAGGCCAAAGCCCACTGCACAGAGGTATATTCAGACAGTGAAGGGGAGGACTACGAGCAGGAAACAACAGAGGAATTTTGGGCAGCAGAGGAGGAGTCACTCCAAGGGGATACACCAGAGGGAGTTATTGCTACATTATTCGGGGTACCTAGGTTTCATACTCTCAGGGTCAAAGGAGTAGTACAGGGCCACAGAGTAGGAGTATTGATTGATGGGGGAGCAACCCACAATTTTGATTGATGCAGCATGGGTGGCTAAGAGGGGTATTCCGACAGAGAAGTTTGAGGGATTTACTGTAGCAGTAGCAGGAAACACTAGCATGGAGTGCAACTATTGGATTCCTAAACTGAATGTCACATTAGGAAACTACCATATGATAGACTCATTTTATGTAGTGAATGTGGCCGATACAAATATAGTATCAGGTGTCCAATGGCTTTATTCATTAGGAAAATATACTACAGATTACGGGGTAATGGAAATGGAATTCCAGGGACCGGATGGGAAACGGGTAGTTTTGAGAGGCATGAACACTTATCCCCCAAAACCAGTCTCTTCACAGAAAATGGAGGCCGTGCTCATGCAAGGTGACATAGAATGGTCAGCAGAGTGCTTGGTCACCTTTAGGAAACCTCCAGAGAACAACACCCAATACCTAGCGGATATGCAGGCATTATTGCAAAAGCAAGAGAAGGTATTCCAGGGTCTTCCAGCAGGTAGACCACCAGACAGGGGATTTGAGCATATCCTTGAGTTGGAGGAGGGGACTCAAGCAGTCATCACCACTCCATACAGGCATCCCAAAAGATACGAGGATGAGGTCGAGAAGATGATCAAGGAATTACTGAACTAGGATATATTTGGCCAAGTTCTAGTCCCTTTGCATCATCAGTGGTCTTACTTAAAAACAAGGATGGCACATTGCAAATGTGTATTGATTACAGAGCACTCAACAAGAAGACCATCAAAAACAGGTATCCCATCCCCAGGATTGATGAACTAATGGACGAGCTACGAGGTGCCAAATACTTTTAAAAAATCGATCTCCAATCAGGGTACCATCAGATCCAAGTAAGGGATCAAGACATTCCCAAGACAACTTTTCGTTGCCACTATGGACACTATGAGTTCTTGGTCATGCCTTTTGCACTCACCAATGCTCCAGCCACCTTCCAGTCGTGCATGAACCACACCTTTAGGGCTCAGTTACGAAAGTATTTGTTAGCGTTCTTTGATGATATTTTAATTTACAGCAAAACTTGGGAGGAACATTTGAAACACTTAGATGAGGTATTGAGAATTTTGGCAGAGCACTCGTTTTACGCGAAGATGTCTAAGTGTGAATTCGGCATGAAAGAGATGCTGCATCTAGGACACATAATCAGTGCAGAAGGGGTACAGGTTCATATGGAGAAGATTAGAGCTATCCGGGATTGGCCAACGCCAAAGACAGTTACTGAACTGAAGGGATTCTTAGGCCTTTGCACCTACTACAAGAGGTACGTTAAGGGATTCTCTCAATTTTCCGCACCACTCACTGACCTCACCAAGAAAGGGGCATTCACATGGACAGAATTGGCACAACGTATCTTTGAGGAAATGAAAACCATCATGAGTTCTTGCCTAGTTTTGGCCCTACCAGATTTCTCACAACCATTCATAGTAGAATGTGATGCTTCAGGAGAAGGGATAGGAGCCGTATTGATGCAAAACCATCACCCGATTGCATTTGAAAGCCGAAAACTGAAGGACTATGAGTGCCACTACTCCATATATGACCATATATGACAAAGAGATGTTAGCCATCTTATATGCCCTCACTAAATTCAGGTAGTACTTGGTGTGCAACAAATTCAAAATCAAGACAAATCATAACAGCCTCAAGTACTTCTTGGAGCAAAAGGAATTAAATGAGCGCCAATAGAAATGGGTCAGCAAGGTGCAGGCTTATGATTTCGAGATAGAGTATGTGAAGGTTAATAACAATGTAGTAGCTGATGCCTTGTCCAGATGACCAGCTTCATTATATTTCATGAGTATATCCACAGATTGGAGGTCTCTTCTCTTAGTAGAGTACTCCAAAAACAAATTTGATTGTGGGTTATTGGATGGACAAATCCAGGATGATAGGTACATAATTATTGATGACATCATCTATTACAAGGGCAGGATATTCCTCGTCCTAGAATCAACTTTAAAAAGGAAGATCATACAGGCATCACACGACTTGCCATTATCAGGGCATCAGGGTTTTTTGAAGACCTACAGGCAGATCCGAGAGAGGTTCTCATGGAAGGGCCTCAAAGGGGAAGTAATGCAGTACGTTCAGGAATGCAGCATTTGCCAACATAACAAGATCGAACACACTCATCCGGTAGGGTAACTTCAGCCATTACCGATACCGGAGCAGAAGTGGGAAAGTATCTCAATGGAATTCATTACAAGGTTACCCAAGGTACAAGGACAAGACTGCTTATATGTAGTGGTAGATCGGTTGACCACATTTGTTCACTTCTTTGCTATCTCTTTCGATTAGTCAGCAACACAAGTAGCTGAGATATTCTTCAGGGAGGTTTCCAAACTACATGGGTTACCCAAAACCATTGTCAGTGATCGCGACAGTAAATTCACCAGTGCTTTCTGGTAGGAGCTATTCAGGTTGGTAGGGACCGAACTTGCTACAAGTACAAGTTATCATCTAGAAAGCGACAGGCAGACAGAGATTGTCAACAAATGGGTTGAATGTTATTTGCGCAATTATGTAGCAGGCCAACAGAGGACATGGATTAAATGGCTACACTTAGGGGAATACTGCTACAATACTACCTACCATATGTCTATTAGGATGACACCTTTTAAAGCACTGTATGGCTATGAGGCACTAAACTTCGCGGATTTAGCTTTTGGAGACATTAGAGCACCCAAGGCAAAAGATTGGGTAGAATACAGTCAGGATATTCTTAAGGTTTCGAGGGAAAACTTACAGGCAGCACAAAATCAGCACAAGCTATACGCAGACAGACACAAGATTGAGAGGAGTTTTTGTTGAAATATTGTAACTTCGAAGAATATTCTATATGTATCTTTTTGTGGTCCCCGATGGTCCTACCGGGAGAACCACTTGTATTACATTGTACCCCGATGCTCCTAATCGGAAGATCTAATAAGAGTCATGAGGTAGTCCCCTCTAATTGTAAAGGTGGGTCATTAGCACCTCAGTGTGGTTACTTGAGCCTACATGTTTAACTCGAGCCTACATGTCAAATGAGTTAACTTAAGTGAACGGATGAATATAAATAGAGGTGTAGTGCTCCTCATTTGTGACACACGCACTCTCACTTGTATAGCGCATTAGTGGAGAAGAGAAGTAGCTGGAGAAGGAGGAGGATCAGGCTTTGATCTCCTTGCTGGTTTTATCTTTTATCTTTTTGGGGCATCTATATTGAGGAAGCTTTTGCTGGGTTTTTCCCAGGATAAATCTTTGTGTTCCTTTTGTATGGTTGTGCTTGTCTATCTTTCAGTGATCCTGTTTATATGCTTTTGTTATGAAAATGAAATGAAATTCTAATGTCTTAGCTAAGCATATGGAAATTTAACAGTTTTGAGGTAGGAGATCTGGTATATTTATGGCTACAACCCTACAGGCAATCTTCCCTCAAGAAAAAAAGGAGCGGAAAAACTAAAACCTCGCTTCTATGGTCTTTACAAGGTAGTTCAGAAGGTTGGAGAGGTGGCTTATGAACTAGAACTCTCGGAGGAGAGCAAGATTCACAATGTGTTTCTTGTGTCCAATCTCAAGAAAACATTAGGACAACACATTGTTTCATCCACTGAGTTGCCTCCCTTAGATGATGAAGGGATGTTGGTACTGACTTCAGAGAGAATCCTACAGGTGCGAGAAAGGAAGCTCCGAAGCAGTGTGATTCGAGAGTATTTGGTAAAATGGAAAGAATTACCTATGAAGGATGCCACATGGGAGGGAGAGCACGTATTGCAACATCCTAGTTTGCAGTGGCTTGAGGACAAGCAATTTCAAGCGGGGAGGACTGTAATGTCCCCCTCTAATCAAGCACCCAAAACACCCGCTAACCTACTTAATTCCCATAGGTTCGAGCAGGTACTGCATAAGAGGGAATTGACTGAGGGCATTTGATACTTAGAGCAGATCAGGATATTCATTCAGTGTTAAAGTTGTTAGTTGTATAAAAGAAGCCTTATTTCTTTAGGCTTAAAAGTCAACATCAAATTAGAATTGCATGCATGCAAAAGTGAAGCATAAACCTTAAAAGTGACATGCAAACCCTAAAAGCACATGAGACTCTATTTAAGAGGGTTATTAGACTAAAGAGACCGTTTATTATTATTATTGTTGATTTTGGAGTTTTGAGCAGCAGCATAGTGTGCAACCGCAACAGTTGGGGTTGAAGACAGTGTCTTCAGCTAACGAGGGTTCAGCAGTGAAATATCTGCCCTAGTCTCTTTCAGGATAGACCATGTCAGTTTATCAACGACATCCATCGTATTTATCCATATCCAGCGATTCAGTGTCTATCGAAAGATTGTTTGCAGGTTCATCAGTGTAGCTGGGGGAATTTAGCTGGAAAACCCCAAAGCATTCGCTGGTTCTCTGAATCCCAGTTTTTCCTCCGAGATTGGCGAAGGACCAGGAGCTGAAAATTATAGGGGTCGAAGATAAAATCCTGATGAACACTGTGTCCAAAATGCATCCTCAGATTCACTGTATTCCAGGAGATATGTTCTCTCCAAGTTAGGGTTCCAGCCTCTTCCAGAATTCATCCCTAAACATGACACCTGGGGAGAATTGCAATATCTTGGGCTACAGAGGTCCAAATGGAATTCATGAAGATGTTCCAAAAAGTATATGGAATTTGATTTCGGCGGTCCGAATATCAGACTCAGAAGATGAACCAGTGACACGTGGCATGCCATACAACTTCGCTGTTCTGAACAGTCCTGTAACAGGTCTCCTTGGGAAAAAGATCATAAATCCCAAATTGTGAAACCAATTCTGATGAAATCTGCGGTGTTGGATCAGGGACATGCGAGGTTACCTCAGTACAAAATTTCAGACACAGAGGAGCAGAAATTTCGGAGATATCACAGAAACAGTAACAGGCATTTCTGCTGAAGAAATTGGAAAATTAGGGCTTCCTGTTCCGGGAGCTTCCCTCCACTGTTTTCAGAAATGGAGTACATTGGACAGCTCCATTTGAAGAGATCTATCTGTCTAGCCAATCAGTTCTGAAAGATTCCAAGTTTTTGAAATTAGGGTTTCTGTGACAAACCCTAGATCAGCCAGCTCCGGAACCAGGACGGACACCTCAAATCGGTAAGATCTAATCCTTTGCTATATTCATTTGAGGTTCTCATTTCAAAGTGATCTATGACATCAGCTTGATGATAAGCTTGGTGAAGTTGACAACTTCCAAGCCTAGAAGTATATGATCTCTCTGAAGAAAATGGATTGGACACCTACATGAGCATAGAGGTTCCAGTTTCAGAGGGAGATGAGGCTAGAAGCCTTTCTCAAGAAGAACTTGGTCAAATCCCAGAAGATCATTGATGATTTAGTCACGAATCAACTTGTACTACAAGTGTCTTCCCTAAAGACATCGATGAGGTTTGATTCCTTGACCAAGCTATTTGAAGGGAAGAGCATAGATCGGAATATAACCTTAAGAAATCAGCTGAAGAATGTGAAGATCCAGAATGCAGAGACCATGCAGTCATAAGGATCTCTCAAATCAAAGAACAACTTCAAGCGGGGAAAGAAGAAGTGAAGAATGCAGAAGTGGTGATGGCCACCCTGAATGGCTTCCTAGGATCATGGAATTCATTCATTCAAGAAATGTGTTCCAGAAGGAAGTGGTTACTTTCAGTAGACTTTGGGAAGAAGAAGAAGCTCGTCTCTGAAGATCAAGCTCTCATCTTCCAAAGAAGATCCCTCAATCAATGAGGAATATGAAGATCTCAACTCTTGAAGAACTGCTTATCCACCTCAGCATTTGGATAAGAAACGATGCTATCATGAATGAAGAAGATGATGAAGCTAAAAGGAGTATACCCATGAAACAGATAAAAGATAAGTATTCAATTGTCATTTCATTATATTGTTTTGTTATACATTTGATTATATTCAGTTGATGTGTTATGCATGATAGATTGTTTGCATTAATGACTGTATACTACTGATATGCATGTGATGGGTAAGTAGCTCATGGTGCTATACAACTCTCCATTGCTACTTATCAAACCTCTTTGCTGACATATTGGATTAGTGCACAATCTCAATAATGTCATGGTGGAGATGGAAGGCATCTAGAAAGTTTATGAAAGGTCATGTACAACCTCCTACAAGAAAAGAAGGATGAGACTTGTTCCGAAGAACAAGTGATGACAATTCAAGATTCACTCCAATAAACATGAATCTGAAGCTCCTAGGGTCAGAGACACCATGATGGAAGAAAGAGCTTCAGAGAGTGATAGATCCACCTTGAAGGATGAAGACCACCATGGGTACAAGAGATAACTCAAGATGAAGAAAAGAAGCTATGATCCAAGAATAATAGTTGATCATGGGGAATGATGTATACGATATGATGGAACAAGTGTACAAAGCAAGGTTCGTGATTCTCCCCAGAAAGAATAGACTATGACATGACATACTCTATTGACCAGTATATATCAAGAATAGAACCACCTGTACAGAATGAAGAGGGAATATGATACTCCACTTCAGGGGGAGTGACTACAGAAAATTATATTTGAATTCGACATGGTACGACATGATAGATAGCTTTGTGATGGATAGAGACTTTACCAAGAGTAAAGTGGGTTCCAACCTTCAAGGTTGAATGCAGAAGACTAGGATATGTTGATGACCTGAGAAGACAAACTCATAGAAGATGTTATGATACTAGAATGATGATTGGGATATAGTACTCAAACCAGAAAGCAAGAATGTGGTATCTTCCAAATGAATTTTCAAGATAAGATATGTTGCTGATAGAAGTAAGGTAAGAGTTGTGGCTAGAGGTTTCTATCAGAAAGAGGGAATTAATTCTGATGAGACACTTACTCCAGGAAGCAAGGTACACTTCCTTCAAAACTATCATGGTAATTTCTTCCATGATGAAGTAAAGACAAGCCTTCCTTAATGGTATGATTGAGGAAGGGTTTTACATCGAATAGTCACAAGGATTTGAAGTTGAAGACAGATGGAATCAAGTATGCAAGTTGAAGAAGGCCCTCTATGGCCTGAAGCAAGCTCCCAGAGCTTGGTATGGAAGAATAGATAGTTTCCTGATGAGCATGGGCTTTGCCAAGAGTAAAGTCGACCCTAACCTTTCCTACAAGGTTGTAGAAAATGTACCTATAATTCTATTACTATATGTGGATGAGAAACAGATCATGGAAAGCAAGAAGAAACTAGCAGAAGAATTTGAGATGAAAGACCTTGGGTTAATGCATTATTTCCTAGGTTTGGAAGTATGGCAAAGTTCAGAAGGAATCTTTCTCAACCAGGGAAAGTATGTGGTAGAGATATTGAAGAGATTCAATATGTTGAAATGCAAAGTCATGGCCACACCCATAGACTCCAACCTGAAGCTGTTAGCTGATGACTCATTAGAGTTAGTGGATGTGACTCACTATAGACAGATCATTGGGTCATTGATGTACATAACAAATACCAGACTAGACATTTGTTTTGCTGTGAACACCTTAAGTCAATATCTTGTTCAACCAAGACGGGTTCACCTAGTATCTGCAAAACAAGTGATGAGATATCTGAAAGGGACTATAGACTTTGGTATATACTATGATGGTAGCCATGAGTATAGATTATATGGCTACACAGATGCAGATTGGGCTGGAAGTATCTCAGATAGGAAAAGCACATCAGGTATATGTTTTTGTTTGAGGTCTGCTATGAGTTCATGGTTTAGCAGGAAACAATCCAGTGTTTCTCTTAAGCACGGTTGAAGCAGAATACATAGCAGATTGCTCTACTAAGTTGTGAAGCCATATGGCTTCAGAAGCTGATATCAGGTCCCTTTGACCTGAATATGGACACTACAATGATTCTATGTGATAACCATAGTTGTGATGACAAAGAACCCTGTGTTTCGACGTAACACGTAGAAATCTGGTATTTCTACATACAAGATAAGATGCAGATGATGATATTGTAGATGCAGATGATGGTGATTCAGTATTTCTATACTGAATATAGAGATGATGATGTTTTGGTATTCCCATATTGAAGATATAGATGATGATGATTTCAGTATTCCCATACTGAAGATATAGATGATATTTCAGTATTTACATACTGTAGATATAGATAATGGTGATTCCGTATTTCTATACTAAGTATAGAGATGATGATGATTTCAGTATTTCTATACTGAAGATATAGATGATGATGCTGTTAGTATTCACATACTGGAGATACAGATGGTGATAAATCAATATTCAGATATTGAAGATGTAGATGATGATAGTTTGGATGATGATGTACTGACGAAGGCTCTGCCTCGAGTAGAGTTCGAACACTTTCGAGACAAGCTTGGTGTTGTTCAGAAAGACCTTCCTCGAAAGGGGGAGTAGTGATGTTACAGTGGGATTGTATCATCCCTGGGCACTTGCCCTAAAGTGATCTGGAGACCTCGGTCTTCGAGAATGAAGAGGGATTGTATCATCCCTGGGCACTTGCCCTAAAGTGATCTGGAGACCTCGGTCTTCGAGAATGAAGAGGGATTGTATCATCCCGGGACATCTGTCCATAATAGATCTGGTGACCTCGGTCCTCGAGAACATGACGGGATTGTATCATCCCTGGGCACTTGCCCTAAAGTGATTCGGAGACCTCGGTCTTCGAGAATGAAGAGGGATTGTATCATCCCGAGACATCTGTCCATAATAGATCCGGTGACCTCAGTCCTCGAGAATGTGGCAGGATTGTATCATCTTTGGACACTTTTCCTAAAGTGATCCGGAGACTTCGGTTTTCGAGAATGTGGTAGGATTGCATCATCCTTGGACTCAAGTCCTAAAGTGATAGGGAGTGATTATCCCGTAATTGTATCCGGTGACTTCTGTCGTCGAGAATGTGGTAGGATTGCATCATCCTTGGACTCAAGTCCTAAAGTGATAGAGAGTGATTATCTCGTAATTCTATCCGGTGACTTCGGTCGTCGAGAATGTGGTAGGATTGCATCATCCTTGGACTCAAGTCCTAAAGTGATAGGGAGTGATTATCCCGTAATTGTATCCGGTGACTTCGGTCGTCGAGAATGTGGTAGGATTGCATCGTCCTTGGACTTAGTCCTAAATTGATAGGGACTGATTCTCCCGTAATCAATCTGGTAACTTAGGTTGTCGAGAATGTGGTGGGATTGTATCATCCCTGGACTTTAAGTCCAAAAGTGATCCAAAGACTTTTTGTCTTTGAGTTGTGGATTGCAGGTTGTTGCTGATGATGATGATGTCGTACTGATCGAAAGATCAGAGTATGATGATGATGACGTACTGATTGAAAGATCAGAGTATGATGACGATGACATACTGATCGAAAGATCAGAGTATGATGATGATGACGTACTGATCTAAAAGATCAGAGTATAATGATGACGCGCTATGATTATGATGTTTTTGATCGAAAGATCAGAGTATGATGATGATGTTTCTGATCGAAAGATCAGAATGTGATGATGATTATGATCGACATATCAGAATATGATGATGATGATGTTTCTGATCGAAAGATCAGAATGTGATGATGATTATGATCGACATATCAGAATATGATGATGATGATGTTGCTGCTGATCGAAAGGGAGAAGTGTTGATGATGATATTGCTGATCGAGAGATCAAAGTACTGAAGATGTTGCTGCTGATCGAAAGGTCAAGGTGCTAAAAATGTTGTTGCTGATCGAAAAGTCAAAATGCTGAAGTTGTTGCTGATCGAAAGGACAAAATACTGAAGATGTTGTTGCTGATCGAAAAGTCAAAGTGCTGAAGATGTTGTTGATCGAAAGGTCAAAATGCTGAAGATGTTGTTGCTGATCGAACAGTCAAAGTGCTGAAGATGTTGCTGATCGAAAGGTCCAAGTGCTGAAGATGTCGTTGCTAATTGAAAGATCAAAATGTTGAAGATGTTGCTGATCAAAGACTGAAGATGTTGCTGATGGTTGAAGATGAAGACTACATGATGTTGAAAAGATTCCAATGATTTATAGATGTGTTACCCTGCTGATGTTGATGATGTCCCCTATCTCTACTCTTGTTGTTGTGGATGTTGCTGTAGAATACCCTTCTCGTTAAGGGGGAGTGTTGAAATATTGTAACTTCGAAGAATATTCTATATGTATCTTTTTGTGGTCCCTGATGGTCCTACCGGGAGAACCACTTGTATTACATTGTACCCCGATGCTCCTAATCGGAAGATCTAATAAGAGTCATGAGGCAGTCCCCTCTAATTGTAAAGGTGGGTCATTAGCACCCCAGTGTGGTTACTTGAGCCTACATGTTTAACTCGAGCCTACATGTCAAATGAGTTAACTTAAGTGAACGGATGAATATAAATAGAGGTGTAGTGCTCCTCATTTGTGACACACACACTCTCACTTGTATAGCGCATTAGTGGAGAAGAGAAGTAGCTGGAGAAGGAGGAGGATCATGCCTTGATCTCCTTGCTGGTTTTATCTTTTATCTTTTTGGGGCATCTATATTGAGGAAGTTTTTGCTGGGTTTTTCCCAGGATAAATCTTTGTGTTCCTTTTGTATGGTTGTGCTTGTCTATCTTTCAGTGATCCTGTTTATATGCTTTTGTTATGAAAATGAAATGAAATTCTAATGTCTTAGCTAAGCATATGGAAATTTAATAGTTTTGAGGTAGGAGATCTGGTATATTTATGATACAACCCTACAGGCAATCTTCCCTCAAGAAAAAAAGGAGCGGAAAAACTAAAACCTCGCTTCTATGGTCCTTACAAGGTAGTTCAGAAGGTTGGAGAGGTGGCTTATGAACTAGAACTTTCGGAGGAGAGCAAGATTCACAATGTGTTTCATGTGTCCAATCTCAAGAAAACATTAGGACAACACAATGTTCCATCCACTGAGTTGCCTCCCTTAGATGATGAAGGGATGTTGGTATTGACTTCAGAGAGAATCCTACAGGTGCGAGAAAGGAAGCTCCGAAGCAGTGTGATTCGAGAGTATTTGGTAAAATGGAAAGAATTACCTATGAAGGATGCCACATGGGAGGGAGAGTATTTGGTTTCCGCTCAAGGTCATACTTTTGGATCTAGTGATCCACCTGCCTCTTGTCCCATTGCACTCCTGCTGTAATAACATATCTTTAATTATGGAATGCGAGCTACAATCTTTGCATTCCAAAAGCAATCCTTGAAGTATTTAAGCGCCTTTACTTAGGCATAAGCTTGCTTCTCTATGGAAGAGTAAGCTAATTATGCCCCTGGAGGGATTTGCTCATAAATGCTATTGGTTGTTCACTTTCTTGTGGGTTTTTCTGCAATAAGACAACCATAGTTGAATTAGAATCAAAATAAAATAATTGAAAGTTCTAACCTTAATCTAGGCTAACTATAGCAGAAGCTTGGCATAGCCTCTGTTTGATGTCTACGAAAGCTTTCTTTGCTTCATCATCCCACTTCAAACTATCCTTCTTCAAAATGTTGTATATAGGCCCTACAATCTCTACAAAAGTAGGAATAAAGTGCCTAACAAAATTAATGCGACTGGAAATGTATTGTATAGCTTGCTTAGGTTTGGGTAAAGGAATTTCCTTGAATACCTTTGACCCTCCTGAGATCAATCCTTACCTCTTCTTTTGAGATGATAGTTCCCAAAAGCTTACCTTCGAAGACTCCTAAGATGGACTTTTTTGGGTTTAGCAAGATGTCCAAAGCCTTGCATCTGTCAAAAATCTTGCGTAAGTGTCCCACATGATCATTTCTATTTTTAGAGAAAACAATAATATCTTCTTGATAAATTACCATGAAGTTGCATAAATAATCAGAAAAAACAAAGTCCATAGCATGCTAAAAAGTTGCCCCAACGTTCATCCATCCAAAAGTGTAATATCCCAATGGATATTCTATTGTGTTTTGATAATATGTTTGGGGGTTTGGTGCGTCAGTTGTACTAGAAAGACAAATAAAATTTGCATGCAAAACAGTGTCGTGCCAAAAGGCCCTAAAATATAGCTGATCTGGAGAAATAATAGGAAAAAGACTTTCAGTGAGAGAAGGTACACATACCAATAATAATAGTGCTAATAGTCCATCAATATATAGGTGGCATGCAAGCCATGCAAGTAAGATAAAGAAGATATAGTGCTTCTCTCTAGCAGCTGACGCCCAACTAAGAAAATGTCCCTCTTCTGTCGTTCTTCACATTTTTGAGGCAATGATGGTCCGTTGTTGCTGAAACTTGCTAGGGATAACAGTATAGGTCCTCTGGAGAGATAAGGAGACACATGCAGAAGTTTTGACTCCTCTAGGTACCCTAGCAAATTGATCTATGCTATGGGGATGACGCCCTCTTCTGTCCTTATTTTTGCTGGTGAATGCTCTGAATGTGACAAGAATGGAACGATAATCACCCAATATGGTGGTGTGCCCCTGCTGAGAAGAATGATGGAAGCATGCATAAATTTTACTGAGTTTTTGAGTTCTAACGAATGGTTTTGGGGATTTCCAACTACTACCTAGCAGTAAAACGTGAGCCTGCAATAAAGTCTCTCTCTGCTTGCTGGATTATCGAACCAAGAATAAAGAAGATGATGAATAGTTGATGATAGACCTAGATGATCTACCTGGAAGTGATTAGGGCAGATAACTTTCACTGCCGAAACCACTTGTTAGCTGAAGATCTTCGTCTCCAACCCCAACTTGCTGTCGCTGCACTAGAAACCAAACTCAATAATAATAATCATGGATGATCCTTTGGGTTCAATGACCCTTCTTATATAGCTTTAGCATGTACTTTTAGGGTTTTCACTTTACTTTTTGCATGGATGCAATTCTAATTTCTCGTTGACTTTAAGCCTAAAGAAATAAGGCTTTCTTTACCATACTGATGACTTAATACTAAATGAATGCTATGCTCTGCTCCTGATATTATATGTCCTCAGTCAATTCCCTTTTCCTGTAGTACCTGCTTGAACCTATGGGAATTAAATAGGTTAGCGAGTGTTTTTGATGCTTAAGTAGAAGAGGACATTACAGTCCTCCCTGCTTGAAATTGCTTGTCCTCAAGCAACTGTAAACTAGGATGCTGCAATACCTGTTCTCCCTCCGATGTGGCGTCTTCAATAGGTAATTCTTTCCATTTTACCAAGTATTCTTGAATTACCCTATTTCGGAGTTTCCTTTCTCAAACCTGTAGAATTCTCTTTGGAATCAGTACTAGAATCCCTTCATCATCTAAGGGAGGCAGATCGGTAGATGGAGCAATGTGTTGCCCTACGGTTTTCTTGAGATTCAATACATGAAATACATTATGAATTTTTCTTTCTTCTGGAAGCTCTAGTTCATAAGCCACCTCTCCAACCTTTCTGACTACTTTGTAAGGACCATAGAAGTGGGGTTTTTCAGCTTCTTTGCTCCTTTTTTCTTGAGTGAAGATTGCCTATAAGATTGTAGCCGTAAGTATACCAAGTATCCTACCTCAAAACTACGTTCGACTCTGTGTCTATTTGCGTATAACTTCGGCTGGTTTTGAGCTGCCTATAGATTATCTTTTAGAACTTTAAGAATATTCTGACCGTCCTGTACTCAATCTTTTGCCTTAGCTGCTCTGCCATCTCCGAAGTCTAAATCTGCAAAATTTAGTGCCTCATAGCCATATAAAGCTTTGAAAGGAGTCATCCTAATAGACATATGGTGAGTGGTATTATAGCAGTACTCCCCTAGGTGTAGCCATTTAATCCATGTCCTCTGTTGCCCTGCTACATAATTCCTCAAATATCCCTTAATCAATTTGTTTACTATCTTTGTCTGCCCATCTCTCTGAGGATGATAACTTGTGCTAGTAGCTAATTCTATCCCCACTAATCTGAACAGCTCATGCCAGAAGGCACTGGTGAATTTACTATCATGGTCACTGACAATGGTTTTAGGTAGTCCACGTAGTCTGAAAACTTCTATGAAAAACAAGTATGCTACTTGTGATGCCGAATAATCTGAAGAAATAGCAAAGAAATGGGCAAATTTTGTTAACCGATCTACTACCACATATAAGTAATCTCGTCCCTGTACCTTGGGTAAACCCGTAATGAAGTCCATCGAGATGCTCTCCCATTTCTGCTTCGGTATAGGTTATGGCTGAAGTAACCCTGCCGGATGAGTGTGTTCGATTTTATTTTGTTGGCACATACTGCACTCCCAGACATGCTGTATTACATCCTCCTTGAGGCCTTTCGATGAGAACCTCTCTCTAATATGTCTGTAAGTTTTCAAGAACCCCTAATGCCCTGATAATGGTGAATCGTGCGAGGCCTATAAAACCTTTTTCTTCAAAGCTGATTCTGGATCGAGGTATATCTGATTCTTGTAGTAAATGATGTCATCAATTACCCTGTACCCATCTTCTTGTATTTGTCCATCTAACAACTCACAAGCAAATTTATTTTTTGAATATTCAACCAAGAGATGAGACCTCCAGTCGGTAGATATACTCATGAGTGATAATGTGGCTGGTCGTCTTGATAAAGCATCAGCTACAATGTTGTTCTTTCCCTTAAAATATTCTATTTCAAAGTCATATGCCTATACCTGGCTGACCCATTTTTGTTGACGCTCATTCAACTCTTTTTGTTTTAAGAAGTATTTGAGGCTGTTCTGATCTGTCTTAATTTTAAACCTGCTTCCCACCAAATACTGCCTGAATTTTGCTAAGGCATGTAAGATTGCTAGCATTTCCTTATCATATATAGAGTAGTGGCGTTCATAATCTTTAAGTTTTCGGCTTTCAAATGCAATTGGGTGATGGTTTTGCATCAATACTGCCCCTCATCCCTCTCTTGAAGCATCACACTTGACTATGAATGGCTGCGAGAAATCGAGTAGTGCTAAAACGGGACAAGAACTCATAATTTTTTTCATTTTTTCAAAGGTCTGTTGTACCCCTTTTGTCCAGCTGAATGCTCCTTTCTTTGCAAGATCTGTGAGTGATGCAGTCAATTGAGAAAACCCTTTTACATACCTCCTGTAATAAGTGCAAAGGGCCAAAACTCCCTTCAATTCTGTTACATTTTTTGGTGTAGGCCAATCCAAGATAGCTCTAATCTTTTCCATGTGAACCAGTACTCCATTTGTGCTTATTATATGCCCTAGATATAACATCTCCTGCATACCAAACTCACATTTAGACATTTTTTGCGTAAAGAGATTGTTTTCTAGAACTCCCAATACCTCATCCAGGTGTCTCAAATGCTCCTCCCAAGTTTTACTGCATATTAAAATGTCATCAAAGAACACAAGTAAAATTTTTCGCAATTCAACCTTGAAGGTGTGGTTCATGAAAGATTGGAAAATTGCCGGGGCGTTGATGAGTCCAAAAGGCATGACTAAGAACTCATAATGACCATAGTGGCAACGAAAAGTTGTTTTTGAAATATCTTGATTCATCACTCGGATCTGATGATATCCTAATTGGAGATCAATCTTTGAGAAGTATTTTTCCCTTGTAACTCATCCATTAATTCATTAATTCTGGGAAAGGGATACTTGTTTTTTATGGTTTTCTTGTTGAGGGCCCTATAATCGATACACATCCGTAAGGTGCCATCTTTCATTTTTACCAAAACCATCGATGATGCAAAATGGGCTAGAGCTCGGTTGTATGTAACCTAACTCTAGCAATTCCTTGATTGTTTTCTCTATCTCATCTTTGTACCTCTTGGGATGTCTGTACGGTGTGGTGATGACTTCTTGTGTTCCCTCCTCTAACTCAATAATGTGCTCGAATCCTTTGTCTAGCGGTCGATCTGCTGGAAGATCTCTGAATACTTTCTCATGTCTCTGTAGTAATGCCTATATATCTGCCGGATTGGATGTTGGGTGTTATTATCTGGAGCAAGGTTACTTGGGAGTAGGAAGCGAAATTTTCAGAAGCTTCCGGGTTGGAAGCATTTTTAATATAATATATATTTTTAATATATTTTGATGCATAAATGCCAACAAATGCTTGTAGAATGTTGAATTAGTCGTGGAAAGCATAAAAACATCAAATAAACCATAACATGATAAATTATAATACCATATAACATCATTCATCCACCATCAATGATTCAATCAATTATCATATACTAGTGAATTTGTCAAACATAGGTCCATTATCCATAACATCAAGTTATCAACCTTACAGCTTCATAGTTCAACTTCAAACTTCAAACTTGAATTGCCATGTAATGTTCACAAAATATACCATAATAAATATAAAAGAGTCAATGACTCAAGTTCTCGAATCTCAATAGTGCAGAACTTGAAAGTACTGTAAATAAATGATCTCTTCTTGTCTATGTTGGGAGTGACGGCCGCATTGTCAAGTCCTTTGTCTATATATCTAACTCTGATCTAAATGTATTGATTATCAAATATATTATAATTTATAAGATACATTTTTGAAAATTTAAGAATGGAAATATTTAAAATTATAAGTAAAGAGATAAAATCCATTGATCTGTGTTCTCCACACTAAAGAATTGAGAGAATGATGTGTCCAAAGATATGAAAATGGTTTTGACAATTGAAATACACCATAGAGGTCTTATCATTCAAATCATAAATGTCATTTACTATCAATCACAATGTTGTGAGACTCAGATTCAACAAAAACTCCTCCAGCTGGGGACTAAACAAAACTTGCTGACACATCAAAACTCAACTCACTCCAGGAAACTCAGTAAATAGAAAGGAACAAACTCTAAATAAAGAAATTTTTGTGGAAAAAATAATGATGAAATTTCCATCCATAAAATATATAAAACAACAGTATCTCATCAAATATGATGATATAATTTTGCCACTAAAAAAAAATGTTGCTGGAAAACGCTTGTATCTTAACAGTCAAGATGAAAGACACAAATGAAAGTAAGATGGGTGTTTTTGAAGGGTTAAAAGGATTTAGGGTTTTGTTGGAGGCCTTCCCCCTCTTTTTTCCCCTCCCAAACCTTGATTCCAGACTTTTCTCCAAGGAAAACCATGGAGTCCACATTTTTTAAGCTCGGCAACTACATACGAGTTCAAGCTGGGTTTGGGCAAGTTTGAGCCAATTTTCCTTGGTTTTGCAGAGTTTGAAGCTTCGAACAAAGCTTGAAAATGGCAAGTTTTTGGGTGGCTAGCCATTTTAGGTCTGACCTGGAAAAACCCAAAGCATTCAATCAAAAATGACTTTTACTATCAATAAGAGATAAGAAACACTTCAAATGATCAAGCCCTGATAAAATCTTGAAATATAATTCAATAAAATATTTTGGCAATTTTAAATCCAAAATTTTCAATTTTTTGATTAAAGTGTTTTAGCCCTGGACACCTTGGATCTTTGCATAAATGTACTTTCTACTTGTTGCCCACCTATTTCGACTAGGTGGCAACTCCACGTACATGAGGATGTACGTGATTGTACCTTAGGAAAATCTGAGGATTTTTTTTTCACTTCTGCAGGGCTATTGCCCCTTTGTAAAACGAAATGTCCGCTCCCCTGCGAGGGAAAATTAATGTAATTTTATGTGCTAGTGTGGGTCATATGATACGGATGCCACACCATGGAATTGGTTGTTAGGGAAGTCCCCTCATCGAGTGTTTT
>LPNX010484044.1:424439-435233 GCA_001517045.1 Pseudotsuga menziesii
GCCTTGGATTAAAAGTTAATCCAAGGGTGTGGATTAATTGAGAAGAATAGAAAGTTAAATACCTAGATCTAGTGGAGGAGATTAAACCCTAGATCTAGATCTAATCTCAACCATTTATCTTCAATAGGTTGGGGTTTGCCTCAACTATTTAATGAGGGTCTCATTCCCTCATTAATTATTTAATGAGGGTCTCATTCCCTCATTAATTATGATCTCTCATGCTATTGTTATGCTGCCAGAAATTTCTTGCTCTCATATTCTCTTGCTATACTTTGTATTGAAGATATGCCCAAGTTGGGCCATTAAATAAAAATTTCTTTGGAGGGATACTATGCTGCAAACTCTTTCATGATCCGAATCTTTGTAAGGTAACCTTGTATTTGTCTTGTTTGCATTTATTGTATTTTTCTAGTTAGCTCTCCACAAAGTGTTTTGTGGAGAGATTAAAGAATAAAAGTGTTTTTATTCTTTCTTATGAATGATTTGACATTTCTTACAAAGTATTTTGTAGGAACTGTTAGGTATTCATCATTAGGATCACAAATTTTGTAGGCATAGATTTATCTGCAGGTTGTCCAAGCAAGGAGATCTCTCCAAATATCATTCCGGCAATTTTTTTAATTTCGGCCATTTACTTTCAGCCTATTTAAAACTGGGTTTTATTCACTGTTTAGTGAATATAACCCTTGTTTTAGGGCCCCAACCTATTATATATTAGTTAGGGCTTATATTTCTGCTGTTTAAACACTGTTCAGCTAAGTTTCTTCGATATTTCTCCTCCGATTCTTACAGTTATTCTGAATATTGCAATTATATTAGTTCCAGCCTATATTTATCTACACTTTGAGCTTAATCGTGGTATTCCTCATCTGACATCAAGCAATTGAGATCAGAACGCGAAGCGCTCAAAGCTGTTATAAATATTTGTCTGCCATTCAGTCTGCATAATAGTTTCCAGCCCTTTAAATCTCTTATTTCTGCAATATTTCACACTCAGATTTTTTTATGTAAATTTGTAAATTTTGTACTAATTTTTTAACAACAATTTTTTAGTGTTTTCTGTGATTTCCAGCGAAGAATAGCTTGCTGGTTTATGACAGGTTATGCACATTTTGAAGGAGATTTGATGCCCGAATAGGCCCAGAATTTCCTCAACCTTCAACCGGTTCAAAAGAGGTTCCAATTCTCAACTCTCTCTCATTTTTTTTCTGATTTATTGTAAACCCCAAAGAGAGTCTCTTAGTGTATTCTGTAAAGTTTTGTAACCATTTTTAATTTATAAGTAAGTAGATTAGGAAGAGGTAGATAACTAGTTTTATTTCCAGCTACCCACCTATCTTTGTGGCAGACCATCATCTCTGTCACAAAGATTGTTGTGAGGTGAGTTTACTGTAGTTTGTTGTGTTTTTTCTTTCAAGTTTATGCAACTTTACTTTTTTGTTTAAAAGTAATCATACAACCCATCAAACCTGTGTATCCTCTATCCACTTGTCATCTCCCTTTAGGGACTTCAAGCTGGATATGAAAAACAGGTGAAGTGGGGGCTTAGGTAATTAAATAACTTTCATTTTACCCACTACAATCAAATATTTTATTTCCCAAGTCATTTGTTAATCGCTTTAAAATAAACATTGCATCTTAACCATCAAGATTAAAATTTACTCTTAAAACTTACTAACAACAACTTCCCACATCCTACTCCTCTACTCGGTTATCACCCTTCGGGCTACTCCGAGATACGACCAGGGGAAAGGGAAGTCTTAGTTTAATAGGCATCCATCTAGAGATTTTCGAATTGATTAAAAACAGTGACTCGGAAGCTGCAAGGGGAAGTAGACCGTGGGGGGTCTTTAGGCGCTTCGACGTCCTCCTTGTGAGCACCGGGCCAGTGGGGTTTGACCTGTGAGCCACGGGTGGGCTCGTTCCCACTTGGTTGAGCACAACAGCACTCCCTCTTCGATTTGAGAAGAACTAGATAGAGGTATTCACACCACCGGATCTAAAACTCAATCAAAGACTTCAACTTTAATAAAATCTATTAAAATAAACCAAGAAGCATTGCAAAACGTCCTACAAACACAGGTCATTCTATTCGTCTTTGCCTTGCTGTTCAAGGCTTTTACTGCAAGCACTTTCATTTCTCAGTTACAAGTATTTTCTTTTAGTTTTGCAATCTCATACGGTGACACCTTTAATTCATTTGCTTAAGTAATCGCATTGCTTAACCTTGTAACTTAAAGGTAATCTGTCCTTTGATCTTTGATACAATAACTTGTTCATATTGTGTAATTCTTTAGCATTTGTTCATATTGTTAATATTGTAAATCTTGCTTAGTGTAGGCAACTGTGGATAATCATTCTTATTCTTTTGTAAGTTTGTAACTTGTAATCTTTTGACTCCATTTAATCTAGGCACTGGTCTTGTAATTTTGTAACCTTAAAAGGATCCCTTTAATTAATTTGTAATTAATTAATAAATCTGGAACTTAGTATTCCATAGGGACTACCCCCCTTGGCTCTGTTGGGATCAAGCCTAAACGGAGGAGTTGTGGACTGTGGTGACAGTGGTCCCCAGCTCTAACTTGCCCCCAAGGACACACAAAGCAGGTTGGAGACTTTCCCGTATCATAAAGTGTGTATTAGGCGGCAACACTACTCATAACTTATTCAAAATTACTAAAATAGAATTGGAACAGGTCAAAAAACATTGAAGTTCGGAATCAAAATTTAAAAGGGGAAACTCAATAGTGCTATCATGCTGGATAAATGCGTTATCAACAAACTCTAGATATCTTTTACAGTTTGTAGCTGAGTCTTGACTCTTTCCCCTGTTCAATGTTCTTCAACTACTTCAACAATATTTGCAGCAATGATTCAGCTACGGAGGATTCTACATAAGAATGGAAATACATTAAACAAAATATCAAACAACGTTAACAAGTCACTGCAATGTTTGAAGTTTGAACAAACCACCTACATATTGGTTATAGTGTTGAGAAACATCAAGAGACAAGTGACAAAATGTATAACTTTATGAACTTAAAACACAAAATGAATATTGCCAAAATCATAATGAATGCTCACAAACACCATACTGAAACTAGTCACTGGGCTAACCTAAACACCTTTGAGTGAGCAAATTTGTAAAATTTGTGATACAAAGGAGGTTGAGGATGAGCAACATTTATTTTAACTTGCCCTACCCCTAATTGATTTGGGTGTCGTTTAATGGGGGAAGCGCTGTAGGAAGTGAAGTTGGAAGCATTAGGAGCGAAGCCGGAAGCGCAGGAGGAAGTGATGGAAGCGTCGGTGAAGCGCGAAGGAAGCGTGTGCTTCCGAACAGAGTAGGAAGTGAAATTTTGAAGGAGGAATCGCGCTTCCGAAATCGCTTCGGATCGGGAGCTATCCAGGAAGCGCGCTTCCGGTTAAGCTCCTGCAACGCTTCCTTCTAAAGTGAGCTTCCGGAGCGGGGGCAAGTGGGGGGTGGGGGGGGGAGGGGCGCTTCCCCGCAACCTTGATTTGGAGGCTTTCAAAAAGTGACAAAACATTCTGTTGACCACTCTATGTCTCCATGTCTGAGTACGACCTCCATCCTCTGTGATGATACTGGCTTGGGGGGATAAGTGTTCATGCTCCTCAAGACTACTCGTTTTCCATCCTATCCATGGAATTCCATTTCCATTGCCCTATAATCCGTTGTATATTTCTCTATAGAGTAAAGCCATTGAACCCCTAATACTACATTAGTATCTGCTACATTTACCACATAAAATGAGTCAGTCATATTGTAGTTTCCCAGTGTGACATTTAGTTTGGGAAATCAATGGTTGCATTTCATGTTGTTATTGCTTGCTACCGCTACTGTGAATCCTTAAAATTTCTCTGTATGAATACCTTGCTTAGCCACCCTTGCTGCATCAATGAAATTGTAGGTTTCCCCCCCCATCAATTAACACACCTACCCTGTGGCCCTGTACTACTTCCCTGACTCTAAGAGTATGAAACCTGGGTACTCTAGATAATGTAGTAATAACTCCACGTGGTGATTCTCACTGAAGTGACTCCTCCTCTATTGTCCTCAATTCCTCGGCTGTCTCCTGTTCCGACTCATCCCCTTCGCTACCTAAATAGACTTCTATATAGTGTGCTTTTGCTCTCCCTGCATACCTATTACCTGGAATCCATGGTTCGTGACAAGTGAAGCACAATTTTTTCCTTCTCAATTCCTTCCTCGTGTCATCATCCACCCAATTTTTCTTTGGCCGTTCCTGTTGGAAGGGTTTATTGTCCTTTTCTTTTATTGGGAAATTTGTCTTAACTAGAAACCTGTTCTTGGGAACTGAATCTTGTAGATCTTTGGTTCTCCTGATTGCATCTTGTAGAATGTATGGTTTGTAGGCTTTCACCCACCCACGTAAAGGTTTTGTCAAAGCTTCTGTGAATAACATAACCAACCTGCTCTCGGACACATCTGTCACCATAACTACTACTCTCTGAAACTCTGATATGAAGGCCTCGACATTGCCAGTCTGTTTGAGTTGTGCTAACTCTTTGAAATGTAGCTTCGGGTCCCTTTTATCTAACCGCTCCATGAGCCTATGTGTAAAATCACTGTATGAGCTGATGGTGTTGTGACCCAACGTCACTAACCCATGTTACCATCGCTCATGAGCCTCTCCGTCCAGGAGTAAGGTAGCCAACTTAATGGCATTTGTCTCAGTCATAGGGTTTAGTTGGAAATAAGTATCCAACTTCTGAACCCATATTCTCTTCGAAGACCAACGAGATCCCTCAAAGTTAGGAATGGTCAACCTGCCCACAGTTTTCTGTATTTCATAGTTTTGGGTAAACCCTCTGTTAAAATTCCTTGGCCGGTTCCTGCTTTTCATATTGCAATAGTGTGAGAATGACATAGCTGAATGGAACTCATCTCCTAAATCCCTGTATTCCTGTAGATAAGCCTCAAATGGTTCACTAGGTTCTGCTGGCATGACTAGTCATGCAACGACATTCTCTAGAAAGTGAGGCATAGTAGGTCTGGAAGGTTTATTGAATATATGAAGAGTGTTCTACATATTAGCGTACGCATGTTTCTTGCTGCTACTGGTGGATCCTCTATCTCCTGGTGAAATCGGTAGACTCTTCTGACCCTATTTTGGTTTAAGAGCCAACCTGTTTATAGTGTGCAATACCTCTTTCTGCCCTTTAGCTAGGTCATTTAATGCACTAACTAAACTATGAAATGCCAACTTGTCTTCCTCTTCCCTTGTTCCTTTTCCTCTATTAGAGTGTTTCCTATTGGGCCCATGTCTGAATTTGTATCTTCTAACTGAATATCTTCAAATTCCAGATCCTCTGTGTACCTACCCTTCCTCCTTCTATAAGTCACAAAAGTAACTTCTTCTGAATTCATTTACTGTTCATGTTCAAGCCTACAGATGGCAAGGAACATGCTCTGATACCACTGTGATATCCCAACTGATATTCTATTGTGTTTTGATAATATGTTTGGGGTTTTGGTGCTTCAGTTGTACTAGAAAGACATAAAATTTGCATGAAAAACAATGTCGTGCCAAAAGGCCTTAAAATATAGCTGATATGGAGAAATAATAGGAAAAAGACTTTCAGTGAGGGAAGGTACACATACCAATAATAATAGTGCTGATAGTTCGTTAATATATAGGAGGCATGCAAACCATGCAAGCAAGATAAAGAAGATATAGTGCTTCTCTCCAGCTGTTGATGCCCAATTGAGAAAACGTTCCTCTTCTGTTGCTCTTCACGTTTTTGAGGAAATGATGGTCCATTGATGCTGAAACTTGCTAGGGATGATGGTATAGGTCCTCTGGAGAGATAAGGAGACACATGCAGAAATTCTGACTCCTCTAGGTACCCTAGCAAATTGTTCTGTGCTAAAGGGATGACACCCTCTTCTGTCCTTGTTTTCGCTGGCGAATGCTCCGGATGTGCCAGGAATGGAACGATAATCACCCAGTATGGTGTTGGGCCCCCGTTGAGAAGAATGATGGAAGCATACTGAAGTTTTACTGAGTTTCTAAGTTCTAACGAATGGTTCTGAGATTTCCAGCTACTCCCCAACAACAAAACGTGAAGCTGCAATAAACTCTCTCTCCGCTTGCTGGATTATTAAACCAAGAATAAAGAAGATGATGAATAGCTGATGATAGACTTGGATGATCTATCCGGAAGTGATTAAGGAAGATAACTTTCACTGCCGAAACCACATGTTAGCTGAAGACCTTCGTCTCCAACCCCAACTTGCTGTCGCTGCACCTGTTGCTACTGCACTAGAAACCAAACTCAATAATAATAATCATGGATGATCCTTTTCGTTCAATGACCCTTCTTATATAGCTTTAGCATGTACTTTTAGGGTTTGCACTTTACTTTTTGCATGCATGCAATTCTAATTTCTCGTTGATTTTAAGCCTGAAGAAATAAGGCTTTCTTTACCATACTGATGACTTAATACTGAATGAATGCTCTCCTCTGCTCCTAGTATTATATGTCCTCAGTCAATTCCCAGTTATAGTAGTACCCACTCGAACCTATGGGAATTAATTAGGTTAGTGGGTGTTTTTGATGCCTAAGTAGAAGAGGACATTACAAAAAGGCATGCAGATATAAGCGTAAGCTCTCCAAGGGGTGGTAAAAGTAGTCTTATACCTGTCATCCTTAGATAACAGTACCTCTTTGTAACCAGAGAATCCATCAAACAAGGACATCATCCCTAATCTTGTAACTGCCTGTAGAACATGTTCCATACTTGGTAGATAATTTATTAATGTCCACTAATGACCACAAAGTAGGTCAACGGGAATGTCGGTTACAATGATAGGCTATGCATGTGGGAGGATCAAACGATCTCCCTTAAAGAGAAAGGAAATACAATATAAATATAAACAATGAAGTAAGCAGAAGTAAAGGTAATCAAGTCGAGCTAGGCTGAAGCATGGAAGAGTTCCTGCTCTGGTACCAATCATGTAGTCCTGCACAAAGGTGAAGGAGCTCAAGTGGACAAGATCCAGGAGCCGAAAAGACCCAGGAAGGTCTGTAATCCTAACATCCGAGGCTGAATGAAGAAAATTGAGAGAACTGTAAAAGTGTCTGTTGTCCTGAGTCGGGGCCGGTAGGCACGGGTTTCCCTCTAGGATGTTGTCGGTGGGATCTGGATGGTCCTGGGCGTCTTCTGGAGGGAGGTTTGGTGTGGAGCTGCCGCTGAGATCTTGTGGGTTGAGAGCCCCCAGCCTTTACTGATATGGGAGTTGGGTCGATATCAAGATTCGTGGATCTCTTGGTGCCCCTGGATGACGACAACATGTTGAAGAATGTGGTGATCCGCTGTGTGGTGTCTGGTCTAGTGGGAGGTTGGAGGATCTGGGCTCGAAACCTGAGAGCCTCCTGAATATAAAACGCTAGACATCTTTGATCGATGTATCTAAAGAAAGCGGCTAGAGTTTGGGCCCCCCTACACAAGCAATAGAAGCGACCTCTGATCTCATAGTAGACAGGACACCTGAAGATAAAATATGACTCGGTTTGAACTTCCCGTAGGTGGCATAGTTGGAAGATCCTATTTGATCTATCAATCTGGTGGTCTGACTCTACCCGGAGTCTATGTGATCCTACTCTGAATTGTCCGAGAGGGATCCAAAGGGCATGCATCTAGTGACGAAGCGTATACTTTGGCCGGACAATGATCCCGTCTTTGGTCTCCAAGAAATGTTCAGCATAAAAGGCCATCTTTGGGCGCAATCCTCACGGAGGATTGATCCAAGTGATCTGAATGAACTGCTTGTAAATATCTTCTCTGATGATCTTATTCAACTCTTGTCGGATAGGTAGAAGGTGACCCGAGGCATCTAAAGAGTACTGGAACGGGGGAAGATGATCTAGCTAGATCTCCACTGAAGCAAGAAGGCTCGAGACCCCTGTGAACCAACACTTGGCCCTGCTTGGGTGGGTAGCACTGGCAATAGTTTGGGAAGAGCAATAAGCTAGATACAGGTACCTATCCCGACCTTTTGATGAATTGGCTAGCTCTTGGATCCGATGTATGAAGGATACCAATCTGAAAACTATCTCGAGGCGAAAGGGTTGGGCTCCAAGCTCAGTGAGGATGATGTGTTGTGGCACTGTCTACTTGCATTTGATGATACGTCAGAGAAGGAGGATTTGGACTCTCTCAGCCGATGCCCAATCTGACTCAAGTAAGGAAGGCACCCAAATTTCTGATCCATATAAAACAGTGGGGCAGATCAAAGTATTTAACAGGTCCATTTTGGATGAGATATCCTGGAAGTGGTGACGGAAGCATTGTCGCTCGAGGAGGGTAAGAGACCCATATCCCTTGTTGATTCGAGGCTGGAGGGCTGGTCGAAGACTAAAGCGGGGCCCATAAAACCGCACTCCTAGATAAGTATAGGTACTGGTGATCTCAACTTCCTCTCCTTTGAATAGGAAGCGAAAGTAGAGGATAATTATCTTTGAGAGATGCAAGGTTAAGGTACTTGAAAAATCAATGGAATTGCAAATTTCTCACTTCTTTTTTTTGACAGGCCCAACGTTGGCAACCCAATTTGAATACCTGATAGGAATGATGATCTGGGCTTCCAAAAGCTTTTGCAATTCTCTCTAGATAATTGGAGCTACCTTAGGGTTCATAAGCTTTTGACATTGTCTGAATGGCTTTGCATCTTCTCTCAAGGGAATTGTATGAGTTATCACTTTAGGATCATAGGTTTTCAAATTTTCAATTCATCGTAAGACCATGCAAATACATCCTTGTATTCCCTTCTAAAGGATTCCAGCTTCGTTTGCTCTTCATGCGTGCATCCTTTACCAGGATTGATGATCTTAGGAGACTAATATGATCCAATATTCACTTCCAATACCTGTTCATCCAAATCAGATTTATTAGTCCCCTTAAAAACGTTAGATTTATTAAAAAGTTTCTCTAAAGGAATCAAACCTCTAGGGATCCTATTAGTGCATAACTGAATTAAAGAAGACTTACCCTCAGGCATTTCATCAACCAAATGAGACAAGAACTTGTTAATGCAATTAATGAAGTTAAATACTTGTCTCTCATCTTCAAAACCTGCCATGAACCAATGTTATCTAAGACAAAAGGTTGAAATACTGTCTCAATCATATATCGTGTGTGAGGAACTCACATGCATGGTTGAAAAAAAGCAGTGGAGGAAGCCATGGAATCTACGATCTCGTTTTGGGTCTTCAGGACCGCAATGATGGAAAATACTTGAAAGCATTCGATCTTATCCCACGCTGCATTTCGTGACATCTTTAGTCTCGGACTCGTATATCGTGTGTGAGGAACTCGCATGCATGGTTGAAAAAAAGCAGTGGATGAAGCCATGGAATCTGCCATCTCATTTTGGGTCTTCAGAATTGCAATGATGGAAAATACTTTAAAGCATTTGATCTCATCCCACACTGCATTTCGTGATATCTTTAGTCTCGGACTCCTTGCCTCATAGAGGTCTCTTACCTGATTTGCGACCAACTCAGAATCTCCAATGACCTTTAATAACTTGATCTCCATCTTCTGTGCCTGCTCAATACCTAACAACAAAGCCTCATATTTGGCCATATTGTTAGTGCAATCAAATTCTAAACGGAAAGAAAAAGGAAACATGTTACTTGAAGCGAAAGTGAAAACTACCCCTGTTCTAGCTCTAGATCTAGATCTTGCACCCATAGTGCGTAGTCCAAAGGCCATTAGAAGTAGTATTGACCATAAACTCATTCGATTTAGTAGATTCCCCAAGTTCATCCATAGCCACGTACTTGCCCATCTTAGGTTCAAATACCTCAGGATAGAATGGCTCATTGTCTAATTGATGGGGATCTTCCACAATATGGAGCATTTTTTTTCTCGAAAAAGTATTACATTGTAGTTTGGAGCCATTGGAATAGTAGCATACGACCAATCCATTTGAATACATCCTCCTACATTAACTACTTGTTACCAACTTTTCTGTACAATAGTTGGGTTACGGTTTACCTGAGGAGCCGTCGGTTGACAGACTTGTTCAAAGTCCGATTCCAGTGTATCAGTTGATTCGTCTGATTGTCTAGCCAATATTGGCTAGTCACTTTTTTATTTGAATAATTTTGACCATGGCCTTGCGGGGTTTGTAATAAAATGTGCTAGTAGGATATTTTTGAGTGGTTCGGTCTCCTAGGACGTAGAATCACAAATAGGGTATTCCAGGGAGTTTTTTGCCCCTGACAATTATGCTTTGCCTTCAGTCGAGTATAATTGGCGAGGTTTTCTCCCGCTTCCTCCAAAGCTGGAATGCCCGATGTTGAATTCTGGGCCTTGGGGGGTTATTAGAGCCCAACTAAGTGTTATAAGCCTACTAGACATTATTTAGATAGATCATAGTCATGTCCTAAGTCATCTGGACACATAAAAAAATTTCGAAAAAATCTTTTTCGAACAGTGAATTTTTTTTTTTAATTTTTTAATTTTTAATTACTTTTCCTAAGTTTTTTGGGTTAATTTTTCCATAAATTAAATGGAAAAAACCCGTTCGTGATCCAGACTCAAAATTCAATGATTGAAGGCTCTAACCTTAAGCCAAAAATCATTCTTCATCAGCTAGCTAGTCAGAGCCAACTTTCAGATCAACAATCGGACACATAATGCCTTTTTACTCAAAAAAGTCAGTTTTGAGTAAAAAAACGATTTTTAGTAAAAAAATGATTTTTATTAAAAAAAAATGATTATTTTGGAGAAAACTAAAA
>LPNX010484044.1:435640-462167 GCA_001517045.1 Pseudotsuga menziesii
ATAGGTTGAAGAAGGGTGTGAGCTCAGCTGCTTCTATCCCAGGCTACAAGCAACCTTTTTAATCTAACACTTTCATTGCAGGACCTACAAAGATCTTCTTCTTCAAAATACAAAAAGAAAGCTGGGAGTCTAGCTCTCTCTCTCTTGGGTTCCATCCATAATTTCAAATACTTTCTTGGTTACCGAACTTCCCTCTTCTAGTTCTCTCTTTGCTCCTTGATCCCCTTGTTTTTCTTGCTTACTAGCCTTTTCCTCCTTGCTTGGTTTTGCCCTTTCTTATCTTTTCTTCATTGCTGCCCCGTTTTACTCTTTTTGCCACTCATTTTCTTCTTTTTGGACAGCCCTAGTGTGCCCTAGTTTATGCCTCTTTTTGCCCTAGTTTTTGGCCCTTCTTCCATCTTGTTTTTGGCCTTTTCTTTTCCTTTTTGTTTGCTGTCCTGTTTTTTGATTTTTATGACAGCCATCTTCCTTCTTCATCGCTGCCCCGTTTTCATCATTTTTATACTCCTTTGGCCTCATAGTTGGCTGCCCTATTCTTCCCTTTTCTTGTCTTTGACCTTCTCTTTGTTTTCCTTCCTTCTTCCTATCCTTTTCTTCTTATTTTCAGCCTTCTTTGCCTTACACTTTTGCTCTCATTCAAACTTCTTCTTTTCCCTTTTTGCAAAGTTCGAGAAAAGTTTCAAGTAAAAGTAAATCACTCTCCTTTTTTTTTACGCAAATTTTAATGATAGTAGAGTTGTATGCTTTTTTTTGAAAAGCCCTTTCAGGGATTAAATTCTTAAAGGCAAATTGTAATAATTTCAATAAAGTACTTTTGTTTGAGTGGGGTTTTTAACTCCCCACTCTCATCCTCCCCCATTTGGGGAGGCTTGTGTTGTGTTTACTTGTGTATGCTTAGGTTAGATTTGCTTGTCTTCATCATTATTTGCATCTTATGCTTAGAATATTAATTGTTAATCCATCACTTCTAATTCATTAATTAATTTGATTACTCTTTTAAATTGTTTATCTTTCTAAGTAAATCGACTGCTTAAATCTCTTGAATCACACCATAAGGTGGATCAAGAGTGCTCTTTATCGGAGAGTTTAATAAGTCATCTTTGCTTTTTATTCACATTGTTTAATCAATTAACTCTTAAGTAAGACTCTTGAACTTGCAAAAACACAAGTCAAGAGCACTCTCTATCGGAGAGCATCCTAGGTTTGCATAATCTCTGCATTAGTCTCATCTAGATTAGCCAAGTCTCTTGAACCACTGTCATAAGGCAGGGTCAAGAGCGCTCTCTGTCGGAGAGTCTTAATTAATCAACTTAATAAAACCTTCAACACACACACCCTTTTTAATTAATTAACTCCCTCCCCTCCTTGCCGGAGTATGCTCTGACCGATCCCAGATCGGAATACCCAGAAACGACATTGGATCTTTAAACCCTACAAGAGTAATTTAATAATACTTAAACACCCGTAACCAACGCACCGGCGTTGTAGGGATTCTTCCAAAGTACTTCCTAGTAGAGGCGCTAGAACCTCTCGCTGTCTTAGATTCTCGGCTAGCTGGTCAATCTTGGCGATACCAGCCTGGGATACTGGGCGGGCCCGACATGTCTTCGACGGAGGGAACTTAGAAGAGTCTCCTGGATTTGACAAACTTTTGTTGACACTCTAAGCCAGACCACTATCAAAAAATTTTAAAATCTACCAAGAGCACTTGCAAAACCTAATACTCACTAGCTTGATTCCTAGACTTTATTTCACGCATTTATTTGACTCCATAAGGCACTAGTCCTTTTTTATATTTGATTAATTTTCTATCTTGATCAACTGTCTATGGGCCATTTCAATTGATTATATATGAATGCTAAAGTTATAAGTTTGGAATCTTTGCTTATCTGTGTGATCTCTTGTTAGCAACGTGGATTGCTTTGATTAATCATCATCCCCCTAATATTAATCATTTTAAATCACAGTAACTCCTAAACAACATCCATCCGCATCCAAAAAATCTAAAAATTAACTTAAAACATTGAGCCATAGAAAACTCTTTGTTAGGAACTACCCCCCTTGGCTTTGTTAGGAGTTAGCCTAAATGGAGGAGCTAGGAGTAGGTGACAGTATCTAGCTCTGTCTTGCCCCCAAGGTCACACCTCTCCCACTTTCCCAAGTGAGGAGACAGCTTTTGGAAGATTTCTGCTGCTGGTGTGCAATCGGCGGACAACACTACCCATTTTCGAGACAGTAGCATGCCCTACTTGGATGGGCAGTCAATGACAACCACGTCCATGGTTAAAACTCTATTTGGATATTCTTGTAAGCAGACCTCAAGTCCATTGATAACCCCACATACCTACACTTTTCGTGAGTCCATAGCCTTCTATAAGCTCTAGAAATTGTTAGTCCTAGCTCATTCATAACATCGAAAGTCATAACATTGGTGGAAGCTCCTGAGTCTAACATACAATTTCGAAGTAATAAACCATTAACGAGCAGAGAAATGTAAAAGGGAGGGGGTTCGTCAGACTTACTCATGCCAAGAGGCCCATCGGACCTATTCATACCAAGATATATTTGGGGGGACTCTTCTAATCCACCCATAGAGTCACGCAAACTGAATAATTTGTTGATGTCTTGCTTCTGCTCAGGAAAATGGATCAACTCTATCAATGGTACTAAAATATTAACTTTAGATAACTCTCTTACTAGAGAGAATGGAGAAATGTGCACCAACGAAGGATTTTGTCTCTCTGGGGTAGCCAATGGTTGAGAGTCCTTTTGCATGGAAGCTTGCATGACATGTGGATCATTTTTAGCTTTACTCTTTCTAGCATAAGTTTTCGTGATCTTGGCCACCATGGCTGCAACATTGATGTTTTCTTTGTCTACCAAAGACAATGTCATTTGGATTCTAGGGGCAGCCATAGTAGTTGGCACCATAATTCTCCAACATGCACTAAAATCCCCATTATTCAAAGGAAATGCTTTGGTTTGGCTACCTTCCTGTTAGTTTGACAGCTGGATGAAATCTTCTTCGACAATGTTCAAAGACTCTAAATGTTCAGGAAACTCTATTGACTGATCAAGGGAATATGAGTAGGCTTTTTGTGCAAAGACCTTGCAACCTTCTTCATTGTGGGGTAACTTGCATGATTTGCATTAGTGACTGGATGATGCATGCGTGGAAAGTTGTTCCCTGCTCGAGGTATTGGAGGCTAGCTTTTTGCTTTCTTTTCGTGCGAAAAGTTTCGTTTGAGAGGGGGCTGCCTTGGTTGAAATGTTTGCTGATTTGTTGGGGCATCCTGCTGATTTTGGAGATTTTCCTCCAAACGAACCATTTTATTGGTGAGATCTGGAACCATTTTGTTGGTATTTCATTGCTTTTAGTCTCAACTTCTCTTTTTAGATCTAGGTTTCTCTTCCTTGTGGATTAAAGAGATGATAAATGTTAGGCTGGAACTTCTTGGCTACAATCATGTTTCTTTTGATCTCAAGTGTTGCAGCAAACACACTTCCAAGGTATTTGCATCCGATTCCCTGAGAAGAAAACCCAAAGGTTCATTTAGTGCTTCAAAATAAAATAATAATAATAAAGTTCTTCATTAGGACGCACATTTCTAGGATCTATATTATAAAGCTTGACGAAATGATTATAAAATTTTGAAACAGATTCATTCTCATCCTTCCTGGATGCGTGCAATTCTTTTAACAAGAGGGCTTTGTCTTGCTTATAATCCCACTTCCCCCTGAATTTTTTTTTTGAAGGAATCCCATCTGTTGATGGAAGCATCTAGAAAGGATTTTTACGAGGTTCGTGCATCTCCTTCAAGGGTTTGCATGGACACCTTCATCACCACATCATCGTATTCAACCTCCAAGTCATCTATGAACTTCAAGAGTGCAGTGAGATGATCATCACTAGAGATTGCGTCATTCCCAACAAATTTCAGAAGTCGCTTTTTATAGTCACTTGTAGGCATATCATGAGGTTGGTTAGGAATTAAGGCAAAGCTCAAAGGAGCATATATAGTAATTGAAAATCTAATTGTTGGAGCTGCCATTGAATCTAATTGCCAGAGATGCCATTCTATTAGTCTAAGATGAGACTGATACTAAAGAAGTTGCGAGTAAAGGTGAAGAAGAAGATCTTATCGGAGAGTTTACCACGAGAGAAGAATTAGTCGTGGAGCCACTTATCGTGATACTTGTGGTGAGTGATGGTATGGTAACTACTTGGGGGGCAGTTGTGATTGTGGAGTCACTCTTAGAATCGAATGGACTATGTAGTAACTTACTACTTTTTCTTTGGAACAATTGTTGCAGTTCGTGAAGGCCCAGAGTAATACCTTGTGTAGGAACAAATCGAGATGATCTTCTAGTATTTCAAGATGATTTGATCCTACAGACACGGGAGTCACCAAGTGAGAATAAATAATGCACAATGAACAAGATTTACCTCACCAATGTCATTTAGATTTTCCAAGGACCGACAAGAAGTCCTCGGCAATGGTACCAATTTGTTGGCATGCAAATTCACACTTGTAAAATAGCCCAAATGGACTTGTGAAATATGTTTGAAGAGCGTGCAACTTGTAGGATTTTTTTTTCTCGTGTCACTGATAAATTCATCTCCATTTGGGCTCGTGCATGCCAACCACAGGTGGGGGTCCCTAACTTGTTATCTGCTGCAAATACACCTGCAAAGCCTGCATTAAAACATGGATAAATGGCAATGAAACATGGTAGTTATAAGTGCTAAAAATTAGATTTGCAAGTAAAAATGATTATAATAGTGAACACAATCGCTCTTTGGACTGCTCTTCTTTTTCAAAATCCTCAATAAAGGGCTTAAAACAACGATTAAAAATGCCTTTGGCAAACAATGTAAAGCTGCCAAAAATAGTTGCTATCACTCGCCTTGTAGTTGCCTGCGTGAGGTGGATACAGGATGGATGGTAGAGGGGCAAGCAACTAAGGGGTGGAACCACGACTGCCTAGACTCCCAAATGGATGGTTGTCACGCCAATCAAGGCAGCCTTCACTTTATGTTATCCTAGTCTAAGACAACAATGGGGAAGACCCAGATCTGCTCCCGACAGGAGAGATCGGACCTAGACACCAGAAGAAGATTGGATGGGGCTTTAGGGTACTTAAGGTGCAAGGTAAATGGAAACCCTAACTCTAGGGTTAAGGTACTAGCAACTGATGGAGATGACCACTGTCTTGGGAAACGTAACTGTGACAAGGTGAGCAAGAATAGAGTTGGGACTGCCTAGTACCAAGGGGACAATCTTAGTGAAAGATAAGTGACTTGAGTTATCAGTAGGTGTTGGCAAAAGGAATAGGAGTGAGGTCAAGTTAGGGCTAGCGCTAGCTAGGAGATCAGTGCCTTGTGTGCATTGGGCAATGGAGTCAGCAGTAAACAAATGTTTCAGAGAACCCACCTGGGAGACACCTTGATCTACGAACCTAGAAAGTAGTTGGTCCAGAAAAGCTAAGGTACAGGAAACCCAGATCAATGGATGGCTAGCGCTAGGGCTTAGGAAGACAAATCTGCAGTTCTAGGGTCACCTAGGGGCTAATGGCTCAGCTTTGAAGGAGAAGAGAGGTCAGGATCAATGTTGAAAAAGTCGGCCTCGGCAAAAAGTCGGCAAGGGTCTTGAATACAACTTCTCGGCAACATCGACGAAAAAATTGGGAAAAATCGGGAAAAGTCGGCAAACATTAAAAAATACAAAATACATTCATATTTTTTTGAATTTTAAACATTTAAAGCAACAATAACATCAGATAAACACATTGGAACATAAATATGGTGAAAGCATTGATATATATCATCATCATGTAGTCTTGCCAAATGTAAAATGATACATCAAAGTTGATACTGTATCATGAAACATCATAGTTGTCCAATCAATGACTCAAAAGTGGATAACCAATAAAACATGACATCACATATATAAATGTATTCGAGGAAAACTAGCATCTAGCTATCTAATATCAATGCTCTCTTCCTGAGTTTTCCATTCATACTTCATATTTTTCCCTACTCCAATGATTAGGTTTATATAAGGTTTTCCTAAATGCTTTTTATTTGTCCCTCCATCTTATGACTTAAACCTAATTTTTGAAAGGTATATTTTATTGATTTGGTTGTCAGCAATTAAATGTATTACTTGTTTTGTATTGGTGATAAATCATAGATGTATTTTTCACTTCCAAATTGAATTTCCGACATGAGCCTCACATTTAGCCCTAACTCATCTAACACTTGAAACAATGCTTTTTTTTTTCTACAATGTGTTATGATGATCACTCAAAATATGTTTGCTTAAAAAATTCCCCAATAGTGAAAAAAGTAATTCAATTACTATTGCGATCTTTGATAAACGGATACATATTTTGTATAGATTATCCTTGCATGGTTGATGTTCAAATACAACAAAGTTTTGAAATATTTATACGGTAGAGGAAAGGTGTTAGTATACGACAAAATGGCTAAAATGACAAATTTTTGGAAAATTAGCCATTTTAGCAAAAATGGAGATTTTTTGAAAAAGTCGGGAGTTTTTGGAAAAAGTCTGGAGATTTTGGAAAAAGTCGGGAGTTTTTAGAAAAAGTCGGGACTTGCCATTTTTAGCCTATGCGACCTTTTGGAAAAAGTCGCGACTTTTTGAAAAGTTAAAAAGTCGCAATTTTTTCTAGCTGATTTTTCGGCCAAGGGAAAAAATCGCGACTTTTTAAAAAGTCGACGATTTTTCCGAGAGTTTTTCAACATTGGTCAGGATGACCTGATCTACAAGCCCAAATCAAAAAATCAGCAGAAAAATCATATCTAGAAAAGTCAAAATCTGATGAGGGGGGCTAGGAGGTTGAAAACCAATTTTTCAGATCTAGGTCAAACCGGAGAGAATTAGCTAGGCGTTGGGGGTGTTCTGGAATGCTTGGGACCCGATCTATCTATTTATCTTGTCAGATTTCAGAAAAACTCACTTTTGGAAAAGTCTAATTTTTAGTGACGGCGCTAGGGCAGTTTCAGTCAATTTTTCAGATCTAGGCCAAATAGTCAAGCAATTGCACAACGTTGGGGTTGATCTAGGCTGTGTGGGACCTGATCTATCTGTCTGTGCAGTTAGAATTCTGAAAAACTCAAAACCCTAGCAGGTCAATTTTTCAGTGGGGGGTTATGCAGTTTTCTGCTTAAAAATCAGATCTAGGTCAAACTGTGAGGAATTTGACCAGCATTTTAGTTGATTTGATGAAGGGGAGGCCCGATCTATGAAACCTAGAAATGGTTTAGCAAAAGATTGGACTATTCCCAAGTTTATTGATTTTTAGTGTTTTTAGTGCTTTAGGAGTTTTCAGAAAAAGTTGAAGAAAAGCAAGGTACAATGGAATAAGATCTGAAAAAGAAGAGAATTACCTGTTGGATATTATTTTGAAATGCTTGTAGAAGTCTGTAGCAGTGACGATCTTTGTTATCTTGATCAATTCTGGAAGATCCCCATGATTTCTATGGCATATGCAATCTCCAAGCCACCAATGCGCCCCCTACCCTGCACGAGCAAACGTCAACCATATCAGATTTGCTAATACAAGATAAAGAAATTGAATGCTACAAGACAGTAAAATGAAGTAATCATAGATCACAATGAAACTAATGAAAACCCCTTGATTCAAAACGAAGAGAACCGAGCGAGTTGAGGCCCCCCTACAAAAATGCTCCAGCCAAAACGCCCTCCTGTAGACAAAACAATGATAGCCACAAAAAATATAGATTTCATGAGAATTTCCACAATGCTAGGGAGCTGAAGACTAGCTAATTACCATTTGAGCACATCAGATGCAAAGCAGATCCAGAAAAATTTCCACAAAAAAGTCTTTCTATTATTCAGATCCAAGAGCCAAAGACCACTTACACATGAGAAGCTCTCTCCTTTAAATAGAAATGAAAGAACCTCAATCATTTAAAATCCTAACCACTTTCAAAATGAGTGGCTAAGATTAAAAGATGAAATGTTCTAATCAATGGTTGAGATGAGCTCAACATACAATACATGGATCAATATAAACATAATTTATCAAAGTGGACTAACCCACCCAAAAAAGGTAACCCACTCAACAAGAAATAAATGAAAGCACATGGTGGGTCCAAGGAGGTGTTTGACTAACTCCCTTTGGGTGTCCCCATGGCACAATAAATAATATAACAATTTAATTCTTTGACTTTTGTGCCTCCTTGAGGAAATCGTGAGTCTCCAAAAAGAGCTCCAGAAAATAATAAAAAATGCCCAAAAAATAGGTGTGGGCCCAATCAGGAGCTGCAACTGCTAGAGAAGGTGTGGAGGACATCACTCTCATCATCATGACTCATCCCATGTCATTTCCTTGCCTCAGTAGCCCAAATCGATTTCTTCAATAGCCATTTAATCATTTTTTAATCTGCCTCGAGAAACGTGAACCTTCCAAAACAACCTCCTAGGGTGCCTGCGTTGCCAAACTGAGCCTACCAGGCTCTCTGGGATGGGGGTACTATGGTACAAACAAGTGGCTGCACACCCCTATGCCCCTACAACGCCCTAGGAGATCCAACTGAAACATCTCCTTGCTCAAATATATCAATCTGTGAAGAAAAACTGCATCAGAAAGGAAGAATGAGCCTGATCATATCTGTAAGTGCTCGGAACTGGAAATAAACTGTCTCATTGGACTCAAAGAGTCCAAATCCATCTAAGGTGTATACTCATACCCCTCATAGGTCTCTATTTGACCATCAATCACGTCAAATAAACAATATAACCATCTGTGAATAATCAGACACCAATAATAAATCAGACTATATCCATCCGCTGCAAGTGTTAAAAGGTTAAGACATGCTCTACAACTCATTCAAGTAACAATCACAACAAGTAGCATTCATTTCACTTGCGGTACATCAACCATTACATATATAAGGCTTTATTTATTATTACTCAGACTTAGACTTTCAAGACTATACTCACTTCATAACTGTAGTCATTTTGCTAGTGAAGGGTGAAGGGTGAAAATGACAAGGCTAAGGCAAAGGATGAATTCCTACTCAACATCATGACACTTCGGATATGGAAAGGGAATACTCGCTATAACCAATGTCGGACAAACAACAACACAAGGAATGACAGTGCCTCACAAATGGGTGAGTTGTTTAGAGAGTGCTTATTCAACTTAGGCATCATGACTACATCAAGCTTGATCCAAGTTCATTAGGATCATCATTTTATTCCACGGCCTTTTTGACCTATATGACCATTTTGGGACTTCACCAGTGCTTAAAAGCACAGCTAAGCGCAACTTTCATCCGGGACATATTTATTTTAATAAGGTCAACAATTTTTGGATATAGCATATTTTAAACCATTGTTTTTTTAGACCTTTTCTTATATTCTTCAAGGAGTATTTTAGCATTTCATTGCTCTTGCCCTTTTTACATATGTTAAGAAACACAGTTTTATAATTTTCATTTTCCATGGGCGCATATTCAATATTTCCAATATAAGCAGTACATGAGCTTTCAGTTTTAGCCAACAACATCTCAAGTGACTAGGGGGAGTTCTGCACAATGCGAAACATTGGGACAACCGACCAGAATGATTTAGGCATACAATCCAACTTATCAAAGGCAAGTTCTGTCACCAACTCAGAGCCGAGACACAATATAAATAGGGAGGCTTGTCCAACATAAGTTCTAGCGGGGAAAAAGGTCCTCCATGCCATAAGTCAAGAAGTCAGTCGGGTTGAAACTAAAATTGAAGGTAATGGATGGGTGAAGACAGTGAATGATGGAACCAACACTAGCAAGCCAAAACAATGGTGGGAATGACTCCCTCTATTCTCCCTAAGGAGGGTAAAACCAATGAGTATAGATCAAGAACTTCCAAGTCTAAGTAAGGACATCAATACATAGTACAAGATACAACCAAGTCCATATAATTATGACTGCCAGATCATGATACCACAAGTTAATACATGTCACAAGAATCAGTATAAGAGCAATAATAACCATAACACAATATAAAATGCTGAGTCATAACCATGCAATATAATCCTATTCGAGACACCATCTATCCAATGAAAAATAACTGATATAAAATTGGGCATCAATGACTGCTCTGAAATGACATAAATGGCTACATCAGTCCTCAAATCTGAGTGTCCTGAGACTCAGTACTGACATGGGAGAGTACAATAGTCCACTAACATAATAATGATCCATCAAAACTGCTCATCTCAGCATCTCACATGTAACAGATCTGGCTGAAAAATGTACTGTCTGAAAAATAGAATATGGTAGCCTGGCTACTATATATGTGATTACATCTGGCTCCAGCTGGGACAAGTGCTCTGCTGAAAAGAGCACTTGAGAACCTCAGAATTTCTGGTCCTCGCACTCTGCTTCTCGCATCCTCGATCAATCTATCCAGCTCTGCAACCACTACCAAAAATGTACCTAACTACCTGCAGCATGTCCAGAGCTATACCAAACTCACAGACCGGTCATCAGAACAATATGTGGATAATATATAAAATACTGAAAATAAAGATGCATGAAACTGAAAAGCAGAAAATAAATCTAATCTATAACCACAACTTTCAATAAAAGTTTGATTTTTATTGTGCAGGATAACATAAATCAACACTATACTAAGAGCTTCAAAAGTGAGCTTCAAACAATTAAGCAAAACTCTATACTATTGCCGGGAGGGGCTAATTTCATCCTACCTACCCTACTCTAACCAATTTGGACAAGTGTTAAGTAATATCATAAATCCAATGCAACCACTTGCTGAAGGAATCCATTGAGACTTCTTTACAATTAATGATACAACAAATCAAAGATGGCTTGTAAGTAATGTGAATGAAAATTGAAGCCATTATAACTTGTTGTTTGAAGATCAGAGAATGAAATGGATAAAGAGAAATGAAATCATGCCAGGGATGAGATTGATTCTTGCAAACTTCTTCTACCCATAGATCGATAGGATCATAAAATTTATGCAAGTTTAAATTTGATGAAATAAAAGAATACGATACATGATTCATCCCCCCTAGGTCATCATTTTTTCTCTCCTCTTCCTCGTTAGCACACTCAATCATACCCACATCATGATCAATGGTGAAACAAAATAGGGACAAATTAGAAATCATTAAACCAGAAATTGAGATTAACCCTATTTGTTGTTTATAAAATGAGTAAAATATGGAATTGGTCTTTATAGAGCTTTTCATTCACCCAATCAAAGAAATTAGCAAATTCAAAAACATTATGCACCAAGGATGAAAGGAGATAAAATATTTTACTATTGACCATTTGGCACTTTTGAAACTCTGTACCGCATGATACCATAGAGGACTTCAAAAGCTGGGATGGGAGGGTGGATTGACAAATTAAGACTTGATTTGCATCACCTAAAGATGTTAACACCAATCTTCCATGTGATATGGGACATTTGCTAGAGAAATTGGCAAGATTAAAACTAACATCCCAAGAACTAGACTCACTATGATTAATCTCCTCAACCAAATCACCTTGATCAAAACTATGACGGGGAATAGTAACGGCATTGCAAGAATCATTCGTTGGAGGCTCTTGATGATTTTTGGGACACAGATTCCAGTTCAAAAGATGTGACAAAGAAGGTTCTTGGTTAAGCTTGCTCACTAGCATATCATCATCACGTGGTTCTTCTTCTTGAGATTGATCATTACATTCAACTGCGGATAAATGATCATCATCATTCATTTGATAAGGAAAAACATTACTATGTTCATTTCTATCCTCACAAACTTGGTCTTCAACTACAATATGACCACAAGATTGCTCTTCAACAGAACTTTTATTAATTTCAACATTTTCTTCTTCTACAGTGATATGATCAAGGTCTGAATCTAGATTCAGGTAGGTTGGACACTGACTTAAATTATCATCAATTAGGCAATGACTATGGAGTTGCTCTTTTAAAGGCTCTTTAATGACCTCACGAATGGAAGGCTCAACTAAAGATGTTTCTTGATGGTGCATGTTAGGTTCCCTTCCACAGATCAGATCCAAGATTTGCTCTGACTGCTTCAGGTAATAATAGCAAAGTATCTCTTATGATTTGATTGATATCCCTCTTAGTTTCAACATGAGATTTTGAAACATTATTCTCGAAGTACTCTGTAACATTCTTATGGATTGCAGGCACGCTCATAATTTGGAACATATCAGGAGAGGAATGGTCCAATTGAGAAAGCACATTGCCAATATACTGATTATAATCATTGCTAGATTCACACTCTAAAGAATCATCAATGTTCCTACTCCAACTATTAATTAACAAATCTGTGAACATGTCATACCAAGTGATGGATCCTGGTGCTAAATGATCAAACCATAGTTGAACATCCCCTTGCAAGGATTCTCCTAAGGCTCGCATATAAACATCTTCATTTTCAGCACCTCTAGATTCCATGTAATCCCAGAAAATGTCCAAATGACTTTCAACAGATATATCATTATTTCCATTGAACCGGGGCATCCTCCTAGTGTAATCATTTGGCATAAGATGAGGTGCTCCCTGTATTTCAGAAAAGTCAACAGGAGACTGTTTGTCTTGCTGGTTACTTGGCTATAAGGCTTTGACTGGGAATGATTTCTAGGTTCATGTCGACTTACAAGTCCACTCGAGATGGTTGGGAAATTTTTATTGCATGGGTGAGGCAGTTGGTGGGTTTCATAAAGATTGTGATAACTAGATTCATACCCATAATCATGCTCGAGATCATCCTCATACCCGTATTCTGACCTCCATCTATTCCTTTCGTTTATTTGTCTGTTAGTTTCAATCATGTTCTTGGTTACTTCCTTCAAAAATACATCCAAATTCATTATGATTTATGGTATGCTCTAAGAACTTAAGATTAATATGTTGGGTATGATCCTTAGTGGAGTCGCAGGGTGGAGTCGCCAGGTGAACCGCACAAGTAATTCACCAATAAAAGATATGTCGCAAGGAAAGGTGAGGTATGTTGAACCAAGGTAGGCCTCTACCTCCTCAGCAACGGCGCCAAAATGTTATCACCCGCTTTGTAGTTGCCTGCGTGAGGTGGATCCAGGATGGATGGTAGAGGGGCAAGCAACTAAGGGGTGGAACCACAACTGCCTAGACTCCCAAATGGATGGTTGTCACGCCAATCATGGCAGCCTTCACTTTATGTTATCCTAGTTAGGGACAACAATGGGGGAGACCCAGATCTGCTTCTGACAGGAGAGATCGGACCTAGACACCAGAAGAAGATCAGATGGGGCTTTAGGGTACTTAAGGTGCAACGTAAATGGAAACCCTAGCTCTAGGGTTAAGGTACTAGTAACTGATGGAGATGACCACTGTCTTGGAAAACGTAACCGTGACAGAGTGAGCAAGAATAGAGTTGGGACTGCCTAGTACCAAGGGGACAATCTCAGTGAAAGATAGGTGACTTGAGTTATCAGTAGGTGTTGGCAAAAGGAATAGGAGTGAAGTCAGGTTGGTGCTAGCGCTAGCTAGGAGATCAGTTCCTTGTGTGCATTGGGCAATGGAGTCAGCAGTAAACAAATGTTTTAGAGAACCCACTTGGGAGACACCTTGATCTACGAACCCAGAAAGTAGTTGGTTCGGAAAAGCTAAGGTATAGGAAACCCAACTCAACGGATGGCTAGCGCTAGGGCTTAGGAAGACAGATTTGCAGTTCTAGGGTCACCTGGGGGCTAATGGCTCAGCGTTGAAGGAGAAGAGAGGTCAGGATGCCTTGATCTACAAGTCCAAATTAGAAAATCAACAGAAAAGTCAGATCTAGAAAAGTCAAAATCCGATGAGGGGGGTTAGGAGGCTGAAAACCAATTTTTCAGATCTAGAGCAAACCGAAGAGAACTAGCTCAGCGTTGGGGGTGTTCTGGAATGCTTGGGACCCGATCTATCTATCTATCTTGTCAGATTTCAGAAAAACTAACTTCCGGAAAAGTCTAATTTTTAGTGAGGGCGCTAGGGAAGTTTCAGTCAATTTTTCAGATCTAGGCCAAATGGTCAAGCAATTGCACAGCATTGGGGTTGATCTAGGCTATGTGGGACCCGATCTATCCGTTTGTGAAGTTAGAATTATGAAAAACTCAAAACCCTAGCAGGTCAATTTTTCAGTGGAAGGTTATGAAGTTTTCTGCTTAAAAATAAGTTTTAGGTCAAACTGTGAGGAATTTGACCAGTGTTTCAGTTGATTTGATGAAGGGGAGGCCCGATCTATGAAACCCAGAAATGGTTTGGCAAAAGATCAGACTATTCCCAAGTTTATTGATTTTTAGTGTTTTTAGTGTTTTAGGAGTTTTCAGAAAAAGTTGAAGAAAAGCAAGGTACAATGGAATAAGATCTGAAAAAGAAGAGACTTACCTGTTGGATCTTACTTTGAAATGCTTGTAGAAGTCTGTAACAGAGACGATCTTTGCTATCCCGATCAATTCTGGAAGATCCCCATGATTTCAATGGCATATGCAAGCTCTAAGCCACCAATGCGCCCCTTACCCTGCATGAGTAAACCTCAACCATATCATATTTGCTAATACAAGATAAAGAAATTGAATGCTACAAGACAGTAAAATGAAGTAATCATAGATCACAATGAAACTAATGAAAACCCCCTGATCCAAAACAAAGAGAACCGAGCGAGTTCAGGTCCCTCTACAAAAACGCTCCAGCCAAAACGCCCTCCTGTAGACAAAACAATGATAGCCACAAAAAATATAGATCTCACGAGAATTTCCACATTGCTAGGAAGCTGAAGACTAGCTAATCACCATTTGAGCACATCAGATGCAAAGCAGATCCAACAAAATTTCCACAAAAAAGTTTTTCTATTATTCAGATCCAAGAGCAAAAGACCACTTACAAACGAGAAGCTCTTTTCTTTAAATAGAAATGAGAGAACCTCAATCATAACCAAATCCTGATCACTTTCAAAGCGAGTGGCTAAGATTAAAAGATGAAATGTTCTAATCAATGGTTGAGATGAGCTCAACATACAATACATGGATCAATATAACCATAATTTATCAAAGTGGACTAACCCACCCAAAAAAGGTAACCCACTCAACAAGAAATAAATGAAAGCACATGGTGGGTCCAAGGAGGTGTTTGACTAACTCCCTTTGGGTGTCCCCATGGCACAATAAATAATATAACAATTTAATTCTTTGACTTTTGTGCCTCCTTGAGGAAATCGTGAGTCTCCAAAAAGAGCTCCAGAAAATAATAAAAAATGCCCAAAAAATAGGTGTGGGCCCAATCAGGAGCTGCAACTGCTAGAGAAGGTGTGGAGGACATCACTCTCATCATCATGACTCATCCCATGTCATTTCCTTGCCTCAGTAGCCCAAATCGATTTCTTCAATAGCCATTTAATCATTTTTTAATCTGCCTCGAGAAACGTGAACCTGCCAAAACAGCCTCCTAGGGTGCCTACGTTGCCAAACTAAGCCCACCAGGCTTTCTGGGATGGGGGTACTATGGTACAAACAAGTAGCTACACACCCCTATGCCCCTACAACGCCCTAGGAGATCCAACAGAAACATCTCCTTGCTCAAATATATCAATCTGTGAAGAAAAATTGCATCAGAAAGATAGAATGAGCCTGATCATATCTGTGAGTGCTCGGAACTGGAAATAAACTGTCTCATTGGACTCAAAGAGTCCAAATCCATCTAAGGTGTATACTGATACCCCTCATAGGTCTCTATCTGACCATCAATCACGTCAAATAAACAATATAACCATTTGTGAATAATCAGAAACCAATAATAACTCAGACTATATCCATCTGCTGCAAGTGTTAAAAGGTTAAGATTTGCTTTACAACTCATTCAAGTAACAATCACAACAAGTAGCATTCATTTCACTGGCGGTACATCAACCAATACATATATAAGGCTTTATTTATTATTACTCAGACTTAGACTTTCAAGACTATACTCACTTCATAGCTGTAGTCATTTTGCTAGTGAAGGGTGAAGGGTGAAAATGACAGGGCTAAGGCATATGATGACTTCCTACTCAACATCATGACACTTCGGATATGGAAAGGGAATACTCACTATAACCAATGTCGGACAAACAACAACACAAGGAATGACAGTGCCTCACAAACTGGTGAGTTGTTTAGAGAGTGCTTATTCAACTTAGGCATCATGACTACATCAAGCTTGATCCAAGTTCATTAGGATCATCATTTTATTCCATGGCCTTTTTGGCCTATATGACCTTTTTGGGACTTCACCAGTGCTTAAAAGCATAGCTAATCGCAGCTTTCATCCGGGACATATTTTTTTAATAAGGTCAACAATTTTTGGATATAGCATATTTTAAACCATTGCTTTTTTAGACCTTTTCTTATACTCTTCAAGGAGTATTTTAGCATTTCATTGCTCTTGCCCTTTTTACATATGTTAAGAAACATAGTTTTATAATTTTCATTTTCCATGGGCGCATATTCAATATTTCCAATATAAGCAGTACATGAGCTTTCAATATTAGCTAACAACATCTCAAGTGACTAGGGGGAGTTCTGCACAATTCCAAACATCGGGACAACCGACCAGAATGATTTAGGCATACAATCCAACTTACCAAAGGCAAGTTTTGTCACCAACTCAGAGCTGAGACACAATATAAACAGGGAGGCTTGTCCAACAAAAGTTCTAGCGGGGAAAAAGGTCCTCCATGCCATAAGTCAAGAAGTCAGTCGGGTTGAAACTAAAATTGAAGGTAATGGATGGGTGAAGACAGTGAATGATGGAGCCAACACTAGCAAACCAAAACAATGGTGGGAATGACTACCTCTATTCTCTCTAAGAAGGGTAAAACCAATGAGTATAGATCAAGAACTTCCAAGTCTAAGTAAGGACATCAATACATAGTACAAGATACAACCAAGTCCATATAATTATGACCGCCAAATCATGACACCACAAGTTAATACATGTCACAAGAATCAGTATAAGAGCAATAATAACCATAACACAATATAAAATGTTGAGTCATAACCATGCAATATAATCCTATCTGAGACACCATCTATCCAATGAGAAAGAACTGATATAAAATTGGGCATCAATGACTGCTCTGAAATGACATAAATGGCTATATTGGTCCTCAAATCCGAGTGTCCTGAGACTCAGTCCTGACATGGGAGAGTACAATAGTCCACTAACATAATAATGATCCATCAAAACTGCTCATCTCAGCATCTCACATGTAAGAGATCTGGCTGAAAAATGTACTGTGTCTGAAAAATAGAATATGGTAGCTTGGCTACTATTATACTATATATGTGATAACAATAGTAATAGGAAGTTTTACTTTAAAATGGAGAAATTTTCGGCATTACAACATATAAACAACAATCAATGAAAAAAGATGCTACAAATTAAGGATAAACTCAAAGTACATCCCTAAAAACCCACTAAGATCAAAATGCAAATACAATTACGGATCAATAAGACAAATGAGCTAGAAAACCGAGCATAATCTAACTTCACTTTGCATTAAATCAAGAGGTTGGTCCCCCATAGAGATGAATACAAGCTGGTCAAAGAACGCCCTTGCACATAAATAGAAGAGCATAGAAGAAGAAGAGAGAATGAGATGAATTGCTTCTGTTGCTAGTAAGAAAAAATCCAACCATCTTCCTTTCTTGAAACCTCATTAAATAGCTTAGCCTAGAGGCTCTCGCGCACCTTCCAATGACTGATCCTATATTCGATGAGGGAGTGCTTCTCTAGAAGAAATTCAAGAAGAGAGAATGTGCCCCCTGTTACCGCCTTTCACACACCTGGGTCACGTGGCAGAAATCTTCAAGCCACTCGGTGTGTCCTTGGGGTCAAGTCTCGAGTCAAGGCTGTCACCTTGTTCTTGACTCCTCTGTTTAGGCTCAACTCCTAAGAAAGCTAAGGGGGGTAGACCCTATTAAGTTACTAAGGCTAATTACTTAGTATGGTGATGTTAAACTGAATGAATTACTTAGGATTTTGAAATTTAACCATAAACAACCATTGATGACAAGATACAAAATGAGCGCACGAAAGCACAATGCTGAGACACAATATATATATATAGTAAGAAAATAACCAGTGCCTTAAAATGGAGTCAAAAGATAATCAATGTAGCTGCATGTGCTTGGAGTGAATGTTTTGCAATTGCCTCTTGGTACGTTTTAAGTTAATGTGAAATATGAGTTGATTAAAATTAGGCGAAAGGGGGGGGGGAGACTCCAGATACCTAGAGTACTTGGAGTATGTCCAAAACTAAATCGTCACGGCTACCCGCAAGGAATATGTGGGCTGAATGGAGTCTCTGGGGCTATTGTTCATAACGCACCCATTAGGGTGTGACAGAGATCGGCGCCTCGAGGTCACTTTTTAGGAGTTCCCGTTTCCTTTGGGTATTTTGCCACCATAATGGTTTGATCTAGGTGTTGGATTTTCACCTGATGGTTTGTCAATTTGGGAGAGTGAATCCTAATTATTCTAGTCACTCAAGTGCTTTGATACAGCTTGACTGATCGGACGAATCGCAGCCAAGTATAGAGCATACACACCGGAGTTTTGTCAATTTTAGTAAATTTTGAGATGGGTGTTCTTGTTAAAAAGAAAACCCTCCAGGAACTTTTTTCGATCCAAGTGGATCTCAATCGGAGAATCAAGGAGGGGTTAATTTTATAATAGCTGATGAAACAAATGATGGAAAGGAAAACACAGATACACAATTCCGGTTTTCTAATTAGTCCTACCACGCATCTCTTTCCCCTTTCGGGTCAATCGGGAAGTCGTGGGGTAAGTATTAAGATTACTTTGAAATCTCAAATATGGAATATGAAATTGATAATAAAACAAAATATACTACCCTGCAGATTAGAACTACACTAGTTTGCAAAAAAAAAAAGGAAACATGAACACAAATCCCCCCAGGGGGGATGGTGAATAGGCTCGAAAGAGCCTATTCGAAAGGACCTTTTCTTTTTATTAGCAGTGATTTACAATATCAACAAGTTAAAATTGATGCACTTTGGTCCTTGTTATCTGGGATCCAAAGGCTTACAACAAGCTTGTAACAAGCTAGAATTAAAACACGGTGGTGGGGGAAACTTCTGGGAAGCTCCGGTTCGTCCAAGAGTCGGAAATTTGGCAGAGTCTCCTTCTCTTTTTTGTTAGACCTGCTAAAAAACAGTGAGCAATCAAAATCAAATGTGCCCAAACACACTTTGAAAGTATTTTGGGTCACTACACTAGTTAAAAAAAAAAAACTTAAGTAAAATTTTGTTAAGTTGGGGTAATCTAGTTTTGCAAAAAGGAACCAAGGAAAGCAAGCTTTCCTTGGGATCTTGGCTTGCTGTTTGGGCAGCCAATGAGATGTGCACTTTTATTACAGAATATGAAATTTTAAAGTATAGCAAAGGAAACTACCTTAAAAGCAAGCTACAAATTTTCATTAAAATACTTGCAAAAAGAGGATAATTTCAGTTAGATCTTTTAAAATATAAATTTATAGGCAAAACAGAACTGAGATCTAAACTTAAGAAAGGATTTTACTAACTAGATCTACATGTAATTTTCTTAATGAGTCAGATCTAAGCAATAAGACTCTTTAAAAGTAACCAATTTGAAGAGAATTTAAGATTTTGAAGGAGGAAGAGAGAGAAAGAGTGTTTGAAGCCTGGGAATGTTGGGCTTTGGATTCTGCTTTGGTGGAACACCGAGGGACTATGTCATTTAGAAGATCTTGAAGATGAAGAAGATGCAAACCAGCTCAACCTCTTCTACAAGCGAGATCACCTGCAACTTAGAAATCCTTGCACAAACAGATGGTTAAAACATAGGTGTTGTTGGAAGAGATAATTGGAAAGCATGCACTTAAACTTAAAATACATACAACTCCAATAGATCTAAAACAAGCAGCAATAAGAGCATAAATCAAAATAGAATAAACTCTTACCCTAACAAGAGGGAGCTCTCTCCTTTAAGGCCAACAATTAACCAGCAAAAGCAATGATAAATAACATAGATAATACCTCATAAGCATTTGACAATCAACATCCACACAAGAAAAACATTACACCATAGATCTTGCCTCCAAAGCTTCTTTATTCCAGAATAATAAACAATACAGTACAAGAGCAACAGCACCTCAATCCCAGTTCTAATTAGCTTGGAAGAGGCTGCTTGTGCTTTGATTTATACAAAAACCAGGAGATCCAGCCCAGGGGGGCGCAAATCCCAAGGAGACAGATCAAATTAGCTGATGGAGAGTCAATCAATGCAGATCTGAAGCTGAACTAAGCCTACTTGTCAACCGAGGGCTTGATTGAGCTGACACATCAACCCATAAACCAACACAGCAGTCCACAGAGCTCCCAAGAGAGCCCACATGTGTGGAGGAGAGAGAGAGGGTGCAATTCCCCATAAAGACTGCTGAAGATCAACTCTGGATCTGATTTGATCACCTCCTTCAGTCAAGGATTTGTCAGATCTAGTCAATCTGGTTCAGATCTGACTGATTTCAATCAAATAGGCTGAGAATCCATTGATCTATGATTTTGAATTTGCTCCATTATTCAACAATTTATTAATTAAAATAATCAATAATAAATTTTTGGGGCTTTCTGACCTAAGTGATGGAAAATCACTCAAAACTAGGAAATAGTGGGTCCATGGGTTTACATGGTGCTCTTAGCTTGAAAATGAGCACCTACATGACTGAAACTGATTATTTGACCCACTTTTATTACAAAATCAAATTTTCCAATTAAACTATTAAAAAATAGCCTAAGTTTTGGAAAAATTAAATTTTAATAAAAAACATTGAAAAAACTAAAAATTTGAAAAATTGAAAAAACCTAGGGGGACTTAGACATGTTCATATGACTCGACCAAGATGTCTAGCATGTTTATACATTGACACATAGACTCTAATAACCTCAATAGGCCTAAATGCTGAGCCGACCACCCCAACTTTGGAGGTATGGAGTGAAAAACTCAGGAATTATCAATCGTTTATTCAACAACCAATAATAACCAAGGGAAAAAACACCTTGGGCTGATCAGATTGACAAATAAAGTCTAAGAGACCGAGTCTTTTATAGACACTATCATGCTAGAACATATATTACAATTCCCCCATGGGGTATGAACATGTGATATAGTACAACAAGCACTTCCCAGAAGTACTTCCAAAGGTCTTCTTAAGTCCAAACAAATTATCATTGTCCGGTTCACTAGGCTCACTTGATAAAAAACCACTAAGTACAACTTAGGTGGTAACACCCCCCTTGACTGGAGTTGATTTGCAGTAAAACAGAATGTGCCCACTTATGCTAGAGTTGATCTTCTACATGAGGAAATGCACTGCTCTTATGATGAAGTTCATCTGTCTCATGCATGAGTTAAGGGTCGAGTTGAACTGAACTCAACTTCATGCGCTTCACCCTTGACCTCGTGTATTTCATCCTATTGCATGGCTGGGTTAAGTGGTGTTAAAGTAATGTAACTTCGGAAGATATTCTAGTTGTATTGTATTCCTCTTATTGGAGATGAGTTTGGTCTTGTTAGAGTCATTGAAGGATGCAACGTAAACTTCCTATTGTAAGTCGGGTCATTAGTACCCAAGTGTCAATATAATAAATGCTATTTGTAATGTTCAGTTGGACAAGCCAACTTTGACAGCTAGTGAAGTTGGCCCCACCAAGTTAGAGGTCAAGTCAACAGAAGAATATAAATAGGGAGGCGTTCCCCTTCATTTGTACTCACTCACTCAAGCTGGTTCTAGCAAGAGAGAGAAGTAGTAGCGCACGAAGTAGAAGGAAGCAGTTGTTATCTGGATCTTACACTGCACTGGTTGAGTTCTATACTGAGGAAGTTTTGCGGGGTTTTCTCCCTTGTGGTTTCCCCGAGGAAAATCTCCGTGTTCTTGTGTTTTTATGTTTTTGTGCATGTTGTTCTTTCAGTGATCTTCTAGTGGCAAATTGTTTTAAGATATCATCTAAGCAAAATTGATAAAACACTAACCTGGTATAAGAGCCACCCTGAAAGGAGACACTACACATCTAGGGTTTGTTGTTCTTAACAAATCCCTCGACAGTTCAACGAGAAAAGAGGGCTCATCCAACTCACCTCTAAAGGGTGCATCTTTCTGTGGTGACATGATTGAATTCCAAGAATTTTCAATTTTGGACCTGTTACTGCTGTTGGGACGAACTAGGGTTTCAGTTTTCCCAGGGTTACATCATTAATCTCAGAAAAAGGAAGATACAGTCTACCTCGCCTTAGGAGGGCGCATCTTTTCCCCCTCTCAACCCTATTAGGGTTTGCAATTGAGAAATTAGGGTTTCTACATCAAACCCTAGGTCTTCTAGAAGGTCAGCCAGAAACTATTTTCTTCAAGTAAGTACTTGTTATCACCAACCTTGTAGCTGCCTGTGCAAGATGGATCTAGGATGGATGGTAGAGGAGCAAGCAACTAAGGAGGTGGAACCAAGATTGCCGAGACTCCCAAATGGATGGTTGTCATGTCAATCAAGGTAGTCTTCGCTTTATGTTGTTTGAGTCCAAGACAACAATGGGGGAGACCTAGATCTGCTCCCGATAGGAGAGATCAGACCTAGGCACTAGATTAGATCAAAACAAACTTTGAGGTACATAAGGTGTAAGGTGTTCAGAAATTCTATATCTACAGTAGGATTCAGTAGATGGATCAGGACTTCAACAGTATATTGGTTGATCCAAAGCAGTAATCAGATGACCTTTGGGGGAGATGGTTAGATCTAGGGTTTTGGTACTAGCAACTAAAGAAGATGATCTTTGCCTTGGGAAACGTAACCGAGGCAAGATGGGCAGGAAAATAGTCGGGACTATCTAGTACCTGGCTGACAGACTCAATGAAGAAGGTGAACAGGTGTGATTGTCTGAGTCATCCAGGAACAACCAATTTCAAGAGGAAAAGGTCAATTCAGGGCTAGTGCTAGGGATGGGAGATCAGTGCCTTTTGTACATTGGGAAATGGAGTCAGTATACATCTAGCGTTGAGGTGAACCCACCTAGGGTAGACCCTGATCTATGGACCCAGATAAGTGTTTTGGTCTGGATGGCTTAGTTAAGGCAGGAATTTAGTCAAGGAAGGCTAGCGCAAGAGTTGGATGAGACATATTTGTAGATCTGAGGCCACCAGTAAACAACCAACTCAGCGTTGAAGGTGAAATGGGACCAGGAGGGGTTGATCTACACGCTTGGTTCAGAGAAATTTGGAAAAAGTCAGATCCTGAAAAAGTCAAAGTTGATGATTGAGGCTGAGAGGGTGAAAAACTAATTTCTTCAGATCTAGGGCAAGCAGGCTAGATCTAGCTCAGCGTTAGGAGTGTTCTGGAGTGCTCATGACCTGATCTATCAGCCTAGCCTGTCAGATTTCAGAAACAGTAAACTTCGGAAAGGTCTAGTTTTTTAGTGATGGCGCTAGGGTTGTTTTCAGTCTAAAACTCAGATCTAGGTCACACTGTCATGAATATGGATAGCGTTGGGGGTAATTTGGATTGTGTGAGACCCGATCTATCAGTCTATGAAGTCAGAAATCAGAAAAAGTCGAAACCCTAGCAAGTCAAATTTTCAGTGGGGGCGCTATGGAGTTTTCAGACTAAAATTCAGATTTAGGTCAAACTAGCAGGAATTTGACCAACGTTGCTGTAGATTCAGTGAGGGGGAGGCCCGATCTATGAAACCCAGCAGTGGTTTGGCCAAAGATCGGACGATTCCTGGATTTAGTATTTTTTAAAGGTTTTTTAGTATTTTAAGGATTTTCAGAAAAATACAAGGAAAACAGGTACAATAGATTTAGATCTGTTAAAGAGAAGAGAATTACCTGTTGGATCGTACCTGGAAATGCTTGTAGAAGTCTTAACAGCGATGATCCTTGCTATCCCGATCAATTCTGGAAGATCCACGTGATTTCTATTGTTAGAATAATCCGTCGAGATTATTGTAAATAAATAATAAATAGGAATATGAATAGATAGGAAGGTGAAAAGGCTGGTTCTCAACTGCCACATTGTAATGTATAAATAAATGTTTCAGCCATGAATAGAATTGAATCGAGAGTTATTACCAACAAGTGGTATCAGAGCTTGGCTACCTGCCTGCTGCATTTCAGACCTGGCATTTTGCCTGCCAGTCTACTCTTTCAGGCTGCCTGCCCATCGCCAGTCTGCCCCTGCGCGCATTCATTATGTGCGTTTATTCTCTGCTGGGATGTTGTGATACCTAAGCCTAATTTTCTGTGACCGTAAAGACTGTGATGACTGCGTTGTATTTGATGAGTTGGAAAGTATATGCTGCGATTTTGAATCTGGCTGTGACTGCCTTCGCTGACCTGGGTTATGGTATGAGATGCAACCTGTGTGAGCTGCGTGGAAATCCTTTCTTCACAGTCACGTCTTAAATCTTTTTTTGTGTGACTGCATATCCTGTATTTAGGGTTTCGAGTTAAATTGCACCATCACCATGAATCGTGACTGTGTGGAGACCTGCGGGAAACCCTATAATGGGATCTATTCTGCAGCACTGGTTCTCATTAACTGGTAGCTGTACTGCCATTTATCTCAAGTTTCATATCATAAATTTCGTTTGTTTGTATCAGATATACAAAATACCCACCAGTTCCACCAAGGCGTCTGCATATAGACAGTATATATCATCCTCGCCTATTTTCTTGTATAAATACCAACGTCCATTGCCATACTCCCTACGATGGTATTGTACGTGTGATTGATGGAACTTTATATTCTGTGATAACCACACGCCAGCAGAGTAGAATTTGTGCATTGGGGGGGAGCGTTTCTCCATTGATCTCCATCGAAAATTTGTATCCTGTAGCCTTGTTGATTCGTATAATCCATTGCAACTTGACAATGAAGTGGCTGTGCTGAACGGCTGCATCCTCTGCTATCGAACAACTATTATAATGCTAGTTGCTGCTTGCGTGGAGTATGAGCCTGAAGGCTGCTGTCATTTGATGCTTGCGTGAAGGTGTTGGAGACTGCTGAAGTCTGCCCTCATTCACCTTGGAGACTGCTGCGTGTTGGAGCTGCGTTTTGTATACACTCATATCAGGGAGCTGCGATTTCATGAGGAACATTATCAGAGCTGCGATTTCATGAGTTTATAATCTGAAGACTGATATATATCATATATATATTACGTTGGAGCCTGCGTGGTATATGTCATTATCATAGAAAGTGCTGTCTATATAGTAGAGTATACAGACAGCCCTGTAATTTTTGTAAGTGTTGTCTATATAGCAGAGTATACAATATAACTGAACAAGAGAGTATAGGAGAAATATAATATAGTTTTGTAAGTGCTGTCTATACTTTGAGCAACCTCCATGTGGAACCAGCGATCTCAATGAGATGGGTGCTACTTATTGAAGAGGCCCGTGACCTGGCTTCTGTATTGAAACTTTGATATAGATGTAAAGAATCGTGCCTTCTCTCATATGCGTGAAGAATGATGGGTGGAATGGACCCATGGACGCTGTAAATTTGAATTGAAGTGCATAAACCCTAATTTTGCCCTAATTTAGTGCTGGAGTGTGAGTGGTAAATTCTGCAAACTTTTTCATTTGTGTTGAATGAAAGAGGCCCGTGAATGCTGTCATGAATGTTGTGACTGTTGTGTATGAAGTATGATGCTGCTTACCAAGTGACATTTGAATTAATTTGAAGGTTATTTTTCACCCTATAAAAGGGCTGCATCATAGACCACGTTTACAGCATTTGAGCTATCATTATTTCTGCGAGCAGAGACAAACATTGAGCTCAACATGGGAGCTGAGTGAAGTGACTATTGAGCTCAAAGATTTTCATGTGTATGAATTGAGAATACCGAGTTGAAGAAAGAAGACTGCTGCAAACATCCACTTGAAGACTGAAGTGGTGACCACATTCTACGTGAAAGTAGATTGCTGAGACTGCCCATCATAAAGGTTTGGATTTTGAAATCTGCGAAGAGCTGAGATGACTGTTGACTATTGATTTGCTTATGAACTTATTGATAGCATATTTTCTTTGTCATTGTATCATTTTCAAAACTTGAAGTTGAAATATTAAGATTGTAAATTACCTTGGCAGAGACTATAGACCTCCAAGGTTATTGATTTTCTCTTTGTCATATTAAGTTCATTATTGTAAATTACACTAACAGTTGTAAAGATGCACTCTTTGGCATCTAGTATTGGTGCTGCCCTAGCTGGCAAAGACCAATCCAGAGAACCTTCCAAGGGAGATTGCAACAAGAGAGGCAGAGGGGGCAGAAACAACTCCAGAAAAAGATCAAAGTGCAAGCGTTGTGGAAAGAATGGGCACACATTAGATCAGTGTTGGGCTTCATGGGACTCCATCAAAGACAAGCATAACCAGAAGAAAGATGACCAAGATGCTAGTAAATTTTCTGATTCT
>LPNX010484044.1:462793-485251 GCA_001517045.1 Pseudotsuga menziesii
TGGGGTACGAAAAATACTCCAAGGCATATCGTTTGTATGATGAGGTAAACAAGAAATTTGTTATTTCCAGAGATGTCATTTTTCTTGAAACTAATAAAAATGACCAGTCCATTGAGAGACAGCTTGATCATCTGGAAAATTATCCTCATCCAAAGAACTATTATGAAAATGAATATGAAATTCCAAATCTTGAAGGGGGGATTCCTATTCTGGATCAACCTTTGGAATTTCGATATGAAGCACCAACTCCCCCGCATGAAGAAGTTCCTGCTACTTCACTTGAACAAGAGGTTCAACTGGATGATGTGATTGAGAGAATTGAAAGACTCTCAATCAATGATGAAGCACCACCAGCTCATCAACCAAGACCATCACGGAAGATTCCTAAATGGGCCACAAAGACACTTGAAAGTGTCCATCCAGATGAAGTTGGAAAGACGGGAACGAGAAGTTCGAAAAGACATGAAGATGGAGGAGGAGCAGATAATTCAGGTGATGACATGGATGTATCATTTGATTGTGAATTTAATTTATCTGCTAACTTTGAACCAACTTCCTTTGAAGAAGCTTCTACTCAAGCTGAGTGGAAAGAAGCTACGCAGAATGAGTATGATGCACTCATAAAGAATGGAACTTGGAAGTTGGTTGACCCTCCAGTTGGAACCAAACCAATTGGCTGCAAGTGGATGTAATCCCCAAGCCACCAATGCGCCCCCTACCCTGCATGAGCAAATGTCAACAATATCAGATTTGCTAAGACAAGATAAAGAAACCAAATGCTATAGGAAAGTAAAAAGAAGTAATCATAGATCACAATGACACTAATGAAAACCCCTTGATCGAAGACAAAGATAACTGAACGAGTTGAGATCCCCCTGCAAAAATGCTCCAGCCAAAACGCCCTCCTATAGACAAGACAATGATCGCAGAAAAAATATAGATCTCACATGAATTTCCACAATGCTAGGAAGCAAAAGACTATCTAATCACCATTTGAGAACATCAGATGCAAATCAAATCCAGAAAATATCCATAGAAAAATCTTTCTATTATTCAGATCCAAAAGCCAAAGACCCCTTACAAATAAGAAGCTCTCTTCTTTAAATAGAAATGAGAGAACCACAATCATAACCGAATCCTAACCACTTTCAAAACGAGTGGCTAAGATTAAAAGATAAAATATTCTAATCAACGGTTGAGATGAGCTCAACATATAATACATGGATCAATATAACCATAAAGTACCAAAGTGGACTAAATCACCCATCCGGAGGGTACCCCACTCAACAAGAAATAAATGAAGCACATGGTGGGTCCATGGAGTGTTAACTAACTCCCTATGGGTGCCCCATGGCACAATAAAATAATATAACATTTTAATTCTTTGACTTTGTGCCTCCTTGAGGAAATCGTGAGCCTCCCAAAAGCTCCAAAAAATAATATAAATTGCCCAAAAAAATAGGTGTGGGCCTAATCAGGTGCTGCAACTGCTGGAGAAGGTGTGGAGGACATCACTCTCATTATCATGACTCATCTCATATCATTTTCTTGCCTTAGTAGCCCAAATCGATTTCTTCAATAGCCATTTAATCATTTTTTAATCTGCCTCGGGAAACGTAACCTGCCAAAACAGCCTCCTAGGGTGCTTGCGTTGTCAAACTGAGCTCACCAGGCTCTTTGGGAAGAGTGTACTATGGTACAAACAAGTGGTTGCACCCCCTATGCCCATACAACACCCTAGGAGATCCAACTGAAACATCTCCCTGTTCAGACACATCAACCTATGAAGCAAAACTGCATCAAAAAGGCAAAATGAGCCTGATCATCTCTGCAAGTGCCTAGAACTGGAAATAAACTGTCTCATTAGACTCAGAGAGTCCCAATCCATCTAGAGTGTATATTCATACCCCTCTTGGGTCTCTACCTGATCATCAACCATATCCAATAGACAATATAAACCATTTGTAAATGATTAGATACCAATAATATAACTTAGACTATCATCCATCCGCTGCAAGTGTTATAAGGCTAAGACATGCTCTACAACTCATTTAAGCAACAATCACAACAAGTAGCAGTCATTGCACTAGCGATGTATCAACCAAATACATATATAAGGCTTTATTTATTAATACTCAGACTAGACTTTCAGGACTATACTCACTTCATAGTTGTAGTCAATTTGCTAGTGAAGGGTGGGGTGAAATTTACAAGGCTAGGGAAAAGGATGACCTCCTACTTAACATCATGACACTTTGGATATGGAAAGGAAAAAACTCACTAAAACCAATGTCGGACAAACGACAACACAAGGAATGGCAGTGCCTCACAAATGGTTGAGTTGTTTAGAGAGTTCTTATTCAACTTAGGGATCATGACTACATCAAGCTTGATCCAGTTTCATTAGGTTCATCAATTTTATTTCCATGGCCTTTTTGGCCTATATGACCCTTTGGGACTTCACCAGTGCTTAAAAGCACAGCTAATCGCAGCTTTCATCTAGGACATATTCAAATTTATAAGGTCAGCATATATTTAACCATTGCTTTTTGGACCTTTTCTTATACCATTCAAGGGGTATTTTAGCATTTCATTGTGTTACCACCTAAGTTGTACTTAGTGGTTTTTTATCAAGTGATCTTGGTGAACCGGACAAGGATAACTTGTTCAGACTTCAGAAGACCTTTGGAAGTACTTCTAGGAAGTGCTTGTTGTACTATATCACATGTTCATACCCCATGGGGGAATTGTAATAAATGTTCTAGCATGATAGTGTCTGTAAAAGACTCGGTCTCTTAGACTTTATTTGTCAATCCGATCAGCCCAGGGTGTTTTTTCCCTTGGTTATTATTGGTTGTTGAATAAACGATTGATAATCTCTAAGTTTTTCACTCCATACCTCCAATGTTGGGGTGGTCGGCTTGGCATTTAGGCCTATTGAGGTTATTAGAGTCTTTGTGTCAATGTATAAACATGCTAGACATCATGGTCGAGTCATATGAACATGTCTAAGTCCCCCTAGGTGTTTTTCAATTTTTCAAATTTTTTGTTTTTTCAGTGTTTTTTATTAAAATTTAATTTTTTCAAAAACTTAGGCTATTTTTTAATAGTTTAATTGGAAAATTTGATTTTGTAATAAAAGTGGGCCAAATAATCAGTTTCAGTCATGTAGGTGCTCATTTTCAAGCTAAGAGCACCATGTAAACCCATGGACCTACTATTTCCTAGTTTTGAGTTATTTTCCATCACTCAGGTCAGAAAGCCCCAAAAAATCATTTATTGATTATTTTAATTAATAAATTGATGAATAATGGAGCAAATCCAAAATCATAGATTAGTGGATTCTCAGCCGATTTGATTGAAATCAGTCAGATTTGAACCAGATTGACTGGATCTGACAAATCGTTGACTGAAGGAGGCGATCAAATCAGATCCAGAGTTGATCTTCAGCATCCTTTATGGGGAATTTCGCCCTCCCTCTCTCCTCAACACGTTTTGGCTCATCTGGATGAGTTTTGGTGGATGCTTCAGTCAACAGGTTGAGGTGTCAGTCAGATCAGCTCTCCGATTGACAATTGCACTCAGTGAGACTCAGATTTGGCTCAGTTAGACACAGATCAGGCATTGATGGACTCTCCATCAGCATATTTGGTCTATCTCCTTGGGATTTGCGCCTCCCCTAGGCTGGATCTCCTGGTTTTTGTATATATCCAAGCACAACAGCCTCTTCCAAGTTAGTTAGAACTGGGATTGAGGTGCTGCTGCTATTGTACTGTTGTTATTGTTCATTTGAAATAAAGAGAAGCTTTGGAGGCAAGACGGTGTTGTGCCATTGTATGTGTGGATGATCATTGCCAATTTTTTACTGAGGTGACCTGTATCTGTGTTCATAATTTGCTAATTTCTTGTGGATTTGTTGTTAAGATTGATAATAAGCTTATTATAATCTTGATAGGCAAGATGCTTTTCAATAAGGTTATTGACTATCTCTTTCCTTTGATGCATGTTTAGAGATCTAGATTCAGCATGTTCTATAAGCTTATATGCATGTTATTCTGAATCTCTGTGTATGTAATAATCGGATCTCACAAGTTTTTCGGCAAGTTTTTTGATTTCAACTGAGCTGCAGGTTCCTAGATTGGAGAGGATGCTAATCTAGTTTGCTTCTTCACTCTCTCCAAAACCTTCCAAAGGCATAGTCCCTCGACATTCCACCTGAAAGCTCCACTGTGAATCTTCAAGGCTACCAGCATTTCTCTCTTCCTCTTCCTCCCTCAAAATCAACTCTTTTACCCGGTTACTTTGTTCATAGCTTTGATATTGTTTAGATCTATCATCTTAAAAGTAAAATTAACATAGATCTATCTTCTCAAAGCCCATAGTCTAGATCTTGCTCTTAAAAGGTTTCATAAGCATTCTAGATCTAGCTTTAGGGAAATCGTCCTTTTTGCATGGAATTCTAAAGAAAATTTGTAGCTTGCATGCATTAGATTTTTGTTTGCTGTTATAAAAGATAAATCTAGCAATCAGTGCACGTCATATTGGCTGCCTAAAAGGCAAGCCAAGATCCCAAGGAAAGCTTGCTTTCCTTGGTTCCTGTTTTACCGTTTTTAACTAGTTTTTACTTAGCATTTTTTGGTTAAAAGTAAGTTGACCCAAACGTACTTTCAGAGTGCTTTTGGGCATCTTTCAGTCTAATAAGCTTGCTGGTTTTTAGCAGGCATAACAGAAAAAGGAGGAGCTGTTGCTCGAAAGTGACTTTGGGGCCTCTGAATTCCCCCAGGGGTCTCTCTTTTTGACTGAAATCTTTAATTTTCGTATTGTGTAAGCTCTTGATTTCATTCTATATAAGAATCAAGAGGCATCATATCAGTTTGCTGATATTGTAACCGCTAGTAATAAAAATAATTTTTGAATTGGCTCTTTCGAGCCCATTCCCCATCCCCCTTGGGGGGATTTGCGTCCGTGTCATTTTTTGATTTTCGTTCATTTTTTTCAACCTAGCATAGTATTAATATGCAGGGTAGTATACTTTGTTATAAAATCAATTTCATATTCCATATTTGATATTTCAAAGTAATCTTAATACTTACCCCACGACTTCCCGATTGACCCGAAAGGGGAAAGAGATGCGTGGTAGGACTAATTAGAAAACCGGAATTGTGTATCTCTGTTTTCCTTTTTATCATTTGTTTCTTTTCAGCTATTATAAAATTAACCCCTCCTTGATTCCTCGATTGAGATCCACTTGGATCGAAAGAGGCTTCTGGAGGGTTTTCTTTTTAACAAGAACACCCTTTTAAAATTTTACTAAAATTGACAAGACTCCGGTGTGTATGCTCTGCACTTGGTTGCGGTTCGTCCGATCAGCCAAGCTGTATCAAAAGCATTTGAGTGACTAGAATAATTAGGACTCACTCTCCCAAATTGACAAACCATCAGGTGAAAATCCAACACCTAGATCAAACCATTACGGTGGCAAAATACCCAAAGGAAGCGGGAACTTCTGAAAAGTGACCTCAGGGCGCCGATCTATGTCACACCCTAATGGGTGCGTTATGAACAATAGCCTCAGAGACTCCATTCAGCCCACATATTCCTTGCGGGTAGCCGTCAAGGTTTAGTTTTGGACATACCAAGTACTCTCGGGTATATCTGGAGTCCACCCCTTCGCCTAATTTTAATCAACTCACACCTCACATTAACTTAAAACGTACCAAGAGGCAATTGCAAAACATTCACTCCAAGCACATGCAAGTACATTGATTTTATTTTGACTCCATTCTAAGGCACTGGTTATTTTCTTGCTATATATATATTGTGTCTCAGCATTGTGCTTTCGTGCGCTCATCTTTGATTGTTTATGGTTAAATTTCAAACTCCTAAGTAACTCATTCAGTTTAACATCACCGTACTAAGTAATTTAGCCTTAGTAACTTAATAGGGTCTACCCCCCTTGGCTTCGTTAGGGGTTGAGCCTAAACGGAGGAGTCAAGAATAAGGTGACAGCCTTGACTCGAGACTTGCCCCCAAGGACACACCGAGTGGCTTGAAGATTTCTGCCACGTGACCCAGGTGTGTGAAAGGAGGCAACACATTGCTCTTGCCCTCTTTACATATGTTAAGAAACACAGTTTAGCATTTTCATTTTCCATGGGCGCATACAAACATTTCCAATACAAGTAGTACATGAGCTTTCAGTTTTAGCCAACAACATTTCAAGTGACCAGGGGGAGTTCTGCATAGTGCCAAACATCGGGACAATCGACCAAAATGATTTAGGCATACAATCCAACTCACCAAAGGCAAGTTTTGTCACCAACTCAGAGCCGAGACACAATATAAACAGGGAGGCTTGTCCAACAAAGGTTCTAGCGGGGGAAAAGGTCCTCCATGCCATAAGTCAAGAAGTCAATCGGGCTGAAAACTAAACTGGAAGGTAATGGATGGGTGGAGACAATGAATGATGAAGCCAACACTAGCAAGCCAAAACAATGGTGGGAATGACTACCTCTATTTTCCCTAAGGAGGGTAAAACCAATGAGTATAGATCAGGAACTTCCAAGTCTAAGTAGGAACATCAATACATAATACAAAATACATCCAAGTCCATATTATTATGACTACCAGATCATGACACCACATGTTAATACATGTCACAAAGATGAGTATAAGAGCAATGATAACTACAACACAATATAAAAAGCTGAGTCATAATCATGCAATATAATCCATCTAAAACACCATCTGTCCAATGAGAAAGTATTGATATAAAACTGGGCATCAATAATTGCTTTGTAATGACTAAATGGCTACATCGGTCCTCAAATCTGAGTGTCCTGAGACTCAGTCCTGACATGGGAGAGTACAATTGTCCACCAATACAATAATGATCTGTCAAAACTGCTCATCTTAACATCTCATATGTAAGAGATTTGGCTGAAAAAAGTACTGTCTGAAAAATAGAATATGGTAGCCCGGCTACTATATATGTGATAACAGTACTCTTCCTCCCTGTTCCATTTGAAGTTCTCATTCTGTTGAAGATGACTAAGAACACCAAGCTAGATGAAAAGCTTGCAGGCGCTGAAAACTTCAGAGCATGGATGTATAGGATCATGCTCATCCTGCAAGAGAATGATCTGGACAAATTTGTGAAGGAGGAAGTAAAAGAACCAGAAGAGGAGGAAGATAAATCCAAGCATAAAAAGGACATGATTATAGCCAAAAGGATCATAGATGATTCCATCAAGGATAACTTGATTCCTCAAGTATCATCAAGGGAAACTCCAAAAGGAATGTTTGATGCCCTCTCCAGTCTATTTGAAGGAAGAAACATCAACAGGAAGATGACCCTGAGGAATCACCTCAAAAGTGTAAAGACTCAAAAGTCAGAGACTATGCAATCTTATTTTTCAAGAGTGGCCCAAATCAGAGATCAGCTAGAAGCCATTGGAGATACAGTAGAAGAAGCAGAAATTGTGATGACCACCCTAAATGGTCTTCCAAGAGATTGGGAAGCTTTTATCTGAGGAATCTGCTCAAGGAGGAAACTAACCAAATCCAGAAAGCTATAGGAGGAATGTGTCCAAGAAGAAGAAAGAATCTTAGCCAGAGAAGTGAAGCTAAATGATAATGAAGACCAAGCCTTAACAACCCGTGCCAAAGGCAAGTACAAAAGGAAGAGTCATGATCATCCTCACAAGACTCAAGGGTTCAAAAAACCCAAGAAAGACTTCTCAAATTATGAGTGCATCACTTGTCACAAGATGGGACACATTGCCATCAACTGTCCCATGAAAGTAGAAAGAGTTAAAAAGATGAAAATATTCCAAGCCCATGCTGCTGAAGACAGTGATCAAGAAGTAGAAGAGGAAGCAAAGAAAGATGAAGAATCCAGTGAAGAATATGTACTAATCTCTGCCCTAACAGAACCAGTCTCACCAGGAAATGAAACCTAGTTAATAGACAGTGGTGCATCCAAGCACATGACAGGTTACAAAGACTCACTATCATGCTTTATACAAAAGGATTCTCCTCACAAGGTAATACTTGGAGATGACTCCCAATATCCCATCAAAGGAATGGGAGAAGCATCTTATAAGTTGGATTCTAGAAAATCCATGAAGATGAAGGATGTTCTATATGTCCTTGGACTAAAGAAGAACCTCCTGTATATTTCATCCTTGGACAAGAGAGGGTTCAAAGTTGCCTTCATAGATGGAAAAGTACTCATGTGGTCAAAGGGAAAGACCTTAGATGATGTAGTAGAAATTGGAATTGAAGAAGGAGGACTCTACAAATTGAAAGGACATGCAGATTCAGCCTTAGCAACCAGTACAATAAATCCATGTGAGCTTTGGCACAGAAGGCTTGCTCATGTTCATTATAGAGCTCTTCCAATTGTAAGTAAGGTTGTGACTGGTCTACCAGAAATTCAGATCAAACATGAAGGTATATGCAAAGGATGTACACAAGGGAAGAATACAAAGAATCCCTATCCGAAGAGTGACAGGAAAGCAAAAGGGATCTTAGATATTATCCATTCAGATATATGCGGGCCAATACAAACAACTTCATTAAGCGGGTATGTTTCCTATGCCTCTTTTATTGATGACTACTCCCGCAAGACTTGGATATATTTTCTGAGAAAGAAGGATGAAGTGTTTGAAAGGTTTAAAGAATTCAAAGCTCTAATAGAAAACCTTTATGAGAAGAAAATAAAGACTTTAAGATCAGATAATGGAGGAGAGTTCACATCAAATGACTTCAATGATTTCTCCAAGGAAGCTGGGATTAAGAGGGAGCTCACCATTCCCTATAATCCTCAAAAAAATGGTGTGGCATAGAGAAAGAATAGATCTATCATGGAAGCAGTAAAAGCCATGATACATGACCCCGATCTACCAATGTACCTATGGGCAGAAGCAGCTAGAACAACAGTATATGTTCAAAACATAATCTCCCACAGTGCCCTTGGGAATAAAACTCGAGAAGAAATGTTCTCCGGAGAGAAGCCTCAGGTAAGTCATCTAAAGATATTTGGTTGTCCTGTTTATATTCACATTCCCAAGGAGAAAAGATCAAAGCTAGATTATTCAGGAAAGAAGGGATTGTTTGTCGGATATAGTGAACAGTCAAAAGCTTATCGGATCTACATCCCAAGATATCGTTAGATTGAGCTTAGTAGAGATGTAACATTTGACAAAGACTCGGCTTTTAGAAAGTCAAAGAAAGATAGAGAAGATGAAGAACATGAAACTATCAAAGTTACAGAAAATCCTAAACCAGTTAGGAATGAAGAAGAAAGTCAGATATTGAAGGATCATGACATGACTGAACCTCAGTTGCCCGTAGAAGTGCCCAATGAAATAATCTCTCGAAAGAGAAAACCTGCCTAGGCTCGTGATATAATTAATTGAAGAAGCAAGAAGACCTGGTATCCCAGAAGGAACCACTAGACAAAGAAAGAAGCCAAAGTCATATCCCAGTTATATGGCCTTGATGAGTGATCTAGTTGATAAAGAACCAACTTCTTTTGAAGAAGCAACAAATCAGAAGGAATGGGTTGATGCAATGGTCGAGGAATACCAATCCATAATAAATAATGATGTGTGGGAAATTGTCCCAAGACCAAAAGACAAATCAGTGGTATCCTCAAAATGGATCTTCAAAACAAAGCATTCCGCAGATGGCAGTATAGAAAAGTACAAGGCAAGATTTGTAGCAAGAAGGTTCTCCCAAAAGGAAGGAATTGACTATGAAGAGACCTTTGCTCCAGTAGCTAGGTACACTTCAATTAGAACTGTCCTTGCCTTGGCAGCCAAGAATAAATGGAAGTTGCATCAAATGGATGTGAAGACAACTTTTCTAAATGGCTTGATAGAAGAAGAAATGTATATAGAACAACCGCAAGGTTTTGAGACTGATGATCGAGAAGCTTATGTATGCAGACTCAAGAAAGCATTGTATGGGCTAAAACAAGCACCCAGAGCATGGTACGGAAGAATTGTTGGATTCTTGATGAGTTTAGGCTTTACCAAGAGAGAAGACAAACTCATCAATGAATGCAAGAAGAAGCTGACTGCAGAATTTGAGATGAAGGACCTTGGAATGATGCACTACTTTCTAGGTCTTGAAGTTTGGCAATCCCCAGATGAGATCTTCCTAAACCAAGGAAAATATACGGTAGAAATCCTGAAGAGGTTTGGAATGCTAGATTGTAAGGCCATGACTACTCCGATGACAACAAACTTGAAGTTACTAAATGATGATACATCAGATGCTGTAGATGCCACTCTGTACAGACAGATTATTGGTTCACTAATGTACTTAACCAATACAAGACCTGATAAATGTTTTGCTGTAAACACACTAAGTCAGTACATGGTGAATCCCAAGCACATTCACCTGATAGGAGCAAAACATGTGATGAGGTATTGAAAGGGAACTTTAGATTATGGGCTCAGATATACCTCAGACAGTGAGATCAGTTTACATGGGTTCACAGACTCAGATTGGGCAGGAAATACTAAAGACAGAAAGAGCACCTCAGGTGGTTGTTTTAGTTTGGGATTAGGCATTATCTCTTGGTTCAGCAGAAAGCATACCAGTATTGCACTTAGCACAACAGAAGCAGAATACATTGCTGCTTGTTCAGCTTGTCGTGAAGCAGTATGGCTTTGAAAGATGTTGGCAGGTTTATTTGATGAAGAGATAGATGTTATTGATATCCATTGTGATAATCAGAGTTGTATCAAGATGACAGAAAATCCAGTGTTTCATGATAAGTCAAAACACATTGAAGTAAGATATCACTTCATCAGAGACAGGTTTCAGAAAGGAGCTATAAAGCTCAAGTATGTTCCTACAAAGGAACAAGTGGCAGATGTATTGACCAAGCCTTTGGCTCGTGTAAATTTTGAATACTTTTGAGACAAGCTTGGTGTAGTCCGGAAGGACCTCTCTCGAAAGAAGGAGTGACAGTAGATGGAAGAAGGATGCAGTGGTGAGTAGCTCAGTCTAGAGTAGGGTAAGTCTGAGTAGGACAGTTTGGCCCGAAAGGGTTAGTCAGACGAGGCCTGTTGATCCTAGGGGGATTAGTATGTCTGACTACATACCAACTAGATGTTCCAACGAGGCCTAGATACCAGCTAGATGAAATAAGTTGGCTCATAACTTTCCAAATTTGCAAATGGGGAAATCCGGGGTTAAAAGGTTGGTAGTCCTATCTCCTCTTTATTATAGGGTGTTTCTTCCAACACCTCGTCAAATGGATAGGTTAGTGCCACTCTCCTAATAGTTGCACAATATGGTAGGGATATATCTTCCCACCTCCTCCATTGGATGATTTGGTCAATAACAATTGTTTCTTGTAGATGAGTCGATTGATAGTTGCATTCATCATTTCTATATAGGATGCCTCTTTTGACACCTCTTTAGATGGACAATTTAGTAGTACCATTCTCCCAATAGGTGAGCAATATGGTATATATCTTCTTTCCCTCCTCCATTGGATAAGAAGATTAGTGACAATTTTTTAGAGCAGTTGAGCAAATCAATGCCTACATTCTCCATTTCTATACAGGTTGCTTCTTCTAGTACTCCTTCATCGGAGTATTTGATACGAAAATGGTATGAACCAAATACTCAAAATAACATTATAAACGAAAATATGCACAATGTACACCAAATATGGATGGGGAGCATAGTGCCCAAAGTGATAATAGAGGTGAGTTACACAATAACTCAAACAATTTGAGAACCTCGTCCAAATAACCCAAGTACATCCATGTATCCAATTCATATGTCCATCTCTACAATAATGACTGCATTGACCTATATATATACACATTCACACCTACTACTCATGTTGGTCCACTATATGGACGACCTACCATTTACATACACACTTACCCCATATGTATAACCTTTACATATACATTGCTTACATATATACACCCATTAGGGTCATTACTAAACAAAAACCCTAACTTGTACAACATGTAACTCTAAAACTATAGTAAACCAGATTTTAAAACTTTGACCAAATATACTTTGTTGTTTCCTATTTGTAAACCTACGATTGCTATGCGATTCCAATATCTCAAGCAAAATTTATAGCGAAAATGGTAAGATGGTTCTCTTGAAAGTGTGAATTTGAGGATTGTCTACTTTGATACCAATTGTTATGAAGCTAGTGCTGAAAATAGCATGACATACACACGATGTACACCAATTAAGAGCATGGAGCTCAACTCCCAAAGTGATAATAGACATGAGTTACGCAATAACTCCTATTCATTAGGGGAACCTCCTCCAAAAAACTCGAGTACATCCATATAACCAAATCATTAGTCCATGTCTACAATATGATTGTATTGACTTGTATATATACATATTCTCAACCATTTCGCATGTGCCTCCCTTGTTAGGTTGACCTCTACTACAGATACATTCAACTCCATATTAACCCCTATTAGGGTCATGTTATCACATATACATTTGCAGCTGGGCTACCATGATGCAACATACAAACTTATCTCTTGTTCTATTATGAGCTACTTTTCACATGGGGTTTTAGCGTGGATCATTACAACTTTAGCCATTCCAGAGCCTTGTTCATCAGAGTTTCCTTGCCAGGAGTGAGATTCATGAGTCCATTGAGATGATTTCAGTGATGACCTATCCCATTCCAGTAGAGCAGCAGATCAAAGTTGGTACACACAGTTATAGAGGGGCCCTATTAGTTGGAGACAGATATATATGGTGAGATCAGGTATATGTTTCTTTGGTTTGATTTTGCTCTATGATGTATGTCAAAACCCTATTCTTGTCATGTTAGGATGATTATGGTGACCTATGCTTATATATACTAATGTTTGAACTTGTGTTATGACTAATCAAGGGACTTGATGTGAAGACTGTTGCTCATGCCATGCTTGTACAAATAGTAAACCTTAGTGCTAGGTTGGTTCAATGTGTCACTTGTCCTCATCCATCCAGTTCATCCATGATTTATCTTTGGCCCATGACTTTAGCTTGATTAAGACTTGTGAGATTGAAGATCACTTTCCCCACTTGACCCCTATGCATGATGGATCCCATGTTTTCTGTGTCTCGGCTCTGAGGTATCCTGAAGAGTGTCAATTAAAACTTGAAGCAATGTGTTTACCATCATTACATGCATTATGTGCTATAAATTCCATTTGTTGAAATGCAAAGCTCTCAAACAAATGCAAAATGTGTCTTTAGACACAACTCAAAAAAGGCTGTAAAATAAAATTGTGAAAGGCCTAAAGAAAATGCAGTGAATAAACAAATGCTAAATCTAAAGACTGCTGGCCACTATTTGAAATGTAATGATTAATTCCTCATGGAGCCTACGGGTTTTGATGTGAGATGGGGCAAGGGACCGCTAATTCACACTGTCCCCTAGGATCTCCGCATTACAGTTCTTATGTACTCAACACAAGGGTCCTCGTAAATATCTTCATGGAGCTTGTTCTTAGCTTGGATGTGAGTTGTACACATGTTGTTAGAGTTGAAAGGGATCTTTTCAGTTTAGCTTATCCACTTGTGAGACACCGCCATCCCCTATTGTTCATCTGTCATGTATATGTCATTGTGTTCGTGTATAATTGTCAAACATTCCGAAAGATCATATGATCAAGGTCAGTTACAAGTCATTTCCCTTTACCTAGCCTTGTTTTCCATCCTCACCCAACACTAGCATTTTGTTTAAACTTTGTAAGTATGGCATGGACAAGCAGACTTCTAGAAAGTTCTGAGATTCTTCAGAAGCACAGGTATATTTTATTACTATTACTATTGTTGTCACCATGATTATGAATAACTTGATTTAAGCTTGGTTTTGATATACACCATCGGAGCATTTCTTACCTTGGATGCTTACATGATCATATGGATACAATATCTCATCTTTAGATTGGGTACTTTGACTTGGTCAACCCAATTGACCAAGTCAAGCACGGTTCCCAAGGCAGTGACTCAAAAATCAACATAGCTTATATTTGTTCTAAACATACACAGGACCAATACTGTGGTTTTAGTTTTGAGAGTTTGGCCCCGGTTCTCCTGATAAGTGATTATTATCACTTTATTATTGGCCAAATGATCAAATTTTATTATAGATGGTAGTGATTTTGGTTCTCCTAGATCAGTGCATTGTTTTAGGCGGTATGAGTAGTCACTTATACCATTTTTCTGTGTCTCCATATCATCCAGTGCAGTCATATTTCCCCATTTCTCATCTTGGACAAAGTTATGGTGGTTTTATCATTTTCCAAAGGGTGTACCAGCAAAAATGAACTAGGAATTTCACTGAAAAAATCGATTTGGCCTCTTGGGTCAAGGAAATGGCTTGGAATTTTGGAAGATGATGTGTCTCAGCATCCCGGACAGTCCTTCAACAGTTTTCAGTCAGAATTTGTCCGAATTATTTTATTTTGGCTCAGCCAGTGAGGAAAGCCCCCAAAGGGGCGCCCCCTCAACTTGACTAATAATGTATTTAATTTCTATATCATATGTTTTGAAGTTGTAAAGGGGCCTAAGGTGAATTAAGCCCCCAGTGACCCTCTCCTATGTATTATCATGTCACATCTTATGTTATATTGTGACTTTCACCTTAGGTAGGCATCCTTGAGCAAAGTGCGCACCCTTGTTGATGTGGTCACTTGATCCATGTGATGATCATTGTATTGTTGATCTCCACCGTTGATGATGTCTTAATCTCAACCGTTGGATGATAGTTAGTTGAAATGTGGACACACTATCAAACTATTTAAGAGAGGTGACCCCTCCCATTGGATTTCATGAGCCCTAGCACCGGAATATTGAATAAAGAGATTTGTCTGGGATTACACTCTGAGTATTGTTGATGAGTTGATGATTTGATGATTGACATTATTGTCTTTTTGTATTGAGCTTGTTTCGGGATAGTTATTGTATTTTTCCTTTACCCATTTATCTGCAGGATGAAGGAGACGCGCTAGAGGAGGGCGCATTTGTGGGGAAACTCACCTTGCCTCGGCTCTCGGGTGTTTTGTTCAGGGAGTGATATTTTCTTGATGATATTTCATTCCTGTACTTTCTTTATATTGCAGATCCTGTTCGTTTGTCTTACCTTTTGATTTTCTCTGGTTTGGCAGGTTGAAGGGGGCGCTAGGGTCACTGGCAGAAGCTGAACTACATTAAGATCTCTCCTGGAATATTCATTTGATCAAGAAAGAAACATTCTTCATCATCTTAGAGGTCATCTACAAAATCCAGGTACGTCTCACACGTAAATTCTCCTCCATTTAATTTTTGCATGCATTGCCCATCACTGCTTTTATTCAGAAAACCCTCATTAGAAATAGGAAAATTCACCAGACCGATTTGCACTGGGAATCTACAAATTTGGCGATCTGGGTGTTATCCAACTTTTTGTACCATAAGTTGGGTTACCTAAGGAGTCGTTGGCTGACAGACTTGTTCAAAGTCTGATTCCAGTGTATCGGTTGATCTGTTGTCATGTCTAGCCAATATTGGCTAGCCAGTTTTTTTATTTGAATAAGTTTGACCATGGCCCCGCGGGGTTTGTAATAAAATGTGCTAGTAGGGTATTTTTGAGTGGTTCGGTCTCCTGATATGTAGAATCTCAAATAAGGTATTCCAGGGAGTTTTTTGCCCCTGACAATTATGCTTTGCCTTCAGCCGAGTATAATTGACGAGGTTTTCTCCCGCTTCCTCCAAAGCTGGAATGCCCGATGTTGAATCCTGGGCCTTGGGGGGTTATTAGAGCCCAACTGAATGTTATAAACCTACTAGGCATTATTTAGGTAGATCATGGTCATGGTCATGAAATACTTAGCGTAGATTAAGGAAGTTCAGAATAGGGTCATAACAGTTGAAAGAATGCAAGCCCCGCCACCTCCTAGAGCTTTCCCTACAAAACCAACATGGCAGAGAAAGAACCCCAACCATGAGCAGAGGCCTCCTCATCAGCTAGAGGCCACTAATGTGGTTGAAACTTACACGCCATTTTGTAGGGCATGTGAAGACCTTCATGAAGAATCTTCCTGCTATTATGCATGCTATATTCAGGAGCATGGTTTTCCAGAGGGTTGTGGTCCTAAAGCATCATCAAGCGAGCTTGGGTACATAAACTATGTAGATGACATACATGATATTTCCTGAGAAAGTTGAAGAAAGGCAAAACAATATTCAAGAGAGCCTGAGTACATTAACACAGTTGGACAGCTCCATCCTATCACCACAGAAACTCGGGGTCAGGTCGAAGATTATAATCAACAATTGGATAACCTCACTAAAAACTTTAGCACTAATCCTACTAATGAGCATAATGATGATAGTTTGGAAGGCTTACTACCTTGTGACCTTTTTTCTGAAGAAGATGACTATGATCATGAGGAGGGATATAGCCAAGGATGTGATACAAATGAGGAAGAATCCCTTACATCTGAAATGGATGATAACTTTGAGACTTTAATTAAAAATCCAATCTTAGAAGTTTCATGTGATGAGATTCCTCCGTGCACTCCACCGGATGACAAATATTTGGAAAGTTGGGTCCCCTGTGATATCTTTGAAACCCAGCTTTTTGAAGAAGATTGTTTTGAGCATAATGAGGAGTGTAGCCAGGGACTTGATACCAGTGATGAGGCATCTCTCATATCTGACATAGATGGCGATGATAATTATTGGACTTTTATTGAAAATCCAACCTATGATACTTTTGAAAATATTTTTGAGAATCTCATCTATGATGTGTCCAACAAGGGGAGTTGTTATTTTGAGACTTATGAAAGTTTTAAAGAGGAGCAGTCAGAGTTTTCATATGATCAGTTAGAATTGTATCTGAGTATCGATAATAAGGATTTGAAAAAGTAGTGCAGTGAAGAATCAGATGGGATACAACTAGTTGAAGTTTTTTCTCGGCCATCGTCTTCACATATAGATGTTCCTTATGTTTTGGAGCAGCTTGGGGCTTATACAACGAGATATTATTTGATAAGCCTTGATGATCAACATGATGGAGTAGTCGACCTGTCGCAACATCCCGATTTGTATATTAGTGTTATCCATTCATGGATAGAAGCAGCCTGTGCGAGCATCTACCAGTTTGGGAAGAAGTTTGACGACATTATTCATGCCTATGATTCCCCATCCAGCCCGCCCATTCTGGATCATCACGCAGGTTTGCATTTTCTGGAAATTGTGTCCTTACTTTGGCTGGTAACCAAAGACAAGGCAAAACTTTTTTATATTAATAAAATGCTTAGGTGGCTACACTGGATCTATGATTACACCTAACCTTTTGTGTATCATGCTTAGAGTAGGAAAATAGGCTCCTTAAAGTGAGCATTTACTTTAGCATTTTTCTTTATGTACTTAAACATAAATAAATTTTTTCAGTGAAGTTTTTTCTTTGAATAAAGCAACTTTTGGATCATTGGCTCTTTTTCATGAAACTTGTACTACTAAGGTTTTCTTGTCAAGTTGAGATGTTTTTATAGGATATGGAAACCAGAGATTCTGGGGTTCTCATATGCTCTTCTTGCATAGGAGACTAGATCGAGCACACGTCCCGCAGTTGGAGCCAAATGTTATCCAACTTTTTGTACCATAAGTTGGGTTACCTGAGAAGCCGTCGGTTGACAGAGTTGTTCAAAGTCTGATTCCAGTGTATCGGTTGATCCGTTGTCATGTCTAGCCAATATTGGCTAGCTAGTTTTTTATTTGAATAAGTTTGACCATGGCCCCGCGGGGTTTGTAATAAAATGTGCTAGTAGGGTATTTTTGAGTGGTTCGGTCTCCTGAGACGTAGAATCTCAAATAAGGTATTCCAAGGAGTTTTTTGCCCCTGACAATTATGCTTTGCCTTCAGCCGAGTATAATTGACGAGGTTTTCTCCTGCTTCCTCCAAAACTGGAATGCCCGATGTTGAATTCTGGGCCTTGGGGGGTTATTAGAGCCCAACTGAATGTTATAAACCTACTAGGAATTATTTAGGTAGATCATGGTCATGTCCTAAGTCATCTGGACATATAAAAAAATTTCGAAAAAATCTTTTTCGAACGGGGAAAAATTATTTTTAATTTTTAATTACTTTTCCTAAGTTTTTTGGGTTAATTTTTCCATTAATTAAATGGAAAAAACCCGTTTGTAATAAGTCGGTCATCCGGACCCCGAATTCAGTGATTGAAGGCTCTAATCTTAAGCCAAAAATCATTCTTGACCAGCCAGCCAGTCAGATCCAACTTTCAGATCATCAATTGGGCACATAACACTCATTTTCTCAAAAAAGTCATTTTCAAGGAAAAAATGATTATTTATTAAAAAATGATTATTTTGGAGAAAATTAAAACTCTCCAAATTAATCCAAATTCAGCGAAATAAAAGGCTAAATGACATCTCAATGGGCATTTATGATGATTGGAGTTATCATAACTCAACTTTAGTCAGCATTCAGTGAATAATAAAGTTATATTCAGTTCACGGATTTGTCATCTCCAACTAAACTCCCCAATTGGATGAGATGGAGAGCACTCATTGGTTTGATGATTTGATCGAGGTAAAGACTGAAGATAACACTAGCAATGACTCCAAATCATCATGCCGAGCTCATTCAATTACTCCAGTGTTACTCTTAGTTTGGTTTTAGGGTTTCAGCGTTCTCTCTTTGTATAAATAGAGGCTCCTTTAGCTCTATTCGGATGGACTTTTGTAGCAGAGTTACTCTGAGAAAATTGTATCAAGCATTTGCTTTAATTTGTTAATAAAGATCAGACTTTGGAGGTCCATGGGCTCTTGGATGTGGTAGTTCTTTGTAATTGGTTGAGGTGATATTGTCTCTAACCCCTATTTCCTTAATGTTTATGTGAGATTAAATTGTTTATTTGTTAGCTCGAAAGGGCCATTGTTGGCATAGTAGAACAATCATTTGTAGTTCAACTTGATTGTTTATGTGAAGTAGATTAATAATTTTGATGGACATGAGTAATCAGTATATACGTAGTGTTGATCATAATTCAATTTTCTTAGCATACTAGCATATATTTTGATCTCACGTTTTTGTGTTAAGTTGTAGTGTGTTTTTAGGCTTCAAAGGTTGAAGAAGGGTGTGAGCTCAGCTGCTTCTATCCTAGGCTTCAAGCAACCTTTTTGATCTAACACTTTCATTGCAGGACCTATAGAGATCTTCTTCTTCAAAATACAAAAAGAAAGCTGGGAGTCTAACTCTCTCTCTTGGGTTCCATCCATAAATTCAAACACTTTCTTGGTTACCGAACTTTCTTCCTCTAGTTCTCCCTTTACTCTTTGACTTCTTTTGTTTCCTCGCTTGCTAACCCTTTTCTTCCTTGACTTGTTTGCCTTTTCTCACTTTTTCTTCATTGCTGCCCCGTTCTTACTCTCTTTTACTATCCCTTTTCTTCATTTTGGACAGCCCTAGTGTGCCCTAGTTTTCCTTCCTTTTTGCCTCTTTTTTGCCCTAGTTTTTGGGCCTTCTTCAACCTTGTTATTGGCCTTTTCTTCCACTTTTTGTTCGCTGCCCTGTTTTGTAATTTTTATGACAGCCATTTGTTCTCTCTTTCGCTGCCTGTTGCCGCCTTTCACACACCTGGGTCACGTGGCAAAAATCTTCAAGCCACTCGGTGTGTCCTTGGGGGCAAGTCTCGAGTCAAGGCTGTCACCTTGTTCTTGACTCCTCCGTTTAGGCTCAACTCCTAATGAAGCCAAGGGGGGTAGACCCTATTAAGTTACTAAGGATAATTACTTAGTATGGTAATGTTAAACTGAATGAGTTACTTAGGAGTTTGAAATTTAACTATAGACAATCAAAGATGACAAGATACAAAAGATGAACACACGAAAGCACAATGCTGAGACACAATATATATAAAGCAAGAAAATAACCAGTGCCTTAGAATGGAGTAAAAAATAAGATCAATGTACTTGCATGTGTTTGGAGTGAATGTTTTGCGATTTCCTCTTGGTACGTTTTAAGTTAAAATTGAGGTGTGAGTTGATTAAAATTAGGCGAAGGGGTGGACTCCAGATATACCCGAGAGTACTTGGAGTATGTCCAAAACTAAACCTTCACGGCTACCCGCAAGGAATATGTGGGCTGAATGGAGTCTCTGGGGCTATTGTTCATAACGCACCCGTTAGGGTGTGACAGAGATCGGCGCCCCGAGGTCACTTTTCAGAAGTTCCCGCTTCCTTTGGGTATTTTGCCACCGTAAAAGTTTGATCTACTTGTTGGATTTTCACCTGATGGTTTGTAAGTTTGGGAGAGTGAGTCCTAATTATTCTAGTCACTCAAGTGTTTTTGATATAGCTTAACTGATTGGAGGAACCGCAGCCAAGTGCAGAGCATACACATCGGAGTCTTGTCAATTTTAGTAAATTTTAAACTGGGTGTTCTTGTTTAAAAGAAAACCCTCCAAGAACCTCTTTCGATCCAAGTGGATCTCAATCAGGGAATCGAGGAGGGGTTAATTTTATAATAGCTGAAAAACAAATGATAGAAAAGAAAAACAGATACATAATTCTAGCTTTCTAATTAGTCCTACCACGAATCTCTTTCCCTTTTCGGGTCAATCGGGAAGTCGTGGTGTAAGTATTAAGATTACTTTGAAATATAAAATATGGAATATGAAATTGATAATGAAATAAAGTATACTACCCTGCAGATTAAATCTATGCTAGTTAGAAAAGGAATGAACCAAAAGCAAGAAAAAAGACACCGGCGCAAATCCCCCCAGGGGGGATGGGGAATGGGCTCGAAAGAGCCTATTCAAAAAATTATTTTTATTAACAGCAGTTACAATATCAGAGAATTGATATAATTCCTATTGATCCTTATACGGAGTGAAATCAAGAGCTTACAAAGTGCGAAACTTAAAGGTTTTAGTCAAATGGGAGACCCCTGGGGGGATTTGAATGCTCCTGAGGCCACTTCCGAACAACAGCTTTCTTTCTTTTCTGTCAAACCTGCTAAAAACCAGCAAACATATTAGACTGAAATATGCCCAAAAGCACTCTGAAAGTACCTTTGGGTCAGCTTACTTTTAACCAAAAAATGCCAAGTAAAAACTAGTTAAAAAACGGTAAAAAAAAGAAACCAACGAAAGCAAGATTTCCTTGGGATCTTGGCTTTCCTTTTGGGCAGCCAATATGATGTGCACTGATTGCTAGATTTATCTTTTATAACAGCAAACATAAATCTAATGCATGCAAGCTACCAATTTTCTTTAAAATTCCATGCAAAAACGACGATTCCCTAAAGCTAGATCTAGAATGCTTATGAAACCTTTTAAGAGTGAGATCTAGTTTATGGGATTTGATAAGATAAATCTATGTCAATTTACTTTTAAGATAATAGATCTAAACAAAATCAAAGCTATGAACAAAGTAACTGGGTAAAAGAGTTGATTTTGAGGGAGGAAGAGGAGGAGAGAAATGCTGGTAGCCTTGAAGATCCACAGTGGAGCTTTCAGGTGGAATGTCGAGGGACTATGCCTTTGGAAGGTTTTGGAGAGAGTGAAGAAGCAAACTAGATCAGCGTCCTCTCCAATCATGGAACCTGCAGCTCAGCTGAAATAAAACAGCTTGCCGAAAAACTTGTGAGATTCGATTAGTACATACACAGAGATTCAAAATAACATGCATATAAGCTTATAAGACATGTTGAATCTAGATCTCTAAACATGCATCAAAGGAAAGAGATGGCCAATAAACTTATTGAAAAGCACCTTTTCTATCAAGATTATAATAAGCTTATTATCAATCTTAACAACGGATCTACAAGCAATTTAGCAAATCATGAACACAGATACAGGTTACCTCAGTAAAACAATGGCAATATTCATCCACGCATACAATGACACAACACCGTATTGTCTCCAAAGCTTCTCTTTATTTCAAATGAACAATACAACAGTACAATAGCAGCAGCACCTCAATCCCAGTTCTAACTCCTGGAAGAGGAGGCTTATGCTTGGCTATATACAAAAACAAGGAGATCCAGCCTAGGGGCGCGCAAATCCCAAGGAGATAGACCAAGTATGCTGATGGAGAGTCCATCAATGCCTGATCTGTGTCTAACTAAGCCAGATCTAAGTCTCACTGAGTGCAATTGTCAATTGGAGAGCTGATCTGACTGACACCTCAACCTGTTGATTGAAGCATCCACCAAAACTCATCCAGATGAGCCAAAATGTGTTGAGGAGAGAGGAAGGGCGAAATTCCCCATAAAGGATGCTGAAGATCAACTCTGGATCTGATTTGATCACCTCCTTCAATTAAGGATTTGTCAGATCCAGTCAATTTGCTTCAGATTTGACTGATTTCAATCAAATCGGCTGAGAATCCACTGATCTATGATTTTGGATTTGCTCCATTATTCATCAATTTATTAATTAAAATAAT
>LPNX010484044.1:493454-616652 GCA_001517045.1 Pseudotsuga menziesii
CTTTAGATTTTCTATGGATGGCATCAGTCCTTAGCTGATTCCCTAACTGTCAGTAACCGCTCGAACCCACAGGAATCACATAGGTTAGCGGTTTTGGGCCTCANCACTCAAGTGCTTTTGATACAGCGTGACTGATCGGACGAACCGCAGCCAAGTGTAGAGCATACACACCGGAGTCTTGTCAATTTTAGTAAATTTTGAGATGGGTGTTCTTGTTAAAAAGAAAACCCTCCAGGAACCTCTTTCGATCCAAGTGGATCTCAATCGGGGAATCAAGGAGGGGTTAATTTTATAATATCTGATGAAACAATTGATGAAAAGGAAAACACAGATACATAATTCTGGTACACAATTCTGGTTTTCTAATTAGTCCTACCACGCATCTCTTTCCCCTTTCGGATCAATCGGGAAGTCGTGGGGTAAGTATTAAGATTACTTTGAAATCTCAAATATGGAATATAGAAATGATAATAAATCAAAGTATACTACCTTGCAGATTAGAACTACGCTAGATTGAAAAGAGATGAACAAAAAGTAAAAAATTGACATCAACGCAAATCCCCCCAGGGGGGATGGTGAAGAGCCTATTAGAAAGGACCTCTTCTTTTTATTAGCAGCGATTTACAATATCAGCAAATTGAAATTGATGCACTTTGATCCTTGTTATCTGGGATCCAAAGGCTTACAACAAGCTTGTAACAAGCTTGAATTAAAACACAGCGGTGGGGGAAGCTTCTGGGAAGCTCTGGTTCATCCAAGAGTCGAAAATTTGGCAAAGTCTCCTTCTCTTTTATGTTAGACCTGCTAAAAAACAATGAGCAATTAAAATCAAATGTGCCCAAACACACTTTAAAAGTGTTTTGGGTCACCACGCTAATTACAAAAAAAAACTAAGTAAAAATTGTTAAACAGGGGTAATCTAATTTCTGCCAAAAGGAACCAAGGAAAGCAAGCTTTCCTTGGGATCTTGGCTTGCTGTTTGAGCAGCCAATGAGATGTGCACTTTTATTGCAGAATTTAAATCTTTGAAGAACAAAAAAGGAAGCTACCTTATGAGCAAGCTTTAGATTTATGCTTTAGCTACTTGCAAAAAATGAATTTCCTACACCTAGATCTATCTTTATGAACTGATAGCCTTTATGAAATTATAGATCTAAGTATCAAAACTCTTATAAAATATTTCTAACAATATATATTCAATTCTTGGAACTAGATCTGATCATAAGAGGAAGAGACACATAACTAGAAGATTGATTTTAAAAGAAAGGAGGAAGAGAAGGGGAAAGGCCCGTTGTTGGATGGATTTGCAATGGAAACTTGTTAGTGGAATACAGAGGGGCAATGTCTTCACAAAGCTTTTGGATGTACAGTGGAATCAAACTAGATTCACAGCTCGTCCAATCCTTGCTACCTGAAAGCTAAACACACAATCCTGCATGAAACCTCATGAGATCTGGATATATATATGAAAAAGAGATAAGAATTACATCCAAATAAACTTAATAAACATGTATAATCTAGATCTTCTAACATATATGCTATGAGATATAAGAAAAACAAGTAACCTTACTTGCCCAACTATACTCCTATTGATTCAGCTGAATCGTTCAAGCCAGACAGGGTTCAGATGTAGAAATTGAGAGAAAAGCCGACAACATCAATAGCCGTAAGACAATGCTTAATCCACACACATGAGAGCATTACACCATTTGGCCTCCAAAGCTTCTTTATTCCAACAATCAAAAGATTACAACAATATTACAATAGCAAGCCCTTCAATCTAACTCTAACTAGCTTGGAAGAGGCAGCTTGAGCTTTATTTATACAAAAAAAGGAGATCCAGCCCAGGGGGTGCAAATCCCAAGGAGATAGACCACTATAGCTGAAGGAGAGTCCATCAATGCCTGATCTGTGTCTAGCTGAGCTAGATCTGAGTCTCATTGAGTGCAATTGTCAATCGGGGGGATGATCTGAGTGACACTTCAACCTGTTGACTGAAGCATCCACCAAAACTCATCCAGATGAGCCCAAACGTGTGGAGGAGAGAGGGAGGGCGAAATTCCCCATAAAGGATGCTGAAGTTCAACTCTGGATCTTTTTAGATCACCTCCTTCAGTCAAGGATTTGTCAGATCCAATCAATCTGGTTCAGATCTGACTGATTTCAATCAAATCAGTTGAGAATCCACTGATCTATGATTTTGGATTTGCTCCATTATTCATCAATTTATTAATTAAAATAATCAATAATTGATTTTTTGGGGCTTTCTGACCTGAGTGATGGAAAATCACTCAAAACTAGAAAAAAGTGGGTCCATGGGTTTACATGGTGCTCTTAGCTTGAAAATGAGCACCTACATGACTGAAACTGATTATTTGGTCCACTTTTATTACAAAATCAAATTTTCCAATTAAACTATTAAAAAATAGCCTAAGTTTTTGGAAAAATTAAATTTTAATAAAAAACATTGAAAAAACTAAAAAATTTGAAAAATTGAAAAAACCTAGGGGGACTTAGACATGTTCATATGACTCGACCATGATGTCTAGCATGTTTATACATTGACACATAGACTCTAATAACCTCAATAGGCCTAAATGCCAAGCCAACCACCTCAACTTTGGAGATATGGAGTGAAAAACTCATAAATTATCAGTCATTTATTCAACAACCAATAATAACCAAGGGAAAAAATGCCCTGGGCTGATCGGATTGACAAATAAAGTCTAAGAGACCGAGTCTTTTGCAGACACTATCATGCTAGAACATTTATTACAAATCCCCCATGGGGTATGAACATGTGATATAGTACAACAAGGCTTCCTCGAAGCAAGACTGAAGGTCTTCTGAAGTCCAAACAAGTTATCCTTGTCCGGTTCACCAGGCTCACTTGATCAAAAACCCCTAAGTACAACTTAGGTGGTAACAAGGATTTCCGTAGGTCCCGACTTTGGTTGCTCGTTCCCTCTGCCATCCTGTACAGGATCTCTCTATCGAGGTAACTACAAGATCCGTGATAACAGGTCATAACAGAGAAGGTCGAGAGTTCATGCAAAATCTTCAATATGAACATCGACTAGCAAAAGAGAAGGATAGGGGTGTTCTCTTAGAAGAGACTCACGAGACATCTCATATACGTAGCTACTTAGCAAGGGAGAGGACACTAATCAATATGCTTTCCATAAAATTCACCAACTGAGGTCAGGGAACAAGAGAGGGGTGGAGCAAAGAAGGTTCTTACAAGAGGATTGGGATTAGACCCAACTGATAACTATAACATCAATGAAGCCTAGCCAGGGAAGAAAAACACAAATCCAATTATCAAAAGAGCAAGCTGATGGAGAAGTCCACTCAAGAAGATAGAGATATATTAAGGGAGGCCCTTAGTGTAGAGTTGGCCTCTCTAAAGAGGAAAAAATGATTTATCTATCTGTAAACATTAGGGTTTTGGGAACACTTGGGAAGATAAATTCCCTTAGGAGGTTAGTGTATAAATACTAACCAAATGTTCTATTTATTTAGGAAACCATGTTGCAGGAGGATGTGCTAGGGCCTATGTATAGATGACTTCTAGGGTGGATTTTTGTTGCCTCTAGTGCTAGAGGGAAGTCAGGAGGCTTAGTAGTTGGATGTAACTAAATGTTGAGACTTAGAAACCATGTCCTTTTGGATTCCACTATTATTTGCTCACTCCAGATACAGGACTTGAAGAGGGAAGCAAATCTTATTTATTGCTACGAGCCCTGTAATAATCAGAGAGACCAATGGTTATTGTTGTTTATTGATAGAACTTTCCCCTCACAGAATGTGGTGTGTGGGGGATTTGAACTTAGTACTAAAGGGCTGTGAAATCCGGGAGGAAAGAGAAATTGTGTGTCGGCAGGATTTTTTTCTCACCATTTTGAAGAAAAAGGGCCGGGTAGATGTGGAACCTGTTGAATTGAATCCAGTGTTATCAGGACTGCTCGGTCTGTACCAGAACTGGTTGGTCCAAACTGATGCCCCTTCAGCCCCTGAACCAGTGGCTAAACCCGGTCAGGAGTTTGATTCAAACTGATCCTCATTGTGAACTGGTCTGTGGGACGAACCATGGTTCTGTTGTGTGGGGGGGATGAAAAAGTAAGTGAAAAATTTAGACTAGATCAGTTCAGAAACCTGATTAGTTAGCAGTTTCATTTCAGTCCTGGTCTGATCCTTGATCTGTCCTGGTTCTGATAAGTTTGATTGAAGTCCAGGTGGAGGAACAGAGAAGCAGGAGAAGCAGCTCTGGCTAGAAGGTTGGACAAGTTCCTTGTATCTAATGGCATGTTCGCAGAGATAGGCAGATTCAAGTCCTAGGTAGCTACAGAAGGAACTTCGGACCACTTGTCTATTATTCTTCAAATACAATCTGACATGGATAAACCTGACACCCTCCAGTGGCTAAATCCGGTCAGAAGTTTGATTCAAACTGATCCTCATTGTGAACTGGTCTGTGGGACGAACCATGGTTCTGTTGTTGGGGGGGGCGGGTGAAAAAGTAAGTGAAAAATTTAGACTAGACCAGTTCAGAAACCTGATTAGTTAGCCAGTTTTATTCCAGTCCTGGTCTGATCCTTGATCTGTCCTGGTTCTGATAAGTTTGATTGAAGTCCACTTGGAGGAACAGAAAAGCAGGAGAAACAGCTCTGGCTAGAAGGTTGGACAAGTTCCTTATATCTAATGGCATGTTTGCAGAGATAGGTGGATTCAAGTCCTAGGTAGGTACAGAAGGAACTTCAGACCACTTGCCTATTATTCTTCAAATACAATCTGACATGGATAAACCCTTGACACCCTCCAAATTTAATGTTTTTTGGCTGGAGAACGAAGACTATATAGAAATGGCAGGAAAATAATTGAAAACTTATGATTCTAGTTTAGGCAAATCTGCCAAGCATGAAAATAATGACAAAAGGAATGGTTTTACAATCAAAAGGAATGGATTTACAATCAAAATGTGCTAGCCAAAGCCAGGTTGGAAGAAACTAAGGCCCAGCTAGAGGTTCTAAGTAATCATATGAGACATGGAAGGGTAACTGAAGATCTGCAGAAAGAGACGGAGAAGATAGAAGGACAGCAATCCAGGCTGTTGGCATGGGAGGAAGCATTATGGTGATAAAAAAGCAGGGCTGCCTGGCTAAGAGAGGGTTATGAAAACACTAAATTTTCTCATAGATATGCCCAAGCAAAGAAAGCTTAGAATACAATTTGGGGGATAAAAGATGGGAATGGTGTTGAACAATAAGAGCAATTAGGATTTGAAGCAAAGCAAAGATTGCTTCCACACATTACAGGGGTATATTTGCAGATCCCAAAAGCACAAATATGGTGGATATAATGGACATTCTCTCAAACTTTAATAGGTTATTTGGACAGGAACAATATGAATGCATAATGTCTCCTATAGGTGAAGATGAATTTAAAGAAGTTCTGTCTTCCTTTCAGCAGGACAAGGCGCCAGGTTCAGATCGCTGGTCGATTGAGTTTTTTTAAAGCTTCTTTGAATTACCAGGGAAGGATTTCTTGGGGTGGTTGAGGAATCAAGAAGAAAAGGGAGAATTTGGGCCCATTCAAGTCGACCTTCATTATAAGCATCCCGAAGGTAGATGATCCTGAAAACTTTGACTCTTTCAGGCCAGTCTTATTATGTAATAACATCTATAAGATTGTTGCCAGGTAATAGCCAGGAGACTAAAACTAGTTCTATTGAATGCTATAGAACAATTTGGGTTTTTACAAGGCAGTTTGATCTTTGGTGCTGTGGGAGTGGCACAAAAAACCCTACATACTATAAAGGAAACCTGTTTCCTCATTCATCAGAAAACTGGACCTTTTAAAGGCATCTGATTGAGTAAACTGGAGTCTGGACCTCTTTCAGATTCTTAGTGCTGCTCATTGGCTTCAGCATTCTGGTGGTCAATTGGATCAAGGAGTGTCATTCTACAGTAACCTATGCAGTATTAATAGATGGTGCGCCCACAAAGTTCTTCAAATCCTCTAGGGGGCTCAGGCAGGGGTGCCCTCTTTCTTCTTTGTTATTTCTGCTCGTCACCAAAGGACTAAGCAGGCATCTCAGAGTATTAATGTCAGAAGGTAATCTAAAGGGGGTTTAAATATCCAGAGATGAGTCCATAATACACTTGCTGTTTGTAGACGATATATTACTCTTTGGAAATAGGTCATCTCAAGAAGCAAGGGCACTGATTAAGGTTCTTGAGTAGTTCTGTTAGGCTACAGGTATGGAAATAAACCTTAAGAAATCTACCTTTGTTTGCCATAGATTGGATGAATTTCAAATCCAAAATATTCAATCAATCCTTCCTTTCGTATTAAAATTGTTTGATAAGTGGATGAAATACTTAAGGTTTCACTTGAAAACCAATGATACACAGTGAAGGACTGGATGTGGATCTATGATAGAGTGGAGAAGAGAATTTCTGTTATGCTTGGTGCAACAGATAGGTTGTCCATAGGGAAAAGACTAACACTTATAAAATCTGTTATAGAAGCAACTCCTGTGTACTGGATGACAATGGTCTCCATTGCCAAATGTATACTGAACAGAATCAGGGAGAAGTGCATGTGGTTGGGAATGATTTAGAAAACAGGCATACTGCTGGTAAGATGGTGAAATCTGACAAAACCCAAGTGCACAGGAAGTTGGGGGCTGAAGATTTTGTTTAATTTCTGACAGGCTTTGGAAGCCAATAAAGTACGGTGTGTGCTGGCAACAGATGGACTTAGCATGACCTAATTAAAGAAAATTACATTTATCCATTACAGATAGAAGAATGAGTTAGGTTGCAAATAAGAAGTCGTGTGGTGGCTCTATTTGTTTGGACTCCTGGAGAGCAATGATAAGCTTATACAAGATCACTGGAGAGAATTTGGCATGGCTGACAAGAGATGGACAAAGGGTTAGGATCGGTTCAAACTTCAGATCCATGGATTGGGGGTCATGAAGATCCAAAACTATCTCAGGGGTTAATCATCAATTTGTACAACAAGGGCATACACTTTCTATCTGATGCATATGATAGGGTTGCTCAAGGATTATGGCACTCAGGTTGGAGGACAGCAGAGAAATTGGATTTAGAAGGCACTCGTGGGGAATAATAGATCTTTAGTATTACTAAATGAAGTAGCAATAAGACTCAGGGATAAGCAAGATGTCATCGTATGGGCCCTTGATAAAGCAGGTGGAAGAGACAATGTAAACATTGGATACCAGGTTGCCATCTTAACAAATGCAGAGAGACTTGAGGACTGGGAATGGCATTTTTTGTGGAGACTTTAAAGTGCCTCTAAAAGCAAGGATTTTTCTGTGTCTCTGCCTAAATAACAACATACTTACCTGGGACTTGCAAAAGTGGTCATGGAATGGACCAGGAAGGTGTGTTTTGTGCAGGGAACACGAGGGGACTGCCTCTCATATTTTTCTAACCTGCCAGTTTATAAAAGAGGTATGGTCCACGGTCAAAACACTTACTGGAGGGAAGGAAAGATGGGATGGAGCTCTGTTGCAAGAGGCATTGACAAGCTGGATGGAGGATGCAGAAGTTAGAAAGGATCATCATTTACTTCTTCTCTTCATTATTTGAGGATTATGGTTCGTTCGAAACACCTCTCTATTTCAGGATAAGGTATTCTCTCCAAAGAGGTTTTCTACAAGATCTAAGGGGCTTACAAGGCATATAGGCAGACACAAAAAAGAGAAAACAAGGGTAGTGCAAGATTTGGAAATTGACAAATCAATGCCTTAAGGGTTCTTTGATGGTGCCTCACAAGGAAATTCTGGTATTAGTGGCGCAGGAGGTATGTTGCAGCTGTCTGATTCTAGTTGGATACATTTTGGATGTGGATTGGTGGTTTAGACAAATAATGAAGCAGAGATTCATGTGATCACTATTGTTTTGTCCCTAGTGTTGGATAGGGGCATCGAGCATCTGCAGATTGTGGGTGATTCAAAGCTGGTATTCTCTTGGTTGGATGGATCTTCGGGAAATGGGAATTTGAACCTTTGTGGAACAGTGGCTAGAGCAATAAAGCTGAAAACTTTCCTCCATGAGATAACATTCCATCATGTGAGGAGGGAGCTAAATCAAACAGCAGACAGGCTATCAAAGCAGGCATGTGGCAGACTTGTTGCATCATTGCTGGAGATGACGTTTGTGAAGGGTAATGAGGAAGGTCTTCCTTCTTGGCAGATATCTGTATAACTCTCCTTGCAAATTTCCATTTCACTGACACTTGCTGTTTTATTCCCTTTGGGAGTGCGTCAAAAGGAGTGTGGGATTTGCCAGGGGATTTTCGGTCAGCTGCCAGCACCATGTCTTCAGGAAAATCTTGTTGATGAAATTGTCATTGATGCCAACATGGTCTTGATGTCATTGATGCCACCATTTTGCTGAAGATATTGAAGACCCAGCTAATGATGCAGAAGACCCTAGAGATGGTCTTGAAGCCCTGGTAGATGTTGAGAAGCCCATGGACATTTTTGAAGAAGATTTTAAGATGTAAAGAAAGCCCTTTTATGTTGATGATCCAAGCCACTTGAAATTTAAAATAGTCAAAGTAAATGGTGAAGTCAGCCCAGTCAAAAGGATAATAATAATAACTTTCTTAAGGTGTCCCTAATGTGGTTTGAAGAAAGTTTTTTTTAAAACCATAATTACATTACAAATGGGGTGAGGTGAATTACAAAGGGTGATTTAAAATAAAATAATAATTAAAATTAAAATACAAAATATACATTCCTTACTCTATGGATATTGATAATCTCAAAGGTGTATATATTTACTCCACGTGCATCAAAGGAATTGAAAAGTGAAGAAGCCGCAGGAAGAGTTCACGTGATTTTTTTTTTTTTTTGGGGCTGAGGAAATTATGGGACAGCGTGGGAGCAGTCAAGGTTGACTGAGCCGCAGATCAGAAAAGGGAGAATCTTGGTAGGAAGGCAGCTTGACTGAGTCGTGAGTCCTACAGCAAAAGGTCTATAGACATTGTGCAAATTGAAGCTTTCAGAGTTTGAATATCACCGCGGAGCTTCTGAAAAACTATATGGTTGAACTGCCCGGGGAGCAAGTTTTCCAAACGCTTATAAACCAGGGATGTTTTTGTCAAAACCTCCAACGTCAAGGGTTTAGGGTTCAGGAAATGGATATGAGTCTACCCGTTTGGAAAGAACCATTTTTTTCCTTTCTAATTATTAATTGCTCTAAAGCCAATGTTCCATACGATCATCTGAAAAAAACCGAAATTACAGTATTCCAGTCATCTTCAGTCGATTCACTCGTTCCATAGAATGGAGCTGCACCCGCACCCTTCTCAGTACATCTCCATTACTGTATAAGCTTTAAATCTTTTGTTGAAACAGACAGCTTGCGGAAGAAAATTTTGCTGTGCTTGGTACAGTCTTATCTTAGACTGTTTTTGGGGTTTATCATCAGCAAATAGTCCGAGTTCTTCATTTGGGGTGCTTGAACAATTTAAGATCGCTGGGATTTGCAGATCGTTGATCGCTGAAGAGAACGCTGAGGAGAAAACAGCCGGATTAAGAGCACGTGAATGGGCATGACTTTCCTATCATGGTTATATAGTTTGTAGCAGGAAATGAAGAGCCTGCAAGTCTGAACTGGGTTGTTCATTGAGCTAGAGAATAGATCTCATATGTTGTTTAAAGTTGCAAATATATTGCTTGTGTGCACATTCTAATATCAAAGTGTATCTAGGTAGAGATCGAAAGTAGTGCATATTTGGACAGACCTATGACAAAGCATATACAGTGAAGTGTCCTCTTGTAAAGCAGAGTTTAGAGAGTGAATTTTGGAGCTAAGGAACAGTCTATTGCAGCAGCAGAAGTGGTGTGTGAGATGAATTGTTTTAAAGGACTCATACAGACTTAAAGAAGACTGATATTCTCTCAGATTCTAGGAGCATACTGAAGACTCAAACTGACATTGAGTTGATGGCAGAAGTTAAATGTTGCAGCAGCATGACAAGGTTTGATGCCCAGAAGTACTTGTAATAGATGGCTGATTTGTTCCAAATGCAAGTGTGTTCCTACGTGTGATAGGTGGTAGATCTACCTCATCCATTGGCTGGTATGGACTTATTTTGGTGGGTGTGATGCATATGAGGACATTTGATTTGTGGATGATTTGTTCTCGTGGATGCCAGTATGTTGTGAGCATTTGGAAATTTTGGTGCTTTGGCAAAGAAAGTTAATTTAGAGCTATTTTGGAGCTGATTTGGTCGGCACGGTTTCATGCTCAGTTCGTTGATGAAGTATTCTGAATGATGGCACTCTGGACCGTTGAAGTCCAAATGAATGCAGATGACAGCCCTAGTATTGACAGCCCTCTTTGCACAGATGAACTATGAACAGCGTTCAGTTCAGATGTATAACAGCAGTGATGTCCAGTACAATGGTGTGTGAACAAGTGATGGTTTAAGTCCAATGCATTGACAAGTCAAAATAAACAGTCTGTTTTGAGGATTAGTTGGGATAGGCAGCAGATCATTAGCAGCAGTGCTTGAACGTTTGATTGATGACAAAGATGACAGCCCTAGCTTATGAAACATAGTGTGAGACTGAGCTATTCTAATGACAAGCTAAGTCATGATAAGAGCAGATTGTTGGATGATATGAGCAGAATGATGTGCCTGACAGAATGAGTAAGAGCAGATTATGGAATGATGCTGACAGCAGCATGATGTATTCATGCTTATGATCAGAATGATGTGCCTGACAGAATAATGCACGAGAGCAGATCCTTGTAGCAGTTGACAGTGACTAGCAGGATTCCTGATATGATTTATGAGCAGTGATAATGAGCAGTGTTCCAGCAACAACAAAGATCAGCAGTCCTTGATAACTTGGCAGTATTAAAGAGCAGGTGTGTTGCAGCAGTGTTAATCAGCAGTATTGACCAGTAGCAGATTGAAGAGACAAGTAATGAAGTAATGTAACAGTGAGCTTTAATGTAAATGCAAGCTTGACTTGCTTTTTGAGGTTAGGATACCTCAAACCCTTCTTAGCAGGGTCTAAGAAAACCAGGCAGGGTCCTGGACACAGAGTAGGTGCTCTATTTGTCAGTAAGTGTTGATTTTGCCTAACGGTTGTAGCCGAACCACAATTAATATAAAAAGATTACAAATTTATATAGTGCTGTGTTCTTTTGTGTCATGGTTCTTTATGAATGAAATGCTTATGCTATGTGAATGATGAAGTGAATAATGATTGTGAAATGACTATGGTAGAGTAATGGATTGATGAATTGGTAGCTAACTATGATAAGCTAAGAGAAGGTTAAAATTGCTTTACACTGATTCACCCCCCCTCTCAGTGTCAACAAATCTGTCATGTACTTTGTCTTGCTTTTGTCCATGAGCTTCTTCTTAGATTTTTACTTCTTTCACCATGTTTCTCCCAGTCATGTTGTTGATGCCTCGGACGTTTGTGACATGCTTTACTCTTGTCTGCATATTTATTGTAGCCTCAATTTTTGCTTGAAAGGGTGTGAGGAACCAGTTTTCCCGCATGGGTTACAAAGAGAGATTTCCATTCTGTGGGATTCAATGGGAGTATGGCAGCTACAATGTATGTGTCGATGGTACTTCATAGCTATATACCATTTCTCTGGTGTATAGGTGTTGGCCATGGCAGCTAAAATTTATCTGTCAATGGTGCTTCATAGCCATATGCTATGTCTCTGGTGTATAGTTGTTGGCCTTGTCATACTATGTTTCTCATACTTCTCTGGAGGGTCTTTTGCATGAGGTTTCTCTCATCAATACTCACATCTACAATATTGAAGTTTTTGGACTGTGATATGATTGGTAGCTAGTATTTTTAGCCTCAAATCTTAGCTTCCTTTCCTATGATTAGTGACTGATACTTGTGTGAAGAATGTGCAACTAAACCAGATTCTTTGCAACATGCTTACCGGTGATATGTAAATATGTATTATACTTCTCAAATTGGTCTTGTGTTTGTTCATAATAAGCTTGGATTTATCAAGCACCGAGAGGGATCAAATTTTTTGAGATGTAATTTTTTTTATCATTTAATTCCATGTCTTGTGTTAATTCATTCATATTAAATGCTAAAAAAATATAAACCTCAAGAAATTTGATCCCACTCGGTGCTTGATAGATCATGGGTTTTGATGGATCTATGCTGGTTTTAATTTTTTAAGCTTTGTGTAAAATTTAAAATTGAACCGACATATGCTACCAAATAGCTTTATTTAAATTCATTTTTTGTCCCAATATATGTGACAATAGCTGCCCCATACTGGGTTGCAGAGCACCTTGCTACTCTTGGTGCAGTGAAGAAAGACATCTTGCCAAGGAGTGCCTTGAGACTTACATATGTAGCAGAAGGTGTAGGATTTGTATGAGTTATCTGCCTGATGGTGGCATATCTGCAGTTGCTTGTTATGAGCTTATTTTGCTGCTTTCGGCCAATTTGACCCCTTCTGGGGAATACCACCTCACATGTATCTTTTTTAATTATAAAAAGATATTCTTTTTAGTTATAAAAAGATATGAAACCCAAAATAGATTAAAGATTTAATAAAATTTGTTATGTACTATGTGATCACATTTGGATAACATAAAAAACTCTTCGAATTTGTGAGTTCATGAAATAGTTTAGCTAATAGCCTTGACATTTTTTGTTTTTGTTAGGAGTGCTTATATCTTAGAAAACTTGTATATTTCTTGAAAATTGTTTCTATATTATATGGCAGCCATGGAAGCAATTATAGAGTATACAAAATCACAGGGGTTAAGGAAGAATCTATGTGAAATTTTATGTTTAAGCCCTTGATTTATAGCTTCTTTAATGTTTCTTGAATATTTAGTTACAACTTAGCAAATAACTATATTGCAAAAGTGATCTTTAAAACTGAAAATACATTGTCTAAATAACCATATAAATGCACAGTAGAAACAAATAGCATCCACACAAGATACACAAAGATTTACACTGGAAACCTTGGTCCTTCAGGGGAAACCAACAAATGTTTGTCTTCTTCTTATTGCAGGATTTGTTTACAACAACACTACAACAGTGCTTTGGATAAACCCTTTGGATCTGGACCAAAACTCATCGGAAAGACCTCTAGCCACAACCTATGGATTTCTTAGACCAAACCACATTGAAGATGCCCCAAATCTTGTCTGCAAACTGGATAGACAAACTCTAGATCCACCTTGGATCCAATAGACAACAAAAAAGTAACTCTCCCCTCGAAAAACTGTGATCTCAAACTTAGATCTAGATTGCTCACTACAAGAGGAAACTCGTCTCTTGAAACTATGATACCAAATTCATACTCTAAGGCTTCTTTTATAATCTCACACTCATACAAATACCATGGACCCAATACCATGGGACACATGATACCATGGACCCTCTAATACAATTTACATGAGGTGTTATAAATCCACCTTTATAATATATGTCTAGGAATCATCTTGGCTCTTTCTATGTTGCATATATCATCTCACAGAAAGTATCGGCGAGGGTCCGCAATATAACTTCTCGGTGGTATTGGCGGAAAATCTTAGAAAATGTCGCAATACCTAAAAAAATTACAAAAATACTCATTTTTTTTCAAAATTTTAAACATTTTAAGCAACAACAACATCAAATAGACACATTAGTACATACATATGATGATACAACTAATACATAAGATGTCAAGTGGTCACATATTGTAACTAAACTAAAAATTATGAAACATCTTCTTGATAGGATGTCACAAAATCACATCAAATGCTCAAAATAAATTTATCTCATGAGATGAATCATCATGAGGCATCTAGATACTAAATGGTACATATTACAATGAAAATGATAAATCATAGGAATCTAAATAGTCGATTCCCTCTACCCCTTTTACAGGTAAAGGGCATCACTCTTCCTTTGGAAGCAATAGGATGTTGTGGAGGTACTTGGGTTGAGCTTAAAGTAGAAGCTCCAACTGAGTCCATATATTCATTGCACCACCATAGCAAAACCGGCAAATGCTAGGAACCACTAACTACAATATAATAAGAGGGTTTGAGTCTAGGTTTAGAGCCACAATTCTAAACATAGTTCATTGACCATAAAAGGAGTCATGAAAGGATACTTGCCAAATTTGTCAGGGTTTATTCTATGGAAAACATCGACATCAGCAAAAAATCGATGAGGGTGCAAAAAACATCTTCTTGGCAACATCGGCGAAAAAATCGGTAAACCATGACAAACATTGAAAAACACAAAATATATTCATTTTTTTTCCATAATTGTAAACATATAAAGCAACAATAACATCAAATAAATACACTGGGACATAAATATAGAGAAAGCACTGATATATATCATGTAGTCATGCCAAATATAAAATGATACATCAAAGTCAATACTGAAAGTCTGAATATAGTTGTCCAATAGTATCAAAAGTTGACAACCAATGCTCCAATACAAAATTGAAAATTTTTGGTAACCCCAACCGAGTTTTAGCTTCAGTCACTACATATGGTTTAATGATCGAACCCCAGCATGCATGTACATTTAAAAATTAAAATTTTATTGTAAACTTGAAACACATGAAATATATTTTCAACTTTTTCAACTCTGAAAATTTATGATAGTCCTACTCTTCTTACTCAGAAAAATATACTAGTCAACACACATGAAAAATTTGAACTCAGATTTTGACCAAAATGGTCTAGGAAAAACGTCGAAGGGAAAACTTGTTCTTCAGAGAGAAATTTTATTCTTAAGGAAAATTAAAAAAATAATCTACAACAGTACTTATCTCCCTTTTTCTTCCTAAAAAAAGTTCCCTAATCACTCTAAACCTTTTGTATGAAAATATCGGAAAACCCAGGAAAACGTGCTATACGACCTCACACATGCGGCTGTATAGACCTTGAATTTTGTGCCTGTTTGCTGCCTCGAAAATCGTGGCTTTTTCTACTTGTACAAACCTGTTGTACGACTGCATTAATTACTTAGTATGACCTACATTAAATGTTGTATAATATGCCTTAATTTTCGTGCTGGAAATCACCTGTACAAACTACAATAAATGTTGTACGGTCAGCCTTGGAAAATGTGTTGTACACTCCCCCTTTATTGTTGTACTTCTGCAGCTGTACGGTCCTCTAGAAAAATGTGCCCTTCTTGGGAATTATGTCCTGCTAAACTCTTCTCAAATTATGTGCAAGAGTTTCACTCTCTCAATTTTTCTCTTCTTTCTTACTCTTTCTTCTCTCCAAACACTCTCTCTTTGGAATGTGAACAATAAATTAGGTTTGCCTTTTTGAAGCCTTTTTGTTTGAGTGATTTCCATCTCTAAATCAATGGCTTAGATTAAAAGCCAACTAAACAAGATCTAGGGCCCATCTCATTTCCTCATTAAAAATTACTTTTTAAATATTAAATGAGAATTTAATGCACACCCACCTTTTAATTTCATAAAGTCACTTTAAAATGAATATAACTCAAAACTCACATTAAAATGTCACTTTATTAATAAAGTCAATCTTACCTTTTAAATAAGCTAGGGACCACTTTTTAAAGTGTTCTTGTCCACCCAAAGGCATGAATGGACAAACACTTTCTAGGTAAATTTTCAACAAAAATGACATTACAAAAATAAACAAACTAGCAACTAACTATCTGTCTCTGATATCAATGCCTTCTTTCCCTTTTACGAGAAAAGATCATGGGTTGTTTGACAGGCCTGTCCCTGACAATAGAAGGTCCTGGCCCTACACTAGATGTCGAACAAAAAGTAGTGGGACTAGGTGCCAATGCGGTACTAGATACATCGACTAGTGTAGAAGGTGGTGTTGATGGAGCCACATCACCCTCCATGAAGTCCTTTGTGTCAAAGCGCTCCTCCTCCTCCTCTTGTTCCTCCTCCTCCTGCGTTTGCTACTGTTGCACCTCCTTTAACCATGCAGGTTCCTCCTCCATGATAGGTAACTCAACTTCCACCTTCCACTTGGACAATACATCAATATTGTCCAAGGAAATGCCATCCAAATCGGGTTCTTTCTCCACCTGCTTCATCCATAGTTGGAGATTGCAGTGGACATACACTAAGTTATTCAAGTGTGGGAAATCCAACCCTTAAGAGGGTGATAAAATTTTTTAATGAGTCTTGGCTCTTGAGGCTAGAGGAAAACAATATGAAAGATAATCTTAAATTACAATGAATTTAATTGCTTTGATAAAGTTCTTACCTGGTTCATTTCTTTGAGTGTATTTTATCAAAGACACTCCAATTACGCTCATATCTAGAAGAGCTACATGTTTGCCTGAGAACTCAGGGGGCAATTTTTTTTTTTAATTTGGTGCCCTTACACCATATGTCCTCCACCAAACACTTAAAATCAACAAGAAAGAAAGAGAATTGGATTACATAATTCAAATTTCAATTTTCAAATAAAATGATAAAACACAATTAAATTTAAAAATTTGAAGTTCTAAATAAATTCTAATATGTATTCACTTATTTGGAGTCAAAATGGTCCTTTCATGGATAGCATTGACAAATCCAAATAGTCCAGTACCCTCTAGATACATCTCCATCTCACAAGTAATACTCATGTGAGTCTCAACATTAGGTACCATCCTATCAATACATTCAATAAGCCCTTCTAACACCTCTTCACCAAAATCAAATTTACACATGTAGGAAAAGGCGGGGTTGAGGAAAAGTGTAGCTGCATGAATAGGTCGATGGAGCATCCAGGTCCACCGTGTATCAATCAAATCCCAAGGCATCATGTGTCTATTGTGTCTAGGGGTACCCTTCCCCATGCAATAAGACTGAATAGTCTCGTTGGCCATATCCATGGCCTCATACAAATAGCCCATAGCGGGCTTATTACTGTCAAATAATCTCAGAACCTTTGCCAAAGGTTCACTGATTGAGCACACTTCCTCCACTCCATCCCAAAAGGAGTCGGTGTAAACCAATCTAGTGATGGCTCTTCCATCCTCTCTCCTACTATATGTGCAATCTCACCACTCATCACAAACAAACATTTGCTTCAGCTCAAACTGAACTCGAAACAAAAATGAAGAGAAATGAAGTTGGTGGAAAATCATATGATTCCAGGACACAACAAATCCCTGTTTCTCATGCATCTCCTTATGAGGCTAAGAACCCAAGCATGTTTATATATGATTTTGGTGATACTCCTAGCCCGATCAACGACCTCCTTAATGAAGGGAATTTTCCCAACATCTTCCAGCATCAAATCAATACAATGTGCAATGTATGGACTTTGTTACCGAATGAAATGGAAGTCCAAGCCATCGACAAACATATTGGAGAAAGGGACCATTGTCACCTTAGTCACATCTCCTAACTTCTTTGGAAGTTGAGACCTCCTAGGGGGGATCCTTAATGACAACTTGCAAAAGACACTTAGACGCACAATAATGTCTTCTTTGAAGATTGTTAGTGACTAGTGTCTATTGGAGTCATTCAAAAAGTGGAGAAGGTATACTACGAGCATGAATATGAACCATATAGGTGCATTTAGTACATCCACCTTAATAGTGTATTTATGAGGATCAAAGAAAGTAAACTACTTCAGTCCTAGATAATGCAAATACAATATAATAAGTGTGAAGTATAATTAGTGCAAAGTATCATTCATCGAAGTTACATATATTTATCATCACCAAACAATATGAAGTAGTAAAACAATACTAATATATCAACAGTATAACGTAAACCTAATAATATCTCAGTCACCACAACAATAGCAGCTATCCACTATAACATAAACCTAATAATATCTCAGTCACCACAACAATAGTAGTTATCCACCATGTATCAGTTCCAAAACTTTGCATATGCAACAAAACAATTATTATGCTATTGAAAAAAAAGGTTTGAAACACAGTCTTAGGTAATAATTAGCATTTATATCAGAATGTCTCTGAGTTTAATTATGATCATACCACAAAGTATGCATGTAAAGTATAAACACCAGGTGAGCATATAATGGCTGATAATTGTTGTTGTAATTGTAACTTCGAAAGATATTATGATGTATATTACTATTGTATATTGTTGTACCCCCATCAGAGACGTGTGTTCCTCCTTTCGGGATGTCATCATTGTGTATGGTCAATGAGGTAAACTCTCTGTTGTAAGTCAGGGAAATAATCCCCAGGTTAAATAAAGGAAAAATGTACTTTGTGTATTCCTAGGTAGGTCGGCCTCAAAGGTTACCTGGCCGACCTAATTAGTTGAGTTAGCTACTCAATAGAAGAATATAAATAGGGAGACACCCTCCTCATTTGACACACACACTCACTTGCTCTCTCATGTGCACCTTAGGAGAGAAAGGAAGAGGAGAGGCAGAGAGCTACTATAGACACATTGTTCTTGGGTTATTCTATCTTGTCATCTTGTCATTGTGACGAAACTATTCTGAGGAAGTTTGCGGGTTTTGCTCCTTTATGGTTTCCTCGGTGAAAATCTCTGTGTCTTGTGTATCTTGTGTATCTTTAATGTATTGTTGTACTTGTTATTCTTTCAGATAAAGATCATAAGTAAATTAACTTAGAAAAACTAACATGGTATCATATCCGTCATGAAAGAAGGCATTGTGTGTTAGATTTTTAACATTAAGCTAGCATTATATTAGGATCTTTAACTGAGAGAACAACAAGCACAACAATCAAACACAAGAGACAATGAATACAGTGTTTTTCCTCGGGGAAACCATAAATGGAGAAAACCCCGCAATTAAAGATAGAATCAGCACCAGAAGTAAAACCCAAAACAGTAAGATGATCTCCCGATAGCAGTAACCTTCTTTCTTCCTTGCCTCGGTGTCTTCCTCTTCCTTAGCTATGTGCTACAACTGAGTGTGTGATAAATAGAGAGGCTAGCTTTCTATTTATACTAATTCCCGACTTGACTAAACCCAACTAGGGCCGACTTCACTAGGTGAGTCTAATAACCCTAGTGCCCCAGAACTACGGGGAATTTAACCCTTAGACAATAGGAGGGTTACCCACCTTGACTTGACATGACTTGTTTACATTATAGAAACTCCCGATAGGAACATCGGGGCATGACATGACTCAAGTACATTACAAATACATCCCAGAATAAACATCAGGGTACAATACATAAGAAATACAAGTGAATACATTTCGAAGTTACAATTACATCAACACTCCCTCTTAACTAGGAAGGTATTCTATTGACACAATTTATCAGCACAAGTCTTCTTCTTTGTATCATCTGGATCATCATCGAGTCCTCGTCATCTTCACCTTCAAATCATCTTTATCTTCAAGTCATCTTCATCTGGGTCTGGATCATCATCACTGGATATGGATCATTTTTGGAGCATCATCACTGGATCTGGATCATCACTGCTGGATCATCATCACTAGATCATCACGGGTGCTATCTCATGATTCTTCTTGTCATAGGAAGTTATACAGATCCAACCCTTTTTCATGCTGGTTGTAGGCCTAACCTCCATGTAGGTCTTCTTCCAGCACTTATATCTGACCTTAAGTCAAAATGGCCCCCCCAGCACTTATATTTGATCATGTAGGAACCAATCCTATAATCATATCAGAAATGCACGCCCAACACTCACATCTGACCATGTGGGAACACCTCCCACAACCCTGTCAGAAAGGCCCATCACTCACATCCGTCAACCAATGTCGGAAAGGCTCATCACTTACAGTCGACCATGCGAGGAACCAATCCTCCATGCCGAAAGGCTCTACACTTACATCTGACAACCAATGTCAGAAATGCTTTGCACTTATATTCGACCATGCAAGGAACCAATCCTTCATGCCGAAAGGGATCTGCACTTACATCTAACAACCAATGTCAGAAGGGATCTACACTCACATCTGATCATGTAGGAACCAATCCTATAGTCACATCAAAATGGCCCTCAGTCCCAGACTTAGCTTTCGTGGTAACTGACCAGGTGCCTCCATTCCAATAATGGCATTCAACGCTTATATCTGATCATGTAGGAACCAATCATACAGTCACATTGGAATGGATCAGCACTCACATCTGACATGGAAGGAACCGATCCTCTCACCATGACAGAATGGGTCAACCCTTACATCTGACCATGGAAGGAACCAATCCTCTCACCATGTCAGAATGGCTCTAGGTCTCATCATTTCCCCTTGGAGGGAACCTCGATCTAGAGAACACCAAGCTTTTCCCTGAAGTACTCAAACTTCACCCTAGCCAATGGCTTCGTCAACACATTAGCTATCTGTTTGTCCATCGCAACATACTGGAGCTTCACTACTCCCCTCTGCACCATATCCCCGATATAGTGATGATACTTGATCTCGATATGCTTCGACTTGTCATGGAACACCGAATTCTCTGACAACTTCACGCAACTCTGGTTGTCACAATGTATACAAGTAGCATCCATCTGGAGATCAAATAAATCAAATAGTAGCTTCCTCAGCCATACTGCCTCACAACTAGCTGAACAAGCTGCGACATACTCTGCTTTAGCTGTACTCAGAGCCACACAGGATTGCTTCCTGCCAAAACCAAGAGATCACACCTGATCCCATACTGAAGCAACACCCTGAAGTGCTCTTCCTATCGATGGCACTGCCTGCCCAATCTGAATCAACATAAACCTCTAGGTTAATCTTTTGATTCGCCTCATACTTGAGCCCATAATCAATTGTACCCCTCAAGTACCTCAGAATATGCTTTGCAGCAATCAAGTGAACATGTCTCGGATCTGTCAAGAACTGGCTCAAGGTGTTCACAGCAAAGCAAATGTCTGGTCTCGTGTTCGTCAGGTACATCAAGGACCTAATCATCTGACGATACATCGTAGCATCAACCGCTTCTGATGAAGCATCACTCAATAGCTTCAAGTTCGATGCCATAGGTGTGGTCATGGCCTTGCAGTGCATCATCTCAAACCTCTTCAGAATCTCTACTGCATACTTCCCTTGTCCGAGGGAGATTCCATCCACATTCTGCCACACCTCCATGCCTAGAAAATAGTGCATCATACCCAAGTCCTTCATTTCTAACTCGGCAGCAAGCTTTATCTTCGTATCAGTAATCAACCCATCCATACATGTTACAAACAGATTATCTACACACAATAGGAGCATCATTGGGTTGCCATCTTCAACCTTGTAGTAAAGGTTGGAATCTGCTTTACTTTTGGTAAAGCCCAAAATGGATAGAAAGCTATCAATTCTACTGTACCATGTCCTGGGTCCCTGTTTCAAACCGTACAGGACTTTCTTCAATCTACACACATGAGACTCCCTGTCATGTGTCTCAAAACCGAGTGGCTACTCTACATACACTTCCTCTTCCACTACACCATTCAAGAAAGCAGTCTTGACATCCATTTGGTGTATCTTCCATTTCATTACTGTAGCCAGAGCAACTACTGATCTGATGGAAGTGTATCTGGCTACAGGTGCAAAGGTTTCTTCGTAATCTATTCCTTCTTTCTGTGAGAAGCCACGAGCCATGAATCTTGCTTTATATTTCTCTATGCTACCATCTGCAGCATACTTGATCTTGCAGATCCATTTGGAAGTTACAACCAACTTCCTTTATGGTCTTGGAACAACATCCCAAACATCGTTCTTCATGATCGATTGATACTCTTCGATCATAGCATCGTTCCATTCTTTCTGTTCTGCCGCTTCTTCATAATTGGAAGGTTCTTTATTGGTAAAGTCACATAGTAAAGCTACATATCCGGAGCAGGATCTGGTTCTCTTTCTTTCTCTATGATTCTCTTCTGGAGCCCCATATATTTCCACACCTTGGATAACTTCTTGTACCCAAGCATGTTTCCTCTTGTGAGGATTCTTCTCTTGAGGTGGATCTACAGGTTCTTGAGGTTCTTCAAATTCTCGATCTTCTTCTTGAGTTTCCTCATTCATGGTTGTATCATGAATTCTGGGTGCTTTTGCTTCTTCAGGTTTTTTAGCAGGTCTCTTTCTGGATTTGTTGTAAGCTGTGTCTTCATCAAATGTTACATCCCTGCTGATGTCAATCTTCTTGAATCCCAGGAAGTATATTCTATAAGCTTTCGAGCTTTCAGAGTATCCCACAAATATACCTTTTTTTCTTGAAGGTTCTAATTTTGTTCTCTTCTCTTTTGGAATGTGTATGTACACTGGATAGCTGAATATTTTGAGATGGCTGACTTCTAGTTTATTTCTGGAAAATACTTCTTCAGGTGTCTTGTTCTCGAGTACTCTGTGTGGAGTATGGTTCTGTACATACACCGCTGTTCTAGAAGCTTCTGCCCATAGATGCATAGGAAGATCCTGATAAAAAAGCATTGCTCTTGCAGCTTCCATGATAGTTCTATTCTTCCTTTCTGCAACCCCATTCTGTTGTGGATTATATGGAGTGGATAACTCCCTCTTAATCCCCGATTCTTTGCATAAGTCTTTGAATTCATTTGATGTGAATTCTCTGCCATTATCTGATCGAAAGGTCTTGATCTTCTTTTCTGTGTGGTTCTCGATCAAGGCTTTGAATTCCTTGAACTTGCTGAAAACTTCATCTTTGTTCTTCATGAAGTAAATCCATGTCTTCCTAGAAAAATCATCAATGAAAGAAACATAGTATACATACCCTCTTAGTGAGCTTGATGACATTGGTCCGCATACATCTGAGTGGATGATTTCCAAGATTCATTTTTCCTTGCTCTCGCTACTTGTAAATGTCTACTTTGTATTCTTTCCTTTTGCACATTCTTTGCAGACCCCTTCATGTTTTGCTTGAATTTCTAGAAGACCTTCAACAGCTTTGCTTGCAAGTGGTAGTGCTCTATAATGCACATGTGTAAGCCTTATGTGCTAAAGTTCATTTGTCTCTACTGTGTCATGGACCAAAGCTTGCTCTAGATGGCCCTTCAATTTGTATAATCCTCCTTCTTGTTCTCCAATTACTATTGCATCGTCAATAGTCTTTCCTCTTGACCACATGAGGACTTAGCCATCTACAAATGCAACCCTCATGCCTTTTGCATCCAGTGCTGATATGGATAGAAAATTTTTCTTTAGTCCTGGTACAAACAAGACATCCTTCATTTTCATAGACTCACCAGAGTCTAGCTTGTAGGAGGATTCACCATTACCTTTTATGGGATATTGGTAGTCATCCCCAAGTTTCACCTTATGGGGTGAATTATGTTCGGATAGTTTCTCAAAGGATTCCTTGAAACCTGTTATGTGTTTGGAAGCCCCACTGTCAATAAGCCAATCTTTGCTTCTATGAGTGAAAGTTCCTGTGAGAGTGGAGATCAAAACATATTCTTCTTCACTTGAAGAGTCTTCACTTTCTTGTTTTACTTTTTTCCTGGGAGGATCATCATCCTCAGCATTGTGAGCATGATGTATTCTCTTAGAGTTCTTCTTCTTCTTGGATCCATTCTTATTCATGGGACAATTTCTAGCAAAGTGTCCTATTTCATCGCATGTATAACATCTGAGTTTGGATGGATCCCTTCTTACAGGATTATTTTTTTGATGAGAATGCTTACCTTGGTGATGATGATTTTCCTTTCTTCCTTTCCTGGAGTGTACTATGAGAGCTTGATATTCACTTCCCATCTTTTCTTCTAGAGTTGCTATTCGAGCTTCTTCTTGTGAACATTCTTCCCACAGTCTACTGAACTTGGCTAACTTCTTCCTAGCACAGATTCCTTGGATGAAAGAATTCCATGACCTAGGGAGACCATTCAAGGTAGTCATCACAATTTCTGCATTCTCCACTTCTTCATCTACTGCTTCTAGCTGTTCTTTGATCTGGGAGACCCTTGTGAAGTATGACTGGATGGTCTCCTAATTCTAGATCTTTACATTCTTCAACTGGTTCCTTAGAGTCATTTTCCGATTGATGTTCTTCCCTTCAAACAGTTGGGTAAGGGCATCAAACACGGCTTTAGGTGTCTTGAGGGAGGACACCTGTGGTATGAGGTGATCCTTGATGGAAGCAGCAATGATCCTCTTTGCCATAACCAACTTCTTCTTATGTAAGGCCTTGACCTCATCTCCCTCTGGAAATGGAACCTCCTCACTGATATAGGAGTCCAACTCATTTTCTTCCAAGACCAGGGAGATCCTATACTTCTAGGCTCGAAAGTTATCAGCTCCCTCAAGCTTTTCATCAAGCTTGGTATGATGAGAAATCTTAACTGAGAACCTCAAATGGAAATACAAAAGATTTAGATCTTACCAGTTCAAGATGTCGGATCTAGATTTGGAGCTGAAATTCTGCAGTGCTGGTTTATGAGCAGATTAGGGTTTTTCTTTTCTTGAGTTATGTCCAACCAAAAGCTTTGATCTTGATCCCTAATTTCGATTTTGAGGAGGAGATCAATCCAGGCCTGGGCTCACTGAAAAATTCCACTTCTGTGAAAAGCCCTAATTTCTGGTAGTAGTGTTGGGTCCAAAACTGAAAAACCTCAGAATTGGATTATGTTTCGATAGAAAGATGCACCCTAGGGAGGAGAGTTATTCCAACCTTCTTTTGCTGAAAATCTGTGGAGAGAGATCCACAAAGTAGGAAGCCCTAGCTCTCGCAGCTACACAGTGTCTTCTTCTCAGGTTAACTCTAATGCCATGTTATATTTTTAACATTAAGCTAGCATTATATTAGGATCTTTAATTGAGAGAACAACAAGCACAACAATCAAACACAAGAGACAATGAACACAGTGTTTTTCCTCAGGGAAACCATAAATGGAGAAAACCCCGCAACTTCCTCAGAGATAGAATCAACACCAAAAGTAAAACCCAAAACAGTAAGATGATCTCCTGAAAACAGTAACCTTCTTTCTTCCTTGCCCTAGTGTCTTCCTTGCCCTCAGCTATGCTCTACAACTAAGTGTGAGTGTGTGTGTGATAAATAGAGAGGCTAGCTCTCTATTTATACTAATTCTCGACTTGACTAAACCCAACTAGGGTCGATTTCAGTAGGTGAGTCTAATAACCCTAGTGCCCCAGAACTATGAGGACTTTAACCCTTAGACAATAGGAGGGTTACCCACCTTGACTTGACATGACTTGTTTACATTATAGAAACTTTCGATAGGAACATCAGGGCATGACATGACTCAAGTACATTACAAATACATCCCGGAATAAACATTGGGTTACAATACATAAGTAATACAAGTGAATACATTCCAAAGTTACAATTACATCAACAATGTGCAGCCGAAATTCAACTACAATGGCAACCACTGGAAGTTAGGGTTTCATGAACGAAAACCCTAGAAGACTAAATCTAATCATCTTGGAACTTTTGCTATAACTCAATATTGGAGAAGGATCAGAAGCTAAAAATTTTACAGGACAAAGATGAAATCCTATTGTACCTAGTGTGCGATTTTTAGCCACAAATTCGCTATAATTTAGGAGATGTGATTCTTCCAAATTAGGGTTCAAACCACCTCCATAATACAATCATAAACATGTGACCTAGGGATAATTGCTATATCTTGGGCTAGGAAGGTCCAAATGAAATTTCACAAGATGTTATAGATAGAGAACAGATTGTAGTTTATGTTGTCATATTTTCAGTCCCTGAATGTGAAATAGTGACACATGGAAGTCTGTACAAGTTCGCTATGATGAATAGTCCTCAAAACAGTCACCTTGGGAAACTCAACATAAGTCCCACTTGGAGAGTCCAATTATGCTCTAACCTGTGCGGTTGGGAATAATACAGATCAAGATACCTCAGTGAAAAGTTTAAAACTATGAGGAGAATTTTTTTTGGAGATACAACATAATCAACATCAGACAATTCTACAGAATAAATTGGAGAAACTAGGGCTTCTTGTTATGAGAGCTTCCCACCATTGTTTTCAGAAAAGGAGTACATTGGATAAATCACCTTGATGAGACACATCTTTCTGTCCAATCAGAAGTTTGAAATTCCAACTTTGGAAAATTAGGGTTTCTCTGATAAACCCTATATCAGCGAGCTCCGGAACCAGGTCGGACACCTCAAATCAGTAAGATTTAAATCCTTGCTATTTTAATTTGAGGTTCTCATTTCAAAATGAAACATCACACCCAGCTTGATGATAATCTTGGTAGAGCTGACAACTTCCAAGCATGTAAGTATAGGACCTCCCCGATCCTTTAAGAAAATGACTTGGATCAATATCAGGGATGATTTTAAGACCCCCCTAGATTTATATGTATAAAAAATTGGAGAATCTCTTCAATATATAGGAAAATTTGAAGGTGATTTTATCAATAATATATATATATATATATATATATATATATATATATATATATATATATTGATGAATCTTTCTTTTTATTGTATAATGTTGTAAAATCTTGGTGAATATTTCACTTCATTATAAAAATTGTAAAACCTGACGAATCTTTCATTGATTTATAAAATATTGTAAAAATAGAGGAACAACAACATTAGTCAAATAACATGAATCACATCATCAACAACCGAACATGTAGACTCACAAGTCACAATTGGAAGGTGTTAGTGAAACAGAACTACATTGACTAGATTCAGGGCAAGTGAGGATTCCACTTGTTATCTCCTCCCTTAATGGTCCATCAGACATGTGGGGACCTAAATCTTAACAAATCGATAAACTAATAGAATCATACATTATGCTCGATCCTGGTCTCCACTAGCCAATTGAGGTCGTGGAGGCTAATACAATTATGCATTGTAATTATGCCAATTGATTATTGCATTAGATGAATGTTGGTCTCGTGCCAATAGGTATCCTACGATCAATGTATAGGAACCTAGTGCATAAACCGTTTTTCTCTTCGCTTAACTAAGTAGAACTCATTTTTTTTTTTGAATAACGATAATTATTTATAAAGAAAATATACAATCAACATAAAATAATCGAAAAAGTGAAGACAATTAATTCATGCAACTAAAAGATAATAAAAACATGTTCTCTCAAACCCCAAATCAATGGAAACTGACTAAAACCAATCTTGATTCAAGCTACAACAAAGGGTTAAATCAAGCATCAAATGAGAACTAGAAGCATTAAAGGGACTAACACAAAGCTTTGGACTGCAAATTCTATGCAAGATAACATCTTGGAAATTCCAAGAACTTGTTAAGATGTTGGAGATGCAATCATGCTGGACATATTGCGAGATTTTGTTACACTGTAAATTGCTACATATGTGATGTATTTGGTCACAAAGCTCAAGACTCTAGGAAGTCAAGAATTTCCTCAATTAAAGGAAATGTCCCATATATGGCTAAGAAGGAGTCCAACAAAATCTAGAAGAGAAAAGAAAATGAAAAATGCATCAGTCGGGTAAGAAATAAAACATCTTTCCTCAAACCGTTGAATCAAAGGAAATCAAATGAAACCAATGAAGCTACTACAAAGGTTTCATTAAAGCATCAAATAAGAACTAGAATCATAATGCATTCAAGGGACTAACACAATTTTTAACCAAAATAAACCTAAACTTCCACAATCGACAAAATACTACAAGCATAAACAATAAGCAAAGCATAGAAATTTTCCAAGGTACAAATCTAGCCATTAACATGGTTTCATGTACTAAAATGAGCCCATTCTTGCTTAGCAGAAGTCTTGTTAAATTATTTATTTATCCTTTAATACTAGGACACTATCTATGTGAAAAGATAGGCCCCAACTTTGTCAAATTACAACCTCATTTCCTGTCACAAATAAGAAAGACAATGTGATAGTTAAATATTAAAGCATCAATCTTAAATAACTAACATCAAGGAAATGCAGTCCCAATCATCAATGGTACAATGAAAAACACAAAATATAGAATCTATTTTTACGTTAAATGCAACCTCAAATTGACATATAGCGATCTTGCTACCATAAATACTTTTCAACCTACTCCAAAAATAAAGGAACAAAAACATTAGTCAAATAACATGAATCACATCATCATCAACATAACCTGTAGACTCAGAAGTCACAACTGGAAGGTGTCGATGAAACATAGTTGCACCGACTAGATTCAGGGAAATAGGGGACTCCACTTGTTATCTTGTCTCTTAATGGTCCAACGGACATGTGTAGACCTGAATCTTGACAAACCGATAAACTGATAGAATCAAACATTATGCCCGATCTTGGCCTCCACTAGCTAATTGTGGTCGTGGAGGCTATTGCAATTTCGCATTGTAATTATGCCAATTGATTATTGCATTAGATGAGTGTTGGTCTCGTGCCAATAGGTATCCTATGATCAATGCATAGGAACCTAGTTCATTGACCATTTTTCTCTTTGCTTAGCTATGTAGAGCTCATTTATTTTTTTGAATAACGATAAGTATTTACAAAGAAAACATACAATCGACATAATATAATCGAAAAAGTGAAGACAATTAATTCATGCAACTAAATGGTAATAAAAACATATTTTCTCAAACCTTGAATCAATGTAAATCGACTAAAAACAATCTTGATTCAAACTACAACAAAAGGGTTAAATCAAGCATCAAATGAGAACTAGAAGCATTCAAGGGACTAACACAATATTTAACCAAAATACACACAAACTTCAAAAATCGACAAAATGCTTCAAACAAAAGCAATAAACAAACCATAAAAAATTGTCAAGATATTCGTGCTAAACACCAACATGGTTTCATGTACTTGAATGAGCCCATTCTTGCTTAGCGAAAGTGCTGTCAAATTAGTTATCTATCCTTTAATGTTAGGACACTATCTATGTGAAGAGATAACTCCTAGGCCTAGATTTCTCAAATTCCAGTGTCATTTCTTGTCACATACAAGAAAGAGACAATGTAAGAGATAAATATCAAAACAACAATCTTAACATAAGCTGCATGAAGATAATGTATCTCAAATCATCAATGTTACAACAAAAAAATACAATGTAGCATCTATTTTTACCTAAAACACAATTTCAAATTCACATATAGTGATAGCCAGCAAGGGCACATGGAACACCTATACCAAAATAAGACTCAAGAGTTCCTCATGTGTATTAAATCATATACAATATCAGGTGAAATCCATTTTCCAATACACATTCTGGCCTTGGTCCACATTTTCGACATTCAGAACACAACCTTCTCCAGATGAACTGTCATTATGATCATCCAAAACGTTATGTTCCATATCAAGTTCATTAGATAATTTTTTTATATTGTTTTCTCCCCTCCTTTCATGATCTGATTGGCAAAGAGCTAATGCTCTGTCATATGGAAAATTGTCAACCTCATACTTTGTTACATATAATCTTAAGCATGTATCCACATTTTTATCAAGCTTGTTCCTCAACTTTGACTTCAAGAATGACAAGGCACTAAACATTCTCTCATCCTCCATTGACCCCAAAATCATGGTTGACATAAATCCACTAATTTGAAATAGTCTGACATTCTTTGCCGTAGGATTTCGCTACCACTGAGCTTAGTCCATAATCCTGTAATTGCACCATATTTTAGTTGATTCTCCAACGACGAAAATTGGTCCCACATTGTTGTAGCAAAGCATTTAGCTTGATATATCATTTTTTCTCGATCTAAGATACCTTGAATATGTTTTCCTTGTATCTCGGTCTCTCAACAAAAATGGCTCTGCAAAATCTTGTATTTCTCTATAAAGTTAATCTTTAAAGTATCTGAGCATTGACTGTGGTTCCAATATTGAGGGTATACGATAGACATGGCCTCCAACAATTCATCTCGAGGAAACCGTTCTCTTATCTCCAATGATAGTGGCTTTGCAATTTCTATCAAGTTGCGTCTCACTGGAATTACAACATCGTGAAATCATTCTCTAGACATGGGGCACTATTTGGTGGATCTTCCTATATTATCATTAAAATAAAAGAGAACCATATGCCCACAAACTGGCATACATAGCATTCCTTTTTCATCAAACTTAAAAAAAATTCATCATTTTCTATATTGATTATCTTACTCCAATTTGTAAATGTTAGACTTGAAAAAGGATGTCACAATATACAAATTATCCAATGCAAGGAATTTTAATTTTCTTGCTCTTGTGTATTCAACAATATACATCATGCGACTTTGAGCCATCTTCACAAGGTTATTCATTTCATGAAGCATAGGAAGAATTCTAGCCAATGTTAATAATGTATCTATATCAGTTAGTAGAAAGAGAAGAGTTTGAGCTTTTTCTACACTTGAGCAATGTTCATACATCACCCCTACCAAGGATGCAAATTCATTGAATAGTATTTCAGCTGGTCCCTTCAGTGAGATTATCTTGTAAAAACATCTTTTAATAGTTTTTTTCCATTTGTAACACCATCGGAAAAAAATTTTAAACTCTAAAAATTGTTTGGGACTCCGATAAAAGTATGCATGAACTTCATGTACATGATACTCAACCTTTGAAACCAATGGAAATTTGCTCACTATTTTAAATGCAAGATTCACCCTGTAAGCCATACAATGAATATTAAGCATATATGGTGAATCTGAGAGTTGCAGTCTAGCATAAAGGCCATTTATTTGTCCTTGCATTACTGATGTTCCATCTACTCCAACACATACTCATTTTTTTGCAATCATGGAATGATCCAGACCACCAATTTCCTTCAAACTATCAAAAACAAATTCATAAATATTTTCTGATGTAGATCTTTTGGTCATTTTATGAATTCCAAGTAGATAGGAATGCCTAATATGGTCATTGACCATATAAATTCTCATGCAAATCCATGAAGTATTATCAATAACTGTAACTTCATCCAAAGATAGTGACAAAAATGTAGTCTTTGCAATCTTCTCTTTCATATCGTCCTTTTATACTTGATCTAGATATTTTCCCCATTCCCAACCACTTGATAAAGACCAATGTGAAGATGGAAAATTTGACACTTCAATAAAAGATAGATATTTCGTCATTTTTGGATAATCTGAAATAGGAGGACCATTGGATATGATGTGAAATACAATGCTTAATTGTATCGTCTTTGATAACAAATTTGTTTTCACCATCTTTCCAAATTAAGATGTGATGGTTCCTCCACTTTCCATGAGTTTGATCTTATTTATTATGAATTTATTATATTCCTCTTCAATTTGGAGATGTTGACAACGGCTAAGAGATTTGCATCTGGGAGTAGATTTCATCTCATCATTTGCAGCCTTCTTATCATACACCATTCCAACATGCTTCTCTATTGTGTCTAACTTCATTTGCAATTTCACTACCCTGCGAACTTTCCAACTACATGAAATGCATTTAACTTCTTGTGAGGTCTCATTCTCATTTGTTGGAGGTATTGGTTCAATAAATGGGTATCTTGAGACCCAATCAAATCTGAATTTTCTCCCTATGCCCCATTGGCCCCTTTCCCTTTTTTGTGAATGCATAATGTCACCTTGCAAGGAAAAATATTCAACATTTGAACTACCAATTTCAGATGAAAATGCATTTGTCTCACATTGATCATTAGAGGAATGTATTCTACCTTTCATTGTATGGGTTGCAGATGCATTCTCAAAAGTGTTGACATCTCTCTCACTGATAGCTTGCACAAGAGAGCTTGAAGCATGAATAGGATGTGGATTGTTGGATTGAGGCTTTTGAAAGTATGATATTACATCCTTTTGTCTTGATGTTTTATTTTTCTTTCCACAATCTATGTTTGACATCTTACTTAATATTCCACAGTTGAAATTCCAAATCGATATAAAAACCGGAAGTGAAGCATGCATGAGAAAAATGATATAAAATTAGTACAATAGCACATTATATTGACCCAACTTACAATGAGTGTTTACATTGACTCTTTCAATGAATTTTACATTACCAAATACATCAATAACATCCCTCGAAGGAGGTATAACAATAATACAATAAAAGTACAATAAGAATATCTTTGGAAGTTACATTTTTCAACATATTTTGGACACAAAAAAACAAATAAAAAACCATAAAAGTGAAGACTCAAACCCTAACCCCAAAACTAAGACCCAAAACCTATAAGTTTAACATTGAAACCCTATCCCTAAATTGATGAATGGTAATATGAATTTTAATGTCTCCTAAATTTGTATACACATTTAAGATAAAGGGAACGGTAAATTCCTGCAAAAGAGTTTGAGGTTAGCTTCATGTCATTTGCACTATTGATTGAATGAATGATTGAATACACACATATATATACTATGTTATCAAAAATAAGAAATATGAAATGGAGCATGATATGGGGGTAGAGGATTTTCTGGAATATGAGTATTGAACTAAGGGCATAATCCTTGGACCCTCACCTGTATTTCAATTAAGGGGCCTTGTATTAAGTAGTTGGGATAAAATAGTATAAAAAAAGTTTTGTCTTGTGCCTTGACACTATAGATCATCTATAACATAGGTATTTTGAACACTATTGCAAAGATTGGAATATGAATTTCAAAGATGCAGCTTCTACAACTCAGGAAAATGCTTATTCTGAAGAGAAGGCATGTGAAGATGCAAAAGATGCTGTTGATATTTCAAATCCTAAAATATTTCTCAAGGAAGGTTCAACATTATATATCTTAGTCTACCTTTACCTTTTACTAGACCGTTTTTTGATTATGTGTAGTTTATATACATTAGTTTGAGGATATAACCCAAATTCTAATCACTCCCCCATGACTGTATCCTACTGTCCACATGCTAGTTCATCTTTTAGTCCCACATACTGGTTTTGGCTACTTGAGTTATGAATATTAGTCAAATTTGGTTACATTTTCCATGGCATGTCCATAAAGCATATGAAGTGCCCCCTTAGGATATAAGTGAGTTGATTCTGTATTATTCTAAATGACTTTGTTCCGTTTTAACATGTTTCTAGATTGACACCTTACATAGATTTACAACAAATGACTTCAAGTTATAATTTGGTATCTTTGGGTAGTACCCGAATGTTTGACTATGTTGTTGTACAAAGAAAGAAAACTTTAGCAAATCAACAATGATTACAGTAATATGAAAAGATAACCATGTCAATTAAATACATTTAACAACACAAGGTGATACTAGAGATGTTGCAGGATAAGACTCCTTGTATTAGAAATTGTAAGACATTACAATAAACTCCAAGTACAGAGGCTCTGAAGCAGGTACTCCAAATTTTGGCAGTCTTTCCTTATCAATTCCTTTGACCCCTAAAAATAGAGGGGTATCTATACCTTTAAAGAAAAAGTTTACAATTTCTAAAAGATACAAAATTATCCCAACAAGATCGGGATCCAAACTCCTAGTCCTAAGCTACGAACTAGCTAGAAAAGTATTCCACCTGGAAAATACATCTAATAATTCGTCCACATCACTATATTTAGCATGTTTGAGCTATAGCCGAGTCTTGCACAAGGACAAAATAATTTCCTTTCTTATCATCCTGCTCCAATCTTGAAGGAATTCCTTCGCTTGAAAACTCTATAGAGTAGAAATTTCTATAAAATATTTCACATCTTGCAATTGTACTTGTTTCAACTGATTGATTTTATGCTTAAGGTCATCATATTGCTATTCCACATCAGCTAACATCAAATTGGGAGGGGATGCATCAACCAACTTGTCCATCCTAGAGAAGTGAAGATCCTCATGGAGATCATCAATTTTTCCCCATTGTCTGGCACATACTTTCTGTCCCCTTTCAATCACATCCTTCACATCTTGGTAGGAATTATCCCAGGGCTCAATTGAAATCCTAATCCTTTTGAACTTCATATTGTCAAACTTTGGTATGTTAGGAGGACAATCCTTGATGTGTGCCTTCCAGTCAATGACCTGTTGCATAGAATTAAAAGAAAATTTTCTTCTTTCCATATGATCTTCCGACAGATCAGATTGATGCTCAAAAGCATTGTAATATTCCTGAATCCGATTCAATCCTTCAAACAATGCAGTGAGATGCTCGGTATACCTGTCATTTACCTGAAATGCAAATTCCTTGAATTCCTTCTCTAACAACTGCACAAATGAAGAAGTGGTATCTTGAGACTGAGACAAAACTAACTGTTGCTTAACATCACTCATTTCACTTTGCAATTGAGCAACTTTAACTTTCTCCTCTACTAACTTCTTGGCCAAATCATCATTATCCTGTTTCACAACAGTGAGGTATGAAAAAGGTTGTGTTTTCAAGTCCTCTAGCTCCTTGGCATGATTTTGTAGTAGTTCCTCCTTTTCCCTAGTCAAGGCTTGAACATGTTCTTTTTCCTATTCGATAGCCCGATTCAATGAGGTGACTGTATCAAAATTTTCACCAGCAAAATACCCCATTGCTGCTGCTGTCTCCACTACTTCCCTCCTTATATTAGCAGAGGTTCTCTTCCATATGACTTGATTTGGAACAACTCCCCGCACAATAGTTCCTTTCCTGGTCCTCTTGAAACCTGTCTTTACAACTACTTTCTCTGTTTTACTCCAGTAATAGTCATCAAGAGAAACCTCTTGTCCAAAGTCTGCAATAATATATGAGGAAGTAGTAGGCATCTCTGTGAAAGTGACTAGAGGCATATGTTGTGTAGAAAAAGGCTGAGGGATAGGAACTACCAATTGGGAGGACTGTAAGTTCTGATTGGGAACAACTGTTGTGGGTGAGACAATCATGGGTGTAGGAACAATATTATGGGATATGGAAGTAGAGGATGATAAAGGAATGGTGAAGGATGTACTAGGAAATGAAATGGGTGATGTGATGCAGTCAAATGAGGAGAAATATCCATGGATAATACATAATGTGGGTCATTGTCAAATTGGAGATTCTGAGATACGTCCATTAGCAGGATTGTAAAAGAAGGTGAAATTGATGAGCCAACAGAGGTTGTAGATGTAGATGAAGTGATGGTTAAAAAAGGGGTAGAAGAATGAGTAACTTCTTCCACCAAATGACTTCCATCCAAAATGGACACTTCAACTTCTGTATTAAGCTTGATTGGTTGTGGCTTCATGGTAGAAACAATGGAGGGAATTTGGACAGATGTAGATACAATGGGAAGAGGTTGGGATTTTCTCTTCAATTGCTCTGCCTAAATTATCAATGCATTAAGAGTGTCCAAGGGTTGTGGATCCTGTGTTGATCCCACTACTTGTTTACCTTTATATTTTTCCCAGGTAGTGACCCTTGTAATGGAGGTAGAGTAGTGGCAAATTTTATTGCTTAAGCTATCTGCATTTCTTTTTCAAATGCCTCTTTCTCATCCCTTTCCATTTCTGAAAGCTTCAATTTTCCTTTTGGAAGTATTTTAACCTTGTGCTCTTGCTGCACTTGGAGAATAAGACCTCTTTTCTCTGGAGTGGCATCTCTAGCTAGGACATCCTAGAAAGAATCATCTCCCTTGTAGATTGAATCATCAGGTTCATTTTGATGTCCATAATGAATCTTGAGGTGAGCCTATGAGAAACGTGCAGCTGAGAATCACCTCGGATCATGCATCCTCTTTGGTAGTAATTTTCTTCCTCAATAAATTTGCATGAGTAGAGGTATTTATAGACAAATTACCAACGCCGATAGGAAACTTGGGCTAGGCCTTCCTTTTCAAAGAATAACATAGTTGATGAATCCCTTTAATCATAATCTCGTACGCAACTTTCTCCAAGACCATCTTATCAGGAACTATTCTCGGCAGTAAATGCGCAGACTTGCTTCCCCAAATTCTGATATATGTGAAATATTCACCAATGTACCAGTCTCCCATGGTGGAGAGTAAGTACTTGTCCTGCTCAGATAACCTTCGGGAATCCTTCTTGTATAACATGAAATAAATTTCTCCAATAAATTGATCACAGATTTCATAAATCAGAGGAATATAATTGTCCTCCCACAAGGCTGAACAATAGATGTGAATAGGTGGACTTTGCTTGGTCCACTTCCAATTCACGGCGGGGAAGGAAAAGGAGGAGCATATGATATCTACCACAAAAGTAGAAAGATAAAACTTGGGTGTTTTGAATGATGTGGTATTCTATTCTTGTGAAATAACATCCCTCAAAACCACTGATAGTATTTGAGCATAGTTAAATGATTGGCTAGTGGAAATGATGTGATAGGCTATAGGAGCCCATTCAGTCCTGAAGTGTGAGTAGTTGGGAAGGCCATATAGTCTATAGAACATGGAAGTGAGTAGTGAATAAGGTTCTTTGAACCAGACAACAAGATACTTCCCATTAGGTCTACGAGCATAGAGAGTTGGCTCATCCATCCAATATTTGATCAATTTATCAAAATTGAATTTGGGAATTGACAGCTTCAGGAATTCTTCAGTGAGTAATAGTTGGGGGTACTGAGGGCATACATCCCTGCAATGACTTTTGGTTTGAAGGAGATCAGAGGGGATTTACTAACATTCTTGGACATATGTGTGTTGGGGTTGGCAAGTTCAACCAACCAGCGAATGACATTTGTGTGAGGCATGATAGGTGGGAGAGAATCAACCACATGGATTTGGGATTTGGTGATGTTCTTGAAGGCCTGGACATCATTCTCTACCTCAAACAGGTCGTTATTATTGAATATAGAGTAGATGCGAGCCCAATTCAAGGCGAAGGTTTCAGTTACAGCTCCCTTAGTGTCAGTATATACCCCAAAATTGGGCTCTCTATATTTCAGTTCGTTTGGATTTTGCACCTCGTGCCATGTTTACCATGGTGAAAAGGGGGATAAAATCAACAATAAACTAGATTATTACCCCTAAACCAAATGGAGAAGAGGAAAACTCACTTACCAAGTTACCAGTTGACAATGCAAGGTTTCATTAGAGGACAGTAACAAATTTATTCAGTGGGAACCAAAGCAACTACAATGATACACACAGTAAAAAATAACAAAAACAATGTGAAAAACAAATAAATCAAATCAAATAAATGACTAAGAATGAGGATTTATCATGACCGTTGATCGATATGATCGAACATCGCCGATTCATCCAATATAAAGAAATGCACACAAATTGAGGTCAGGATCAGAAATCCAAAACCATATTCTGGAAGGGTCACTGGTGAAACCTAATTTCTGATTCCTCACATCGGTATCAGAAAAACAACAAGAAAATGGCAAGTGCTCAAGAAAACCCCTATATCTTATTTTTGACATCGGGATCGGAAAGTAGGGACAAAAGTACATAAAATTCAAATATTTTTTTTCTATTTCGAATTTCTGACAGCGAGTATCGAAAAGTCGAGATACAAAAGCATAACATTATTGCAAATATTTCCAATTTTTGATAATCGGGATCTAGAATTCGGAATTTAGAATCCCTTAAAAACTACTTACTAAACTTCCGAATTCTGTTTTCCGACATCGATATCGAGAAATTGGAAAAATAAAAATCAAAGAAGGAATTTTTCTTGATTGATTTCAATCAGGAACAAACACTAATACATTTGGGTGGATTTTTCCATGAAATATTTCCACGTTTTGAACATTCGTGGATTAATACTTCATTTTTTTTTATCATGGTGGAAAAACTGTGGCAATATCGACGTTTTTAATTTTCGAGGAACTTTCGTCTCTATATTGACGATATATGGCTATCTTTGCATACCCGCCAAACCAATGCCAGATTTCAATGGCTCTTGGTTGTTTACGTGCGGGTCAAGTTGTAATGGCATTAATAATTAACCTTGCTAAGTTAGAGCAGGCTTCTCTTTTTGCTGAAGCTTCACAACTCTACTCAGATTTAAAATTTTATTTTGTGTTACAAATCTGTTGGGTTTGGGTGAAGGGGTACCCTATCTAAAAGACATGTTTTATTTATAAAAACGATTGACAAGCTACATCAACTGCCTCCCAGTCCCTCTATGACAAGCACACAAAGTGTCTGTGGAGTCTCTAGGCTAAAAACTCAACCCTTCCATCATTAAAAGCATAATTTGAGAATGTGTATGGAATCATCCGTCCGTACCTCTTGACTCATGCATTTTCGACACATTTGCTATAGTTGTGATTGATTGAGCACAGATTGAGCCCGAATTTCTTTATCAACCATATCCAAAACTAGAGAGATTAGTCATACTCTGCAACAATCATTTGGCCATAAATTCATAAAAGGTAAGCATGCATCCTTTTTTGGGTGATACAAACCAACATTGAGGCTCAAAATAACAGTTGTATTCTTCGGGTCATGTACCTTACGAATGAATTTAACAACCCTGCAACTCCCTCCTTTTATTCAAATCAGAGTAATTGCAACAAGAGGGTTCAATCAACAATGACCCTAGCCAATTCGTTTTTCTATAGATTCGATTCTCCACTAAGCTATTGTTCATTAACACAGTGTTAATCGCTTTCCACAGTAGAAGGACAACATTCATTTGGACCATTTGGGACACCTAGTGTTCCAATTCCCAAACTATCAAGGTCTCCTTGTGAGTAAATCAAAGGCCATTTCACAATACTTGTTGGCATCAATGAAAACTTCAGTCTGTTAGACACAATGTTCACTGAGATGGGGGGGGGGGGGTGAATCAGTGAGCTAAGGCTTCAACTCAATTTCAACTTTTTCTACCAATATTATATCATTATTTCACAATTGCTTCAACAATATATTTATCAAAGAACAATATCAACTAGGCACATGTCATTCAACAATTAAACACATCACTATCAAGACATTTCACAAGGGACACAAGATATAGTTTTGTAATATTTATATAATTGGAGACTTCAATCTCCAATATGGGATACAACCCATAAGGTGGCACCAGCCACCAGAATGGTTCAGTTAGCTACAACTGACTGGGATGCTACAACATCCAAACAAGCTTCAACTTGTCAAAAGACCAATAAGTCTTTCCCCAACTCCACCCAACCTCCCTATACAAATTTCAAATTACAAATTACAATTGATACATCACACTGTTAGATTTTTATCATTTAAGCTAGCAATACATTAGGATCTTTAATTGAAAGAATAACAAGCACAACAATCAAACACAAGAGACAATGAACATAGTGTTTATCCTTGGGGAAACCATAAATGTGAAAACCCCGCAACTTCCTCAGAGATAGAATCAACACCAAAAGTAAAACCCAAAAACATAAAGATGATCTCCACAACTTCTGTCTCTCTCTCTCACACCGAGAGAGCTTCTCCTCTCTCACTCATGCACCCCAATGAGTGAGTGTGTGTGTGATAAATAGAGAGGCTCACTCTCTATTTATATTCTTTCGTTCACTTGAAACCCACTCCAACATGTCGGCCTCACTTAACAATTACTTACTAGAGCTGACATCTCTAGGAGTGTCTAATAACCCTAGTGCCCCATAACTTGTGGGGACTTTGCCTCCTCTGACCAACAAGGAGGTTTATCCTTAACACAATGGTGGGGACTATTGCCTTGACTTACAATGACTCACCTAGGGTCAACTTCTCTAGGATAGTCTAATAACCCAAGGGCCCCACAACTGCGGGGACTTTAACCCTTGACCAATAGGAGGGTTACCCATAATGACTTGACATGACTTATTGCATTATAGAAAATTCCCAAAATAGACATCGGGGTATGACATGACTCAAATACATTACATACACATCTCAGAATAAACATTAGGGTACAATACATAAGATATATAGATGAATACATTCTGAAGTTACAAATACATCAACACTCCCTCTTAACTAGGAAGGTATTCTCTCGACAAAATATATCAGCACAAGTCTTCTTCTCTGTATCATTTGGATCATCATCAATTCATCTCTGTCTTCAAGTCATCTTCATCTTCAAGTCATCTTCATCTTCAATTCATCTTCATCATCGGATCTGGATCATCACTCTATCTGGATCATCATCACTAGATCTGGATCATCATCATTGGATCTAGATCATCATCACTCGATCTGGATCATCTCTGGGACATCATCACTGGATCTGGATCATCACTAGATCTGGATCATCACTTGATCTGGATCATCATCACTAGATCTGGATCATCATCACTCGATCTGGATCATCACTAGGTCATCATCACGGGTGCTATCTATTGATTCTTCTCGTCATAGGAATTTCTACAAAGCCAACCCTTTTTCATGTTGGATGTACATCTACAGAGCTAGTCCTTTTTCATACTGGATGCATCATCACAGAGTTAGTCCTTTTTCATACTAGATGTATCATCACAGAGCTAGTCCTTTTTCATACTAGATCTGGAACACACACAAAGCCAGTCCTTTTTCATACTGGATGAGTCTTCGCAAAGCTAGTCCTTTTTCATACTAGATGTGGAACACACACAGAGCTAGTCCTTTTTCATACTAGATGAGTCTTCACAGAGCTAGTCCTTTTTCATACTAGATGAGTCTTCACAGAGCTAGTCCTTTTTCATACTAGATGTGGCATCTACACAGAGCTAGTCCTTTTTCATACTAGATGAGTCTTCATAGAGCCAGTCCTTTTTCATTCCTGGATGTGGCATCCACACAGAGCTAGTCCTTTTTCATACTAGATGTGTCTTCATAGATCCAGTCCTTTTTCATACTGGATGTGTCTTCATAGAGCCAGTCCTTTTTCATACTGGATGTGGCATCCACACAGAGCTATTCCTTTTTCATACTAGATGTGTCTTCACAGAGCCAGTCCTTTTTCATACTGGATGTGGTATCCACACAGAGCTAGTCCTTTTTCATACTAGATGTGTCTTCACAGAGCCAGTCCTTTTTCATACTGGATGTGGCATCCACATAGAGCTAGTCCTTTTTCATACTAGACGTGTCTTCACAGAGCTAGTCCTTTTTCATACTGGATGTGGGATCATCACATACATCTGACAATGGAAGGAACCAATCCTCTCACCATGTCGGAAGGGCACAACACTTACATCTGACCATGGAAGGAACCAATCCTCTCACCATGTTAGAAAGGCATAGCACTTATATCTGACCATGGAAGGAACCAATCCTCTCACCATGTCAGAAGGGCTTACGAAATCATCACTTGCCTTTGGAAGGAACCTCGATCTGGAGAACACCAAGATTCTCCCTGAAGTAATCAAACTTCACTTTGGCCATTTCTAGCATAGAATCACATCAGGTCTGATTACGTCCAAGGATAACCTGTGAGCTTCGCCAGGACCTATTACATCCGAGGACAACCTACATGACTGTTTACATCTGAGAAACATAAGAGCTTCACCAGGATTTATGCTCAGACAACCTGTCTCACCAGCCATGCTAGAACTCCCTCTTTCGAGAGATCTCAATCTGTATCACAAACTGGAGCTTCACTGCTCCTCTCTGCATCATACCAAAAATGCAAGTCAGATCAATCAAATTAAATAGTTGTTTTCAAAAGAAACATACTACCTCCCAAATCGCAAGTGGAAACATCTTTTTCCTCAGCTGTACTCAGCGCCATGCAGGACTCCATCCTGTCAAACCAAGAGATCACACCTGATCTCATACTGAAGTAGCACCTTGAAGTGCTCTTCCTATCAATGGCACTGCCTGCCTATTACGAATCCATATAACCCTCTAGGTTAATCTTCTGATTCGCCTCATACTTGAGGCCATAATCAACTGTACCCTTCAGGTACCTCACTGCATGCTTTGCAACCATCAGGTGAACATGTCTCAATGTGTTCACATCAAAGAAAATATCTGGTCTCATATTCATCAGGCACATCAAGGAATAGATAATCAGACAATACATCATGACATCAACCGACTCTGATGAAGCAACAATCAATAGCTTCAGGTTCAATTCCATAGGTGTGGGCATGTCCTTGCAGTCCATCATCCTGAACCTCTTTAGGATCTCTACTGCATACTTCCCTTGTCGAAGGAAAGTTCCATCCACATTTTGCCACACCTCCATGCCTAGAAAAATAGTGCATCGACACATAACAGGAGCATCACTGGTGTTCCGCCTTCAACCTTGAAGCAAAGGTTGGAATTCGCTTTACTCTCAGTAAAGCCTAGAGTCATCAGTAATCTGTCCATCCTGTCATACCATGTCAAACCTCAGGATCTTCTGTGGTCACTCACTTTGAAGCATCATACTCCCTCTGTCTTCCATACTCTATGCATTGAAACATTCTGTACTGGAGTGACAAGTAGCTTCCTCTGCTACTAATATTCTATGTATCCATCTAGGGTCACTAGATACCAAGATCCTCTATCTTGAACTTTTTCAAAATTTCTTCTTGCACCCATCTGTGAGCTTGTCATCCTCTATCAACCTTGTAGCATAGGTTCATATCTTCATCAAGCTCATCATGTATGTGTTATCCCATGGGTGTCTTCTGAACTCGTACAAGGCCTTCTTTCATTTGCACACATGATTCTACCTGTCATGTGTCTTCACTCCCAGTGGCTGCAAATGTCTCTTCGTAGTCTATGCCTTCTTTTCGCAAGAAGCCTCATGCTACGAATCTTGCCTTGTATCCCACGATGTTTCCATCTGCTGCATGATGGAACTACAAACTCCCCTTCATGTATCGATACTACATCCTAGACATCATTCTTCTTGAACTGGTCTTCCCTTTCTTCTTGGAAGGTTCCACATCAATTATGTCACTGCATTTGTCATATTATTCTTCATCTTGAATTGTCGTCACTTCTTCTTCGGAACAAGTCTCATCTTTCTTTGCCTGAATGACTTGCTGGATTTTGGCCTCTATAATTTTCATCTCCTTATTTACACATATTCATTAAACATACAACATACTCAAAAAGTCATTCAACATACAACATACTACATCCCTGTCTCAACTCTGTCCATACACCATTAGTATCTTGTCTTCAGTACTGCCCGCATTAGAATATAGGCTTCCAAACTGTTTAATTTAATACTTAGACAAAATTGTTTTTAACTTGTAAAAACAATTTTTCTTCTACTTTGGTAGATTGATTTCTCCCTCATGTTATCACCATAAGGAAACCTACAAGCATGGATAGATATTCATTTCAACGATGAACAAGACCATATCACAAGATAAATTTGTTGACACACACACAACCTCTGGCAAGCATTTCAAAATAGCTTCTCAACCTCTTTTGAACATCAAAACATATTTCTTCCCATTTTGGCAGACTCCTATTTCACACATGTGAACACTCTATGGAGACTAGAAGTCATGAGTAGATGGACAACTTACCAAAGAACAGATCCATGACAATTGATAAATTTACGTACACAAAGACAGCCCTTGGCGGGCATTTCCAACTGACCTCTCAAACTCCTGTTTTTAACACTTGGTCAATTTTCTTTTGTTCTCACTATGCAAAATATTATTTTTCCTATTTTTGGAAGATTGATATTTTGCATATGAGACCATGATAAGAGAACTTGAATGTATGGTTGGATAGTCAGTTCACCAAGGAACATGCCTATGCTACCATATTGCTATTGTTATCTAATTTGTAAAGTATGGATGTGATATTGATGATTAATATTGTTTACATTGACTCATTCTTTTGAATTTTGTAGATTGTTAGGTGAATTTCTATTACCAACATCAAATATTTTACCACACACATATCGAGAGATATATGTGATTATGAAAGAATTTGGAATGGAGTATCAAGCTATTGATGCATGTCCTAATGATCATATCATATACTATGGAAAATATGCATTATAAAATGAATGCCCACAATGTCAAACAAGTAGGTATAGAACTAATAAAGTGACAAAAAAGGTGCCTCACAAAGTTCTTCGTTATATTCCGATGATTCCATGTGTTCAGCGGTTGTTCAGGTGTCAAAGTATGGCACAATTTATGGATTTCCATGCAAAGAACAGAAGTCAAGATGATGTTCTTCGAATGCCTGCAGATGGGTTTGCATTTAGGTGCATCGACGAAAAGTGGCCAATTTTCAAAGAAGAACCTCGTAATGCTAAACTTTCGTTGGCAGCTGATGGTGTCAATCCATTTGTAGAACTTCATTCTACTTACTCAGTGTGCTCTGTTTTTGTTATAAACAATAACCTTCCTCCTTGGATGTCGATCAAGAGAGAGCACACAATGTTGGCAATGATTGTTCTAGGTATTTAATTAATTTGTATTTTTTTACTTGAAAGTCTGATCACTAAATATTTCATTTCTTTGTTTCGTGCATGATAATTATGTCTTTTATATATAATGACATATAGATAAATATAATTAATCATGTATGTTGGACCAATTAGGTAAGTACTAGGTTAAATATATGAACGTATATATTGAGCCTCTTATTGATGAGTTGTTGAATTTATGGGTTGGCGTCACTATGTATGACATCTATAGAACAATAGGGCAAAGACGATTTCAATTCCATGGAATACTTAGATGGACAATTCATGATGCTCCTGGGTTAACACATTTTTGTGGTATATTGTTACTTTCTTTTGTTCTTTAATATTTTATATATCTATTGAAAATATCATGCATTATTTTAAATAGTAATTCTAATTCGCTACACTAATTCATATATCTTGTAGGTATTCAAACAAAGGGTAAATTTGCATGTCCAACTTGCAGTCCTAGGATAAAATCTCATCGTTCAAGGAGTTTAGCAAAGGAAGTGTTTGATGAGTATAGGCACTTTCTGCCTAAGAACCATAGTTATCGATCTATAGACAAAGAAAAATTCAATGGTAAAGAAGAGAATGGAAAAAAACCACGAAGAATGACACCTCACCTATGGAATTTGGAATATAATAGAAATCGTCAAGGTGTGCCAAATTATTTATGTATTGTTGGAATATTGGTCAATATTTAGCCAAATTTTTAAATATGCAAAACAATATTTTTCCTACTTTGGCAGATTGATTTCTTGCACATGTGACCATCATAAGGAAAACTGAAAGCATGGGTGGATAACCACTTCAACAAGGAACAAATCTATGTCACCTTGTGAATTTTATTAGCACAAGGACACTGTTGAGTATGGTTGTCATTGATGTCAAAGGAGGTCATTAATGACAAAATGAGTGTTGATATGACATGTGTGATGAGGTTGAAAAACACATGTTGGTGTCCTAATGTCTCATGATGTCATTGTTACATTCTGGTAGTAGTTGGTAACGATATGATAATTTGGGGCTTTTGACTAAGTGTTTAAAAAATGCCCTAAAGCAACTGCCTTATGAAAATGAACACCATAATTCATAAGAAGAAGAAAATATCTGCCATGACTTGCCATCCCATAGTTTGTTGAAATATCTATCTGACCATGGCCTCGGTTCTTAGAAAAACTCCTTGAAGAAGAAGATACAGGTCTCCCAAAAGAAGGATTTTTGGTCAAATTTGTCAAAATTGCTCTAGGGAAATGCCTGCCATAATTTGTGGGTTGAAGAAAAAAGGAATTTGTGGGTTGAAGTTAAGGGAAATTCCTACATATTCAACTGTATTAAACTATGCATGTAATGATATCTAATTAATGATAGTGAATTGTTATTTTTTCATAGAGTTGCTCGAGTGTGGGATGCTTTACATTTATACATTGCAAACAACCTTGATTGGATGTAGCATTGGATAGAAGATTGTGAAGAATGCTTCGGTAGGTTATCATGGGAAGGGGTCAGTGAGATGATTAAAATATCTCATCGTCATCGACATCAATTTCTTGATCTTATGTCGCAAAGGGAAGTTGATTTAGCCTATGGTTTAAAAGATAAAAAGGCAAGTAAATTGTTTACCCGCAATTTTCTAGTTACTTCCCATTTTTTCAATGTAGTTGGTTTGTTTAAGTTTTCAAATATATTTTCTAAGTCCTATATGACGTTTATTAATTCACAATGTATTTTTTACTTGTTGTCAATGTTGCAGTTGAAACATCACAAGGCTATGTGGTGTAATGGTCGTAAATTTCGTATCAAAATGTTGGATGATAAGATGAAAACCTCGGATTGTGGGATAATTGCAGTGTTTAAGGTCACCAATGTTTCCTCTAGAAGTGATAGACATCCAGAAGAAAATAAGAATATGTACTATTGGCATTTGGAGGAAATAATAGAGTGTGATTTTAATTCCTTTAAAATAGTTTTGTTTGAGGTGAAGTGGTACAGGCTATGGATGCATGAACGTGATCTCGAAAGAACTGTTATTGAGCATGCTAATGGATTTACCATGGTTAATACAATGGCATTTGAACTGGGTTTGAACTGGGTACATAGCTTTATGTTCTTCCAAGTCAATGTGAGCAAGTCTTTTACTCAGAGGTACCAGGTAAAGCAAGTTGGTCATACGTTGTTAGATACGATCCAAGAGGAAGATCAGTAAAGTATAATCATGTAGATGATGAAGATAATCATGAAGAAGAAGATGATGATGATGATTTAGATCAGGAGCAGGTGGTTGCAGTTGATGTGTTCGATGAAGAAGCTGAAGAGGTTGATCATCCAAATGTAGTATACTATGATCTCATTGACGATGTCGATGACTATATTAGCGAAGATGCCATTGATGATGATGTTGATGTGAATGAGCCTTTCATGAATATGTATTCTGAACAGATCCTGATACAGATGTTGAGTTGGATGAAGAAGAAGATGAATGATATTTAATTGTTGAAGTGTAGAGGAACGTGTTTATATCTTTTATTTCATGATGATCTTTATATGTTTTTATTTCCAAATGCATTTTTTATATGTTTTTATTTCCAAAGTGCATACCCAAGCAAAGCATTGATTTGTTGCTGAAAACCTCTTTGTGGGTAGAATTTGTGAGCCTGAAATACAGTATGCATGCATCACCTCACCCCCGCTTCGAACCTGGATAACCATGGACGAACTTCAAACAAGGGCGTCCAGCATGACGAGCACAGCTGAAATGCGGGCATCCTCCTTTGCAACCCCATTTGAAACGCAGTCGTCCACAGATGATAGGGTAACAGTGAAAAAATTTCAGGAGAAATTTGATGCATGGAGAGATGCAAAGATGTGGCCACCGGGTATGGAAACTATCCTGAGGAAAGTAGAAGTTTTTGACTTTTTGTGGGGAATGTTTAGTTATGTTGATGAGGAGATAGATGAGGCAATTTTGAAACATGATGCTGGGAATACGGAAGCCATAATTTTTGGGAAGTGGGTATACCTCGACCTTGATTTGGTTTCCTGGGCTACAAATATTCCATGTAGAGGGGGAGCAATTTTAAGCTCAAGGAAAACCCCCGGACAGGAGAAGAACTGGATGGCCAGTAAAATTTGTGGGCGAGAAGTAAATGTTCCGAGGAATGGTTTAAAAATGCAAGATGTCCCTTCCGGAATATACAAAACTTTGATTCAGATTGTCCTTAGGACAATTCTGAATCATCACAGGGTTGACATTTCAGGTGAATGTATGCGGGTAGTGTTACATTGGGTGGAAGATATACCTGTAGATATTCCTTATCTACTAGCTAATAAAATCCACTCTACCCTATAAGAGATCCAATTAAGGAAGGTTAAATTTATTCAAAAAATTATTGATTTATGTCGACCCCATGCTACTGAAATAGAGATTGGTGATATCAATCAGCATGGAAAAATATCTTTGCCAAAACCACCTGTTCATAAAACAGACATTAGGAAACGTAAAAGAAGGGAACATAATGAGGAATTTCCAGTATAGTCTTCTCAGTAGAACGAGTTAATAGTACAATATCCTGTGCACTATGGGGAATTACCATTACACCATGCTAAACAGAACGAGGAATCGCCAATACATAGTCCTGAGCACTATGGTGAATTACGAGTACAATATCCTGATTTGGTCACAAATGATGAAATTCGTGCTGCCATAACTTTGATAGACTTTAATGAGAATTTAGATAGAGGTCATTGGGAGGAGGTGATAGACAATGAAATGGAACAAATTATTTCTCACTTTTCCATTCCTCAAGACATTCTTGATAGAATTCCTCCTAAACAGTTGGCAATTGAGTATGATTGTTCTTCCAAATTAGAATTAGGGGCTTCCGCTATGCATTTAGACATTGCATCATATATGTTTGATAGTAGGTACATGTTCATCCTATATGATAAAATGGAGCATTTAAAGGAACAAGCTTCCTATATATGCAATTGAGCGGAAGAGTTCTTGAGAAAGGATGATAATATTTTACAATGCCTAAAACAGATAGCAGCGTTGCAGAAGACAGTTATGGATAATCATTTCAGAGTAGACAGAATTATAAAAGAGAAAGAAGAAATGGTTAAATTATTATCCAAAGAAGTAGAAAAACACACTGATGGTGCTGAAAAAGCAATTCAGTCCGCGAGGGTTGCGTATGAAGAGGCTTTGGAAAAAGATAATGTTGAAGTGAGTGAACTCAAAGAAGAGTTGAAAAAAAGACCATCTGTTCTCAATGTACCACTAGTGAGGACAGAAATGGGTCCTTTCTAGGTAATGGAGAAGAAAATTAAATAATATGAACAGGTAGTTCAAGAATATCAGTTGCAGTTGAAAGAGTGGGAGGGAATCCATGGAAAAACAGTTGGAGAATTATAATCAATAATTTTCGATTTGAGAAAAACCATTTCGAGGAAAGTTGATAAGCTGAAAGGAACAAGGTTAGCAAGGATCTCTGAAACTTTAAAACTTAAAAAACAAAGTAGAGGAAAAAATATTTCTAGTGAAGAAGGCATTGAGGGTGAAGGTAAGGGTACTAAAGGAGATGATGGTAAGGGTAAGGGTAAGGGTAGAAGGAAAAATACACCTACAGATACAATGTCCTTAGAAGAATGAGAGAAGTCCTTAGCAAGTCAAGAGAATATGCTACAAGAAATATTCTTAGCGACCCTTGCACTAGGTCATTTGTATAGCTCATCACTGTTACATAAATAAATGAAAGAGAAGATGGCCGGGAAATATGCAAAAATAAGGGAGCTGGAATCAAAACTCTTAGAAGGTAGAAAAGTTTAGCATTTGGGATGTGATATGGAAATTCAAACACTTAAATCCACAATTGTTGATTTGGAGAAGGAATTAAAAGGGAAAGATGCTATGATGAGTGTAATTCCTGTCCTTCCCAACGAGACAGAGTTGATGGAAAAAGAGCAGGAGAAAGAAATACATAATCTGAAACGTGAATTGACTGAAGTTAAAAATCAGTTGAAACATACTAGAGACAAATTGGAGGTTAAGGAAGAACATGAATCAATGAAGTATAAGAAAAATGTGGAAATGTTGAACAAACTGATGGTGAAAAAAAATGTTTTGCTTGAAAATTAAAAAAAAGTTTCATAGAGAGTTAAAGAGCTTGAAAATAAATCGCAATAAGTGCCTTGTCCAACTCCAATACAATTACAATCTTCTACAAAAGGCAAGAGAGACAATTTAGATTTGTATTTTTCTCAAGAGGATGGATTGCAGCCATCTCTGAAACATGCTAGATATGTATAAATCAATTTATATATGTATTTATCGACAGTTAATGAAAAAAATATTTGTATGATGGAGTTTTGTATTTATCGGCACATAATGAAAAATGATTTTTAGTTGGCATATCAATGTATATATGTATTTATCGAAAGTTAATGAATTTTTTTTGTATGATGGAGTTTTGTATTTATCGGCATATAAGATAACATTATAGAGAATTCATCTCTGAATCCAATGTTTTCAATGATCAATATGAGACTACTTGTAGGTTGTGAAAGAAAGCATCAATCTCTTCGAAATAAATTAAATTTATGTATGTTAATTAAATAATAAACTCTGTTTTGTTTATGTCTCTTATTTATTTCATCTTTTTTTAATTAACTAGCTGAGCAATCTCTATTTAAATCTCTGGCTTGTGTGGTCATTTGAAAAACTTTTTTAGTATATATTTTTAAGCTATTGTTACGGAAATAAATTCTTATGGCTTGGGGTACCACAACAGACAACTTGACTCCAAAAATCAATCCTTTCCAATATGCAATAGAAATAAAAAATCTAACACTAAAGGATCAGACCTCGTACCTTGTTTCGAACGTTTGAAGTAGATCCCAATTGAGCTTTCCAACTTCAGCTTGAATTGATGAATCACTTCCTCAACAACAAGTAAACAAGACAAGCATACAATATATATTGGTGTTAGATCTACTCTAGCATATATAATCAACAATGTATAAGCATTTGAAATCATCCATGGATAAAACATTCATTCAAACACACATTATTGGACAGGAAAAGATATTTCTATTAATATAAAATCAGAGATTACAATGAATACAACCTCTGTCGGTACGTCTGCGAATTGGAGAAAATGAATCCCCCACTTGGGCCTCCACCACCTCAATCCTCCATTTCTCGATAGCAAGCTCACAAGCAAAAGGAAAGCTTGAGAAGAACACCAAAGTGCTCCAAGGGACAAAGGGATGCAGGCTCAAGCACAAGTTATGGCAACAATGGACTATAGTTTCTTTGCTCTCAATTCTCTTATGCCTTCAATGTATCCAAAGGGTTCCTTATATAGCTTTTCAATGGGGTAATGAAAGGTCGAATTCGAGCGATCTTAAGGCATATGGAAGGCCAGGAGACAAGTGAGTCGGATCCATGTTAAGGAAAACTCCAAAAGGATTTGGATTTTGTACACATCCCGATGTATGTGGTTTTAGGGGTCAAACCTGCGTATATACGCGATAAGGGGTTTAAAAGTCATGTATAGCAATTTTCACATGTTTATAGGGATGGTCTAGGAAACATCAAAGGACAAAAAATGGTCCAAGGGGTCTAAGGAGTCTACAGAGGGACATGGGAAGGCCATACAAGTGTGATTCATTTGGTGTGGTAAAATTAGCTATAACAGATGCCCCCTAATGTGTGAGGTCAGAGGGGTCATACAATGGCCAAAATACATTATAAGTTCATCCCAGAAGTGGAGTGATGAAGAATCCCAAATGGAAGACCAACCACCCAATCAACATAGTATAATGATACAACTCCGCACATAACTACAAATACATATAGCAGTCCTGGATACATAAGAGTACAATGGCCATGAATAGGCATGATACAAAATATGACATAAGGGGTCATCACCACGTACAATATACATAGATCAGAATCTCCATGATGAAGATATACAAAGGATCATGATCTCCATAATGGCTGAAGATATACAATGGATCAAGATCTCCATAATAGCTGGAAATGTTTGACATATACTGGATTCAAGTCACGAGAGCTGAAATCTCATGAACACTAGCACGATCAAGGAGGTAGCATATAAGAGATGCCACCAATCTGGAAGATCTTCTACACAAACTGCTACGAGTACAAGTCCTACTATGTGAATAGAGGTGTCGAGGTTGAACATAGTAGTCCATCGTCTAATTACCGGTCATTGATGTATACTGTTAACAGATGCGAGATCACCCACCGATAATGATAATGGGAATCAAGGTACTAGAGTGCAAACTAACAAGTGTGAATAAATGTGTTGAGGTCAAACACTTGAGAGGATCCATCGATCAGGGGACATTGATGTATTCCCAAAAATTGTTGATGGCGAGAGAATTTGCCACTGATGACGGTAAGTCTCAAGGCACTCAAAAATGACTCTACATTCCAATCCTAGAATAAATGATCTGAAGTCGATGGGATAAAATCCGCTGGAAGGAGGGCATTAAGACATCCCCCATCATCCAACATGAGGTACTCAACAAAGATATATAATGTGGAAGGACTCGATCATAAGGTGCACGAACCAGTAACTGTACCGGGAATGGCAGACATGCAAAGTCAAGATAACTGAGGCATGGCCAACTCAGGTTTCAACTTCCTTCGTACAAGAGTATAACGGTGAATGGTGACTAAATCAAGGTAGTATAGATTCGATATACAAAATTTGGACATCTCTACGACACAGGAGGCATCGACAGAGGCTCCATGGGGACTGGAAGCTTAACCAGTCGGTGGAGATAAAATTAGATAAATGAGTATAGCTCCTAAAGTCAAACTATAAACCCAACCAATGGATGTGATATACAGTGCTCTGTTTGAAAGCGGCACGACTCGACAGTTGCGAAAAGATAACATCTTTCCTTGTTCGGCTTTTTGGTTTTTTGATTTTTTTGGACTTTTTCAAATATTTAAAAATCTTGAAAACGAATAAAACTGCTTTATAGTTACAGACTAGGAGGAGACGAGTGTCATAATGGGAAAACAAACTAGTTCCAAGCAGTGGAAAATACCTATGCTCAATGCAAGGATACATGTGTAGAATAGCGACACTCGCGGGAAAGTCCCCTCCCTGTAGAATTAGGGAATCAAGATGCAAAGGATATATAAAATGGCTCTGCATGGCTAGACATGAGACAAGCTCAGGATATATGGCTGAAACTCAATGTCAGGGAAGCCGGCGTAAGGCTTAATAAGGCAGGAAAAGCTCATGATAATGCAATTACAACTTAACATAAGGGAGTCCTGAGGGAAATAAGCCAGCAAAAGATCAAGAGGAGTATGAGGCTCTTGCGAAATGTCATGGAAATTCTATACAATGGACTCCCACACCCTAAGGGACAAAATGTCAGCATGGGCACCAAATGCAAATAAGGCGCTAACTAGGGTACCCATGTAAGGTCAAGCTCTACCAGCCATATCATGCCACTTCTAAAACAACAAGAAGGTTTCGTGACATAATAGAGTGGGTTCGTACCTAAGGCTATAATGAAACGGTCATAAAGTCATGCAAAATGAAAATGGTGATGAAACCTAACCTATATGCCAATTTAGACATGATACCTGAAATTGACACAAACAGGTCAATCTAATGGTTGAAACGACGCTAAAAAAGGTCTCCTACATCATAAATTAGTCCAAAAACGGTCCAAACTATAGGAAAGGGGGTAAAAATTTTCAAAAGTTTGAAAAATTTCTATAAATAGTAAAAAATTCAAAACATTATAAAACATTTGAAATTTTTACCCATTTGAGCTCAGAACTTCAAAAACGAATTCCAAGAGATCCAGTTGGCAGAATCCACTACCGTTTTTTTCAGGTACTTACCCATGCTCTACTCTTTCATTTTGATGCAGATTTTGTCAAATTTCATGGTGTATTTAGCATTCTAGTCTAGTTTAAGATGCACGTTATGGCCTACGCGTAAATCAAGGGTTTTTCCATGTATAGGGCTGGATATATGCGGAAAACGCCCTCAAAGTTGCGTACATACGCGCTGTTGAGCAAATAGTCGCGTATGTGGCTGCGCTTAATGGTTTTCAAGTGTTCTAATGGATCAAACTCAAATTTTATGTGCAGGATGGTCCTAGAATGGAGAGAACGTGAACATGGTGATGTAGAAGAGGCAATAAGGGCAGATCTAATGGCTCAATAAGCGTTAAGTGGATGCGGGCTTTACAAATTTTGGTGTCTTGGTGGCTTAAGAGCCAAACCAGGATTATTGCAGATGTTAGTGGACTATTGGGATCTAGACTCAGAGTCGTTCCAGATATACGGGATGTCCCTCACCATAGAAGTGGAGGACATATACTTTATTACTGGACTTTCCTGATGGGGGAAGTGGTGAACCTACGTTCTCGCGGGCCTGGAGGTGGCCTAACTATATATGAGTACATTGCGGTGTACTGCTATCCGGACACAGAGGAGGTGGGGAGTTAGATCCCAACTAACTCCATATAGGTGTTGGGCCTAAAGGCCATCCTACTGACACTGGGCTGGATAGCAGGCTTAGCTTCACTCCACCAGGCCTCGCGGCCTCTGATGTTCTATGCAGTGGAGTGCATGAGACCTACTGTGTACGATTGGAGCACTGCGCTATTGGGAAACATGAAACACCAGCTCAGTGAGTGCAATATGGGCAGAGTGCGAAACTTCAGTTTCAACAACATACTGAGCACATTTTTCTTTGAGCGTGTTCTGGGATTGAGCCCTAGAGTTGACGTTCCTCTACATGGGGTTCGAGATCCGACCCAATGGCGTTGGGAGGATGCGATGCGCAGAATGGGTGGAGGTAGGGTGTCCAACACCTATCCAACTGATTTCTTTCAATGGTGGCGATGATAGGTAGTTGCCATCGATGATTACCCCTATGTGGGGATAGATTTTTGAGGAGACCGGGACATGCCGCTACCACCAGGATCGACATACGGTGACATTGGTAACGAATCCCGACCCTCTTTTTAAAATTTTGAGTTATTAAATTTTTTTGTGTTTTCTGATTATGTGGAATCAAAAGATATGTTTTTGGGTGACAATACATAGTGACATCTACCATATGCATGCAAATGTGGGACCAGGGTGGCCTGAAGGCTTCCCTTGTCATAGACGGAGGGGAAGATGAGACGATATCACGGGTGTGGATGCGGAGCATACGCTCCAAAGCATTCATACCAACTTCGTGAGATTGACACATAGAGTACCCATGGCGCAAGTCAAAAACTTTCCTAAGGCCATGCAGCGCCATGTGGTGGGTGTACCACGAGCATGGGTGCGGCTATTTCGACGACTAGCTAGAGCTGTAGTGACATTCCATGATCACAATCCCCCTCCTTCTCCCCAGGATTAGATACCTGGGAGTGATACATTTTGTACTACCGTGTATTTATATTTTGGTGGCTCGAGAGCCCCATTTTTGTATTATGACACTATGTATTACCACATTTTGGATGCTTATAAAATTTTTTATGATGATCGATTTACTTATTTACATGTGTAAAAATATATGTTTGTGATGAGCTTATTGTATATGAAACAAATGCGAATCTAACACGTAGTTAGCATATGAGTCAGCAACTTGATTATTAATTCTTGGAACATGTATGTATGTTATATTGTCAAATTTCCATTCTAATAATCTCACACGTAAGAATCTTCTTAATAATGTTGGATCTCTAACATGGTACATACCATTAAGCTGTGACACTACTAACTCCGAATCAAGTCATACCTCAAGAGAGAGAATGCCATGTAAAATGGCATCTCATAGGAGCTCAATAACGACACTATAATCAGCAACATTGTTTGAAGATGGCCGTAAACATATGCCTCCTGAAGACAATACCTAACCCATAGGAGTATAAATTACCCAAGCAACAAAGGCTGAGTGTTGAGTGTGATGGCTTGCACCATCCGTGAATCATATGAAGGTGGAATATTCCATTGACATCTGCCAAAAGAAACAGAAACTAATCACAAACACGATCACCATAAGAAAAAGACCTACCTATGCAAAACTGTACAATAATATACAATAACCAGCCTTGGCTGAAAATCATGCATAGTAATTTTTGAGATAGAGCCCATTTCTAGGCTCCGCCAAGGCCATTCCCTCATAATCCACTAACTCATAAGCGCCATTATCTAACACACGTTTAACGACGTAAGGACCACGCCACATGGGGTTAAACTTTCCTGCCCCCAAGGGTTCTTTCGGTTGATCCCACAAAAGGACCAAGTCTCCCTCACTAAACCTCCTTGGATGGATAGACTTATCGTACTGGACCTTAACGCGACACTTATTTACTTCTAGAGCCACCAAGGCATCTCGACGCTGCTCATCAAGTTGCTCTAGGTGGACCAAATGCTCCTCCAATGGGGAAGTGTTTGGTAAGAGTTCTATGGCTAGCTTCAAAGAAGGAATCCCACACTCAACCGGCAATACCAACTCCACTCCATGTACAAGTTGATATGGAGAAAAACCCATGGCAATCTTAACAACAGTTCTATAAGCCCACAAAGCAGGATATAACATAATGTGCCAATTATTCTTGTTTTGTGCGATGGTTCATTAGAGAATGGATTTGAGTAATTTGTTCACTGCTTCTACTTGTCCATTCACTTGAGGGTAGTAAGAGGAGGAATGCTCTTGTTTATACCCTAACTTTGATGCTAACTCTTCCATCATATGATTCTGAAAGTGCGAGCCATGGTTAGTGACAAGCTCTTTCGGAATACCAAATCGAGTAATAATCTGGTTGAATATGAAGTGCGTGGCTGTCTCACCATCGGATTTAACTGTAGGTGTAGCCTCAGCCCATTTCATGAAGTAATCAACAGCCACTATGATATGATGATGCCCCCAGCTGAAGCTAGGTTGCAATCCATAAAATCAAGCCCCCACTTAGTGAAGGGATCGGCGGTGATGATGGGATGTAATTTTGAGCGCATATTACGTGCAAACACCTGGCAAGGATGGCACCTCTTGACCGCATCTACACAATCCTTAAAGATCGATGACCAGAAATAACCCGCTCCTAATATTTTTTGGGCTGTAGAAAGCCCAGATAAATGACCACCACACGCCCCTCCATGGCAATCATTCAGCACTACCTCAGCCTCTTCATGATTTAAACAGCGATGTAAAATGGAATCTATCCCACAATAGTACAAAGTGTTATCTGCTATGAGGTAATTTTTAGACACGTGACGTAACCGTCATCATTCATCCCGAGAGAGGTGAGTAGGGACCTTCAATGTTTGTAAATATATAATAATATCCCCATACCATGGGTCTAAAGTTGAGATTAAGAAGATGTGCTCATCGATAAACGTATCTTTACAAACCAACTCCTCGGCCTCACTTGGGAAATCCGATATAAGCTTCGCAAAAATTAACGATTTCTTCGATTTTGCCGAAACAAACTTGAGATCGAATTCTTGCAAGATGATAGTCCATTTATTATATTTTCCCCCAATCATCCTTCAAGTGAGGATGAATTGAAATGGATTGACATGGGCTACGACCAAGGTCTGGCGAAGGAGAATATAATGTCTCAACCGTTGAACCGCATGTATGGTAGCTAAGTCAAGCTTCTCAACATGGGAATAACGAATCCTCACGTCAATAAGATTCCGACTCAGATAGTATATGACATGCTCTTGGAGCTTCTCATCCTCTTGAACCAAAACCATACCAATCATCTCCACGGACGCGGCCGCATAAAGTAGAAAATCACGGCTATAGTCTGGGGGACTAATCACCGGGGCCGATGCTAGGGATTGCTTGAGTGCATCAAAGGAATCCTGGGCTTGATCATCCCAACAAAAGGTGGTGTCCTTATTCAAAAGACGCATAAATCCTCTAGTAAAATTGGCAAAATTGACAACGAATCTCCATAAGAAGTTTGCCATGCCTTGCAAACATTGAAGATGACGAATGTTCTTCGGGGGAGACAACTAAAGTATTTCCTCAACCTTTAAAGGGTCAACTCTTATACCCTCTTTAAAAATGATGAATCCTAATAAGCGACCAGACTTCACACAAAAGATGCACTTGTGAGGATTTAACTTGACCAAATAATGGCGGCACCTTTTGAATACCAATCTCAAATGATAGGAATGACGCATTCTCATACGAGAATGAGCAGCAAGGTCATCCAAAAATACTTCGATAATCGATTTGAGATCATGGAAGATCAAGGTCATAGCTCATTGAAAAGTAGCTTCGGAGTTCTTAAGGCCAAAATGCATTTTCTGATATGCAAAAGTTCCCCAAGGACAAATAAATGCAGTCTTATGTTGGTCATCAGGTTTAATTTGTATCTAATTGTATCCGAAAAAGCCATCCATAAAGGAAAAAATATCGCTACCCGCACACTCATCCAAAATCTGATCAATAAATGGTGTGGGAAAATTGTCCTTAGGACAGGCACGATTCAAATCGCAGAAATCAGTACATATGCAGATCGCTCCCTGCTTCTTATCAACCGGAACGAGATTTTAAACCCACTCCGTCAAGGGAACGGGATAGATAAAACCGGCTTTCAACAGTTTCTCTATCTCTGCCTTAATCACAGGTGCTTTCCTAGGATTCACTGCACGCAAGCGTTGTCAAACAGGCTTAGCATTGGGATAAGTTTTAATCTCGTGTTCAACAATGCAAGGGTCGATACCTAGCATTTCGTCATAAGACCAAGAAAATATATCACAAAATTCTTTAAACAGCTCGGTGTATTCTTGAATCTCAGCATGGGAACATTCTGCCCCAATATAGACATTCTCTATCTTGCCAGGATCACGAGAGATATTGATAGGAATCGTTGGAGATATATTTTCCATGTTCCCATTAGCCATCGGACTAGGAGAGCTTAATGGAACCATGGGACTACCAATTCTCTCACTAAGAACCTCCCTAAAGTCCTCATGCTCCAAGCGGTCAAGCTCGGGAAGAAAGTAAGATCTACGATGTAACTCTTCCCATGGTGGCTCAACTCCCGACATGGCCTCAATAATCACTTTATCTGAAGGAAAAAAACTATCAAGGCAGTCGTGCCCATGAGAAGACTGAACTGCCCATGCAAGCAGCACATATGGGTCCTCCTCCTCCATCCTCGAAGAGGAAGGACTAGGATTTGCAACACTTGCAAGATTAGCTTGATAAGCTACCATAGTTGCAGGCAATGGCACGTTTGTCACGATGGGATCACTCAAAGTATTCGGTGTAGGAAGAATCCAAGGATCTTCCATATGACTCGTGCAAAAAGACACCGATCTCACAGATGTTGAAGCCTCACTGGAACTAGACCCTATCATAAGGACAGGTGCGAGACAAATAAAGATTTCCATAAGGGATGGATACATGCCCACACCCACACTCCTAGTTGCTGGCTGAGAGTGCTCTACAGTTGGGATCGAAGCTCCCAAAGATGTGGTAACTGACGAATTCTTGAATGATGTTTGATCAATCGTAACTATCTTCCCATTAAATGGAAAGCATACAATGTGAAATAGTGAAGAATCTATGGCTTTCATACTGTACATCCAATTCCTACCCAGCAAGAGATTGTGGTCAAGGGGCGCATCAACCACCTCGACCTCTATCGCAACGGTCTTCCCTCCCAAATAGACCTTAAGGGAAGGAAGGATCCCGTGCGGCCTAAATGATCTCCCATCAAATGTAGTTAACATGGTCACAGATTTAGACAACTCAGGGGAACCTAAACCCTTCCAACACGATAAAGACATCATAGAAGTAGTAGCTCCTTTGTCAATCACAGTGCGCTTGACGGTCATATTAAGACATTCTACATGAATCAAAAGAGACACATAGTAAGGAAAGCGAGGCTGAAGTCCTGCGGTTTCAAATTTAATCACGGAGGAAGAATTATCATCATTCAAACCAAGGGTAGAAAGAAAAGCCTTCCTTTGCGAAGGACAACTCTGAAGTACTTCTAGTGCAGACATCACACAAGGAGTGTGGCCCAAATCCTCGACAACAGAATAGTTCCGGGAAGATCGGGAATTAGGATTGTGCCCTGAACGCTTAAGGACTCCCTTAGGAATGTGAGGTGCAACTTCAAGTTTATCCACAGGTTTTTCAATACACAAAGGGGTTCTTGGTGGATCAGGTTCCTTTCCTGGGTTGGGTTGTGACGAACCATAGTCCTTTGCATGGGTCACAACCTTCGCAGCACGTACCATGTTAATGCAACCACGAACACTACCCTCCAGTGGATCTTGATCACCACCAGACTGATCATGGGTCCTTGAGTTCATGTTTTGATTGTGAGGCAAAGGGTTAGTCAGCACAACTGGGCCTTGCACTAATAATCTCAAGGCTTCATCGATACGAGGGCACAAGTAAGTAAGGTGATCTTCCTTACACAACTTGCAAGGAAATTTAACCTTACGTTTAGGTTGCTTGTCCCCCCCAGCATTACGGGTGTTCTTGTCATTAGTATTAGCATTTTCATTCCTTTTCCCACCCTTACGATTATTCTTACCCTTCTTTTTATTCCGTCCGGGTTGCTGGTTACCCTTCTGGTCCGACGATTGCACTGAAAGCACAGTCGCTGTTTGGGTGGGTTGAGATGAAGCCGTGGCTTGTCCCGAAGAAGATTGGTTGATTGAGAATTGACTGACTTGTTTCACAACCGAATCTGTAGGTTTAGCACTCGTACAACCAACAATGCCATCGGCATGTGGTCCAGGTTTAACTTTGGGGTCGAAACTAGAACGTGGAGCATTGGGAATGATCTCATATAACAAACCGGATTGAGCATAAATCAAATCCAGTTACTATGCCCTAAAAATGGCTTGTTCCTCATTTTGCACTCCAGATGTAGAAATATCCTTCGCTATATAAGGCAATAACGTCTTAAGGAACCATTTGAGGAGGAATTTCGGTGGTATAAAGGCTTTAATCAACCTATTCCGTCAACGCCACTCTTGGATATGGTCCGAGATATGTGTGGCTTTATCTTGCCGAAATATCGACAAGAGTTCTATACCGGCGTCATAACACACTGGTAGTTGGAAGTGGTTAAGAAAAGTCATCGCTAGGTCATCAAACAAAGAGAATGCCCCCCTAGGTAGCTCTATATACCATTTTGCGGTAGGCCCTGTAAGGGTGTGTTGAAACAACCTTAAATGGATCGAATCCTGGTGTAAGGAATTTGAAGAGCACCATAGGTGAAAGGTAGTAACATGTTCGTTCAGATCCTCTCCCTGTTTGCCCTCGAATTTGGGTATGTCCGAGGGAAGTTTAGTAGGGATAGCCGGCCAAGCTGGGTCATGAGCTATAGGATTGTTTGTCAATCTTGACAAGTCAGGAATATTTAGCATTGTGAGGAAAGGGAGCCTAGGATGAGTAGGTCGATGGACCTCTCCTTGATAGTTCTAATTCACATAGGTCTAATTACCAGAACCACCATGGCCTTGGCCATAGTTCCCTCCTCCTGTTTGACCCGTATAGGGTGGCATGGAAGCACCATAATGTGGTGTACCTTGACTATTCGGGGCTACAAAGCCATAATTTGAAGAGTAAGTGGGTTGTTGATACCCATACCCATAAGGTGAAGAACCCTGTCCATACTGCATCCCATAATAAGGTCCATAATTCATTGCATGAGATGTCCCATGAGACACTTCGTAAGTAGGAATATATGCTTCGGAAGTAGGAATATACATTCTGGAAGTAGGAATATACGCTCTAGAAGTAGTAGCATGACCTCCAGAAGTATGAACCCGACCTCCTGAAACAACGAGCGGTACTTGAACCTGAGACACAACTGGTCGAGTAATAACAGTATGGACCTAACTCGTAGCAACATTCCATCCCGAAGGACCACGTGAATTAGATGGAGGGTGAACATTCGAAGAACTAGGGATATAGGATGAAGGGACCTGTGAAATTATGTAAGTGTTGTTCCCTATAGTCACTTGTCTTGGATATGGTATCCTAATAGGATCACTAACCTTAGGCCTAGGAGGAATATGTGATGTAGCTTCCACCACCGGTATGGAAGGTGCAATGTGACTTGTGCTCCCAAACCTCTCCACATGGTAAGGAATGAGAGTGCCCCCAGGCGTAGTTTTAGGCTCAAACTCAGACTCGACATGAAATGCCAAATCATGTGTGGGAAAACTAGACATACCATAACTACCATAAATAGTGCTCACGGGTTCAAAATGAGTCTCATCATCTTCCGACATTCGATACCGGTGATGCGCCAATGGGGGATCGACACTAGATTAAATAGGTCTATCATGAAAAGTACATATCTCAGAAATTATAGGACCTAACTCATTCAAATCAGGTGAAGGATCATAGTTAGGAGTAAACTCCCCATCTTCCACTTGAATGGGATAAAGTGGTTCAGGAATAGGCTTCAACATGGTCTCCCATCGTGTGTGAATCAATGGCGGACTGTCTATCTCTCTCTCCCAAAGGAGGAGGATATGTAGAAGGTGGAAGTCCTGCTAAACGAAGAGAACGACGAGGCGCCGCACCCAAATCCACAATGACTCAAAAAATATAAAAGACTCTCTAATTATGCAAACCCTAGGCAAGCTAACGTGCATAGAGCATAAACCAATAAAATCTAAAGCCAAACACAAGCAATCAAGGGTAGGATAAGTGAGCTCTCGAATGAAGCAGGTATGTCTCACCTAGGAGAGGCTTGAGACTCCCATACACAAAAAGCGGAGGTACGTAACCAATTATTGTGTCCCTCAGCTTCAACGCGTAAAGCGACTGTGCTGTCCAACCCCAACCTGGCCGGGACACCCGCAGAATAACCCCTGCAAAGTACCCCCTTGATATCCTAGGTAAGGCCACTAAGGTCATCTCAATATAATCAATGCTCAGGTAGACAGTCGCAGGAGGGATTGACCATATGGGTAGGGTAGCAAAGCCCGAAACTCTCAAAAGAGCCCCCAGCTATGAATACAATCCTAGAAATATCTCCGGTGCTACTCAGTTATGACTAGGGGTCATCCCAATCAATAACCGCTCACATTGCCTCATGCTTAACTCCCTTTTGAGAGGAGGATCCTGAGAAACACTGGTTATACCAAGGAATTTCACACACTCACCTGGAAAGACACATACATGTTGTTGTTTAGTGGTCTTGGAGAATTTACTCACAATGAACTATTCCATGACCCTAAAACCTAATATTGTTGGTGAACCCTATCAAATAAAATAGTGTAGTTCATTTTAATTAAGCATTGATTTTAATTGGCTTTATTACTCAAAAGAGGTATATGGCCATGCAGTTAATGGCGTTATGACACAACATGAAGCAAAATGCACACCTAACAATCAATGCAAATGCATTGTGTCCATGAAAAACAGGGTATGCTACTACGTGAAATGCATAATTTTCTTCGAATGATAAATGCAAGCTTTCCTATATGAAATCCTGACTAATACTTCAAAGCAAATCTAGTGCAAGTACTATGCAAAATGCAAGATGCAATGCATAATGATAATAAAATATTTTTGGATTTTTTGAAATAAAAATGAGATATTAAAGCAAAAGAATGATTCTACAACCCCCAGACTCTGCAAGAACAATCAAGCAGCACTCAAGCAAAGTACTAAGGTAAAATAAATCTAATGCACTAATCTCAAAACAAAAAATCGAAAATGCAATGACAAGAACATTCTTCAAAAAAGAAATTTTACCCTAAAAAAAACGTCTCTGGTCAGAAATAGAGGTGTATACAGACTCTAGCAGTATCAAAGGAGACTCAACAATCATCCAAATTCACCCAGCAACAATCAATCTTCCTCTAGAAGGAAAAAATAAGGGCATACGCGACTGTTCGCAGTAAACCCACGTGTGTACGTGGAAATAGCAGTGAAACCCGTGTATATACACGACTGTGAGTTAAAAACTCGCGTATAGGAAGAAAGGTGCATAAAAATAAAGGCAAACAGACAAGTGAGTCGGATCCATGTCAAGGAAAACTTCAAAAGGATTTGGATTTTGTACATATCCCAATGTACGCGGTTTTAGGGGTCAAACCCGTGTATATAGGTGATAAGGGGTTTAAAAGTCACGTATAGCAATTTTCACATGTTTATAGGGATGGTTTAGGAAACATCAAAGGACAAAAAATGGTCCAAGGGGTCTAAGGAGTTTGCAGAGGGACAGGGGAAGGCCATACAAGTGTCATTCACCTGGTGTGTCAAAATCAACTATAGCAGCTATGTGCGGGCAAACTCATACGCTGTGTGAACATGATTTTTTTTTCAGCATGGAAGGTTAATTTTTCACTGATGTGACCTCCATAGGGAAAACTAAAACCATGACTGGATAAACACTTCAACAATGAATGAATACATGTCATTTGATGGATTAATTGACACACACACACATCATCTGGTGGCCATTTGAAAATAGCATTTTAAACTACATATTTACCACTTGGACAAAATTATAAAACCCTAAGTCAACATGAGGGATTTTTGTTTTCACCAACTCCTGAACCAATGATACCAGATGATGTAGTACATCCCATTCAACACAACCAAATTGATTTCCCCTTTAGACTCATCTTCTTCTGAGTTGGGCAGGCATTTTACTGGACTGGAGAAAAACAAGCCAGAGGGAACTTTTGGCATACTGGTAACTTCATCTTCAGAGAGTTTTTGGACAAAATAATGATGTTTTTAGATGCACCAATCAACACTGTAGAGACCATATCCTTCGAACAATTTAATCCATCAACTACTAGAAATGGCGTGCATTTTATTGAGGTCACTTACGCATTTTTACCAGAATTTTTATCAAACCCTAGGTTGACATGATGAGATTTTTATTTTCATCTAATTTGAGGTGTGAGACACCCAATCAGTAGAGGCCAACGTGGCGGTTCCATCAGGGCCACTTTCATCCTCTGAAGCCTCTTTGTCTCTCCTCGACGGGCATTTTCTTCTTCTAATGAATTATTGTGGACATTTTCATAATGTAGCTGCTTTAGGGTAGTTTTTCATCACTTAGTCAAATTCCCCAAATTGTCATACTCTTACAAACCACTATCAGAATGTAAGAAAGATATAATGAGACATTAAGACACCATCATGTGTCTTTTCAACCTCATCACATCATGAGACTCATATTTTTGTCATTTGACCATCACTAAGCAAACTGAAGGTATGCCTGGATAACCAGTCCACTAGGCAACAAGACCATGCCACTCTTAGAATTTACTAAGACAACCTGAGTCTCTGGCGGACATATCAAAATAGATTCTTAACTTCTTTTTAGCATCAAAACATATTTCTTCCTATTTTGGTAAACTCTTATTTTACATGTGTGAACCCCCTATGGAGACCTGAAGTCATGAGCTGAAGGAAAAATTACCAAAGAATTACATTCGATGAATTTACTTGCACAAAGACAACCCTTGGTGGGAATTTCCAACTGATCTCTCAAACTCCTGTTCTTAACACTTAGTCAAATTTTCATACTCTTGAATATGCAAAAAAGTTTTTCTTCTATTTTGGCAATTGCTATTTTCCTCATGTGGTCACCATAAGAAAAACTAAGAACATGGAAAGATAGGCAGTTCATCAAAGAACAACCCCATACCCTCATATAAATTTATCATCATCAAAACAATCTCCAGCGGTCATTTCTATAAAGCCACTTAGGTAGTTTTGCCAGTACTGGAATAGTGCAAATATGGCTGAGATGCACTTTTGGTTGGTTGACATCTTCCTCCTTAGAGACTCTTTGGTGAGGAAAGTGACATGGTTGTATGCTCCATACAACAATATAGATACTCACATTCTCAATACATTTTTCACATCATCCTATGAGGCATGGAGGGCATTTCCTTAAGGTCACTTGGGTAGATTTAACACCAATTCCATACTTGGACAAATTTCTCAATTTCGACTAATCTACCTAAAACACCCTTTTGGCAGGTCCATAACTTTTTCTTCATCCACTTCCAAGAAAATATGAAGACATGGTCAGGTAGGCTGAAGACCAATCTATAAGACTTGCATGTGATGCGGGAATTTACTCTAACCCATAATTTAGGGTGGGCATCTTTCTGAGGCTACTTAGCCATTTTTGCATCCACCGGTGAAAACCCCTGTTTTGGAAGGCCTGTATCTTTCTCGTCAAGAAATATTAAAGAAAAATAAAATCATGAATAGGTATCCAAACCAACTAGCTATAGGAAGGTACCATGGTGCGGGCATTCTTCTCAAACCATGAATTATGGCGGGCATTCTTTTAAGGCTGCTGGGACCAATTCTTCCTTAAATATATGTTGTAGTTTGGTGAGGCAAGTGACATGGTTTTATGCTACATACAACACTCTAGAGACTCACATTCTCAATACATTTTTCACATCATCCTATGAGGCATGGCGAGCATTTCCTTATGGCCACTTGGCAAGATTTAACAACAATTCCATACTTAGACAAATTTCTCAATTTGGTCTAATCTGCCTAAAACACCCTTTTGGCAGATCCATAATGTTTTCTTCATATACTTCCAAGACAATATGAAGACATGGTCAGGTAGTCCGAAGACCAATCTACAAGACCCCCATGTGCTGTGGGCATTTACTCTAACCCATAATTTAGGGCGGGCATCTTTATGAGGCTACTTAGACATTTTTGCATCCACCGGTGAAAAACCCTGTTTTGGCAGGCCTGTATCTTTCTCCTCAAGAAATATTAGAGAAATATAAAATCATGAATAGGTAGCCAAACCAACTAGCTATAGGACAGTACCATGGTGCGGGCATTCTTCTCAAACCATGAATTGTGGTGGGCATTCTCTTAAGGCTGCTGGGACCATTTTTGACTAAGGTTGTTGGGGCCAATTCTTCCTTAAATATATGGTGTAGTTGGGTGAGGCAAGTGACATGATTGTATGCTCAATACAACACTCTAAAGACTCACATTCTCAATACATTTTTCACATCATCCTATGAGGCATGGCAGGCATTTCCATAAGGCCACTTGGGCAGATTTAACATCAATTCCATACTTAGACAAATTTCTCAATTTGGACTAATCTTCCTAAAACCTTTTTGGCAGGTCCATAAATTTTTATTCATACACTTCCAAGAAAATATGAAGACATGTTAAGGTAGGCCAAATACCAATCTACAAGACTCCCATGTGCTGCGGTAATTTACTCCAACCCATAATTTAGGGCGAGCATCTTTCTGAGGCTACTTAGCCATTTTTGTATCCACCGGTGAAAAACCCTGTTTTGGTAGGCCTGTATCTTTCTCCTCAAGAAAGATTAAAGAAAAATTGAATGATGAATAGGTATTCAAACCAACTAGCTATAGGGCGGTACCATGATGTGGGAATTATTCTCAAACCATGAATTGTGGCGGGTATTCTCTTAAGGCTGCTGGGACTAATTTTGACTAAGACTGCTGGGACCAATACTTCCTTAAATATATGTTGTAGTTGGGTGAGGCAAATGACATGGTTGTATGATCCATACAACACTATAGATACTCACATTCTCAATACATTTTTCACATCATCCTATGAGGCATGGCGGGCATTTCCTTAAGGCCACTTGGGCAGATTTCACACCAATTCCATAGACAAATTTCTCAATTTGGTCTAATCTTCCTAAAACACCCTTTTGGAAGGTCCATAAATTTTTCTTCATGTACTTCCAAGACAATCTGAAGACATGGTCAGGTAGGTCGAAGACCAATATACAAGACCCCCATGTGCTGTGGGCATTTACTCTAACCCATAATTTAGGGCGGACATCTTTATGAGGCTACTTAGCCATTTTTGCATCCATCGGTGAAAAACCCTGTTTTGGTAGGCCTGTATCTTTCTTCTCAATAAATATTAAAGTAAACTCAAATCATGAATAGGTATCCAAATCAACTAGCTATAGGATGGTACCATGGTGTGGGCATTCTCCTCAAACCATGAATTGTGGCGAGCATTCTCTTAAGGCTGCTGGGACCAATTTTGACCACTTTTCTGAAAATTTTCCTCATGGAAGGGTGGATTTTGTATAGTTGGGTGGTCTCATTGTTTTTTTCCTAGAAACCTTGGTAATTTCGGCATGGAAACTCGAGGTAAACTCTATTGTTGTAGTTTTTCTTCAAGAGTTTTTTACCTTGGATATTTTAGGGTTTGGTCTAACTTGGGCATTTGCAGGCATGGTTGCTTCTGCAGAGACGGTTCATTCTTGTTCACGGGGTGGTGTCTTAGCTATATTTCTTCCACAACTATAGTTGGCTCAAGTAAGTGATTCTCTTTTCCTTATGAGAATTGTAAATTGTAATGTGTAACCCTGAAATATTTTCTTTGGTTTTTGGCTTTTATGAATTTATCTATGAAAATGAGGGTTGTTGTTATGCATCCCCAAGTTCTCATTTTAATCCTTACATCCATGTGATATACAATGAGTAATGCTAATTGAATATATACATATCAACAACAACCACAAGCCCCATTATCATGATAAAGATGAGGGAAACCCAATGTATGAAAATGGAAACCACTTGTAACTCAATAGGCAGTAAGCTAATTGGTGGATAATTCAGAGAGGGATATCTCATTATTTACAAAGTTTTCATACGCAAGATATTAAATCAAAGACAAGTCAAAAGGTCAAATTTCTGAATATAACAAGTTTGTTTTTATAAAGTTTGGTGGGATGATCATAGAGGGGACCATTGGGCAATGGAGTCAATAATCCGGTCTGAAATATGTTACAGGAGGTAAGGAATCATGAAAGTTTATGGACAGAGGAAATATAGTCATCCATCCTTCAATATAGAGATATTTAGCATGTGATTAGCAGACAGGAGAAAACAGTCCATCATGCAGAGCACCTAACCAGGGTGAATTCTGCATCACTTTAGAAGAAAATGTTCGAAAATGCTTGAACAATGGGCCAAGAGCATACAAGATGAATTCTGGCCCATATACACTAATTCTCAAACATGAAAAGCAAATACAAACTAGAATAAAAAACATGATAAACATTCACATAAAGAAGTTACTTATTGAAGAAAAAGACGACACATGAATCTCTGCCATGAAAGGATTATCATTCCTTTGCAATTTTATTCATATATGGAAAGATTGAAACACGTTACAGTGGAGAGCCTCTCCTCTTGAAAATTCCCAACCCTTCTCCCCTTTGTGGGGAGCAATTTATACTATCTCAGTCCCCAAGGCTAATCCTCGAAATAGGACATGAAACTGTTTACAGTCATAATCAACTACTAACAACTTAGAGCATGGTACTACCGCCACAGTTTACATATATTAAAACAAACATTATGGAGCTAATGTGCGTGCTCGGTTTGGATGGGAGAACATCACTTCTATTTCTAAGCTTGCAGGTCGTGAAAACGATGTTAAGGATACTTCTAATGACTCACTGCTGACTGGGCTTGACCACTCGTATGTATGTCGAATCAGCAACATGTCCTTCCTTGGGTGTGTGTTTTGTTCTCAAAGGCACCTTTCTGCATGGTTTTCTGACTAGCAAAGGAGTTTATATCCTTTCCATGCTTTGCCTTTTCCACAACCCCCCTCTGTCCTGGTAATACTGTTGTATGAGGGGACTTGGAAAAGGGAAGCTTTGTACTCCCCACCTCCCATGGCGTGGGTTCTCCTGCGGGTCATACAGTGGGGGGTGTCTTCGACCTCCTTACCACCTCAGAAAAAGTTGGCAACTGGAGTTCACAAACAAGGCGATGAAGAATTTGGACACCCACCACCCTAGCACGAGCATTCGCTCCGACTGGTTGTCACTGAACACGGTCACCATGTACCGGGACTTTGGAAGCCGTGATTTATTCCAGTGTTTCTGGGGAGACATTCCCGGGACAGGAAAACCCAGGCATCGTGCAGTGGGAGGTACAACTGTCTGAAAACATTCAAAGTGCTTCACATCCAGACCTCGATGGTTGGCACTTTCCTGATGTGAAAAACCAGGGCAACAAATTAGCATGGAATCAAGCTCACCAACCATCAACACCCCGAGATTGACAAGCTTCTCAAAGCATATTTCCATTTCAACTCTTTCAGAATTCTCAGAATCTCTTAGGAGAATAACACTTCAAGCATTGTCTCTAATTACTGATTCATCGTATGCATCTTAATCGGCCTGGGAAGGTGGTGTTTATATAGGGCGATGAAGATGAATATGGATATAGAGATGAATTGTCATCATAATGGAAGCATGAGTGGACACGTGGGTAGGGATCTCTATTTTTTGCTGAGAATCTAGTCATGCTGCCTCCTTTGATGCTGCATTACCGTCCACATGGATCGCGGTGTTTGGAAGTGACATTCTTTGCCTTTTCACTTACACTAACGGTGGTTTTCAGAATGGTTTCATATAGCTGCATCCCTTTTATTTGTGTAGAGGCTAGGTTCGTCCCTTCAAAGATCTGAACTTCATGATCTCCCGCTGTTTTCTATGCAAGCCATGTGCCAGATATCTGGAGTCAGGAAGGCTGGTCTATTAGTGATGCTTTGGACATGATCTTCACCTAAGGCGTGTCACAAATGGCATCGAGGGATATGATTATTGGTCAGCTCGTACGTGAGGACATCCTTTCTGTACCAGACCTGACCAGGACACCACCTTTACCAGGTTAAACGACTCTAGAGTCGCTAGGGATCAAATTTGAAGGGCAGGTCTCATTTTACTTTGAAGGGCTGTGAGAAATTGAACCCTTTAATGTTGACATTTAAAAATAAATCATTCTTTTCATTTGAAAATTTAAGTGTTAAAAAAAATTTCATTATTTCTTAAAAACATTGTATAGAAAAAAAAATGACAATAAGAATAAATCCCAAGTGATTCAACATTTACATGGAATTAGTGAGGTAAACCATGTACATATGATTTATCACTTCCATATTCTTTTTATGGGGATTACTCAAGAGTTAGTATAGAGGAGGAGAGACTAAAATAAAGGTTGAGAATGAAGAACATGTAACGGTGATGGAAGATGAGATTGGGAAAAAGCTCATTTAGAAAGAGATTGATGCACTTGTTTTGTTAATGTGAACATAGCCATAACCATTAGGAGTATTGGTTTTTTGTATTGCATGTTCTTTGACCTATTTATTTTTTGAAGGGAAATGTTTGTTTCCTATCATGCTAAAGTGATTAGAGTAGTTGAGAACTACTCACAACCTTATCTGAATGCATAATATGAAATTAGGGGTGAAAGTAGGCTCATGGGGTACTAAAGCTTATTTCTGTCTAGATTTTTTTTTTAGAAGAGCTCCACTATTAGAACTACTATGTTACAAGGCCAAAAGAGACCAGGCATCAAATCCCTAACATTAATAACAAAAACTAAAAAGATTATCTTTGTCCAGTGCCAATGTATCCACCTAAAACTAGTGTACTTCTAACATTGTACATCCCTGAGAGATTTAAAAATTGTTTATCCTTGTTGTGACCACTTGATCATTGCCATAACCAATGGTTTAAATAAACAACATAAAAATAAAAAAATTAGAAGAATAACTTTTCGATGACATTTTACCTTACCTATTTTGAAATGAACTTTTCTACATGCTATTAAAAGCATTGTATTATTATCTTTCCAACTAAATAAGTTTTTTAGGATCCACATTTCCATTAATGGCAAAAAAAAAGTTACAAATACCATCACAAAGCTAATTGATATGTTTGTCCATATGGACACAGTTCATGAGTAACTGGCCATTCAATTTCAAACTCCGCTTAATCCCTAAGGATCGTCTTCACCATAATAAAATTAAGTATTAGAAGACTTGAAAATTTATCTTTCAAACTTTAGTCTTGAGTCTACTAACATGTAGATGTCAAATGAGAGGGATTGATAGGGATTCTCATTTCTCTTTTCAAAACTCGGTGCATATAATTATTATTCAAACACATTGAAAAAAGTATCCTTCAAACTTCAATGTGGATCTTACTAGTATTTGGATCTCATACGAGAAGAAGTTTGAGAGGGATTCCACACTTATCTTTTCAAATTTTCATCTTATATTTATGTGAAAATGTTAGACAAAAAACAAGGACTATTATATACTATAATCTCTTTGTGGACGTTACATATTCAAAAATGTTATTTTAACAAAAAACATATTTACAATCTCTTCTCTTAAATTCTGGGTTGATAGGTTTGAGGAGTGGTATCCAAGGTAATTGTAGACTCCATTTGATATGTCGACATTACAAACCTTTATCAATGTTCACCATCAAGACAATGAGTCAATTTGAGTAACAGATAAAGATTTATTAATATATCTTTAACAACACATTTCAAGAGAAAATAAAGAAATTGATAATGTTGACTATATAACTAAGACCAAACCCAAACCTTAAAAATGTTAAGCTAAATAATAAGGAAGTCTAAGTTGTAATTAAAACAAACACCCTAAATTGCAACAATGATTCTGAACTTAGAATAGAATAAAAATCTAAATTAAATTTATTAATATCAAATATTTTTCTTAATGAATAAATTGTGAATTACTTAACCTATTTTTTATAAACTATAGAACTAAATGTAATATGTAATTCTAACCTAGAAATACTACAATTTTTTAGATAAAATAATAATTTAAGAGTATTTTTAATAATTAGTGAGCTATTGGCCATAACCTAGGAAATATTTGATGTAAAAAAGTAACCTAAATTATCATATCTCATTTACTCTAGTATAACCTAAAAGGCATCGTTCTAATAAAATAAAACTTTAAGATTAATCTACAACTTATTCTTGTATTGCTATGTAATCTCTTGATAATAAAATTCAACATGGATTTCATTAAAGAACACTGCAATAATTGAAGAGAGGCATCGTTTTGAACAATGTAAATCATGCCAATTATGGTAAAAATGTGTTTTTGTTTTAGCAATTCATTTCTTTGATTATTTTCATATTCAAAGGTAAATTTTTTAATTATTTTTGTGTCTATTATAATTTATAGTTTATGGTCAATTTCGAATGTACACAAACTTATTGGAAATTGGAAATGAAAAGAAAATCATTTCAAAGCAATAAGTGCATACCCCAAAGGAATAATCATTGAGACTAGTCACAATAGTAAGAGGGAGATATACCCCTGTAGGTGAAATGAACCATGAAGGACAAGTCATATTACTTATGTAATAACAAACTATCCTTTGCCTATATATTGCTTTTAGTGCCTGTAGTTCCTATAATGTAATGATATTGATTTGGAATGCTTGTAGTGCCTATAATGGTTCAGTCTATCTATTAATGAACTATTCAAGAACAAATCTATTTATCCATGACATATGCAAGAGTAGGTGAGTAGGTGGACTGTAGTAAGGGAGGGATCACAAAGCAAGAACCAAAGTCAATACAAATTGAAATGGTTTACATCCAATGCATACATTCCATGTTCTTATCCATGTGGCCTCCCTAATGTAGGGGTTATCCTTATAAAAGTAAATACCTTCTATACCCTTAATTATATAAACCCTAGAAATTGGAAAAAAAAATCATTTCCAAGTCTCTCCAATATTGACATCTTATCCTAGCTATTTTACAGAAACACTTCAAATTTTCCAACAAATATCAAGTATTTTAAACTTTTTTTGTTCTATTATGGTTTATGGATTTCGGATGCCCACAAAACTAATTATAAATCATAAATAAAAAGAAAAGCATTGCCACCACCTAAATGTTTTAGGAGAAACAATTATTTATTCAACCTCCCAGAGCCCATAAGAGATGGCTATAATGCACACTCGATTCTTGTGTGGAAACATATAATTCACATCTCTATGGCCCTCAGATGATGCACATTGGCAACCATTGGGTCATCTTCCGCCATTCATATCATTGATCAAGATCTCATACAAATATAGAGACACACGTAGATACATCATCATTATTATTTTATCTAATGAAATTCCATTCATATATAAAGCGGTCTCTACTCTCCCGGTCCATGGAGAATATAGTTTATTGAACTTAGATAAGGGACAACTCTGTCGGGTCGGTGAAAAATTCGGTCGTTAGGTCATTGATAAAATAAGCCATTGGAATTTGGAAGGACCTTTGAATGGAGGATTGATTCCACTCGATGGCGTCTCTTTTGGTCAAATGTGGTTGCGCCTACCTAAAAGAAAAACCCTAGAATGTAAACCTAATGCTTTCAGGAAGCAATTTTTTTATCAACCCTAAATTCAACAACTATTTTTAGAATTGAATCATGTCCTCCCCAGATGCTCAATTCAAAGTGATCAAACAAAATCCCCAATTTTAGGTGGATTATGGATAGTCTCTGACGTGTTCGGAGACTTTCAGATATCATTCTTTGTTTCAAGGGTGCTTAGGGCACAGATCAGAGATCCCACAAAAGGAAGAGGAGGAAGAAGAAGAGGAATCAAGTCAAAAGGTGAGGCGAGTGAGGAGGGGAGATATAATAGGGGACATCAAAACTATCAACCTGCACAACTTGATTTGGGGAGATCAATATCAACTGTCGATCTCTAAACTGCCTTCATTAGGACCGCTCAACCTTGAGAACTTTAACATTCTGCTAACCCTTTTTCATCTGAACGAGTGAGCAACTTATGATCGCGGAATGCTTCTCACTCGTTGATCTACCCAACACCTTGTTCTGGCCGTATATCTTCGTAGCCCCTACAACTTTCTGCGGACCGAATTTGTAACTTTCTCTGTGCTAGTTAATCAATCCACGGAATTGTTTAGGACCACAGATCTATCTCCGCCTTCATCTCAACCATTTGATTTTCTCGCTGATGACGACGATGACGATGACGACGACGATGATGATGATGATGATGATGATGATGATGACGACAATGATTATGATGATGATGATGATGACGACAACGACGACGATGACGACGACGACGACGGCGATGATGATGATGATGAGGATGATGATGAATAAAATGATGATGATGAAGATGATGATGATGATGATGATGATGAGGAAGAGGATGAGGATGAGGATGAGCATGACGAGGACGAGGACGAGGACGAGGACGACGACGACGATGATGATGATGATGATGATGAAGATGTTGATGATGATGATGGTGGCGGTGATGAATATGATGAACATGATGAAGATGATGATGAAAATGATGATGATTACGATGATGAAGATGTTGATTAGGAACAGGGAGATGTCAATGATGATGATGATGATGAGGACGATGATGACGAGGATGAGGATGATGAGGATGATGATGATGACTAGGATGAGGATGATGAAGATGATGATCATGATTATCATGATGATGATTAGGATGCGGATGATGATGATGATGATGATGAAGATGAAGATGAAGATGATGATGATGGTGATGGTGATGATGATGAAGATGCTGATGAAGATGATGATGATGATGAAGTTGTTATGACAAGATCTTTACCTTGGTCTTCACTAAATTGTTCTGAGCTTTGCCAACATTATAATAGAATGGTTATGAGTGATTATTCACTCCTATAAAGAATGCACTTTATGGAACTACCAAAATACTCAGTTTGGATCTTCCTCTTTTAAGACAACGGACTAGGTCCATAAGTCTTTATTCTTCATGTGCACAAATCTACAAACAGGAGGCTTCACAGGGCCCAAAAAGTTGTATTTTGTTTTGAATACTTCCTCGGATCATATTGAATTGTCAGATTAGTCCTTGGAATGGGTGTTAGGAGAAATCCTTAATTTTTCACTCAACTGGATGCTCCCACTATCATGTAGACGTATTCATTAACTGAGCTCCCCCTAAAATTGCGATGATAAAGATGATGATGATGATGATGATGCTGATGTTGATGAATATGATGATGATGATGAAGATGATGATGATAATGAAAATGATGATGATGATGATGATGAATATGATGATCATGATAATGGAGATGTTGATGAATTGGATGACGATGATGTTGATGATGAATATGATGATGAAGATGAAGATGCTACTGATGATGACGATGAATATGATGATGATGATCAAGATGATGATGGTGATAATGAAGATGTTGATGATGAAGATGATGATGATGATGATAAGGAAGATGATGATGCTGAAGAATATCATGATGACGACGATGATGATGATTATGAAGATGAAGATGGTGATATTGATGAAGACGACGAAGATGATGGTGATGACGATGACAAGGATGATGATGAGGATAATTATGATGATGGTGATGATCGTTGTTTTTTTCATCATCACCATCATATTTGTCGTATTCATCGTCATCATGATCATGATCATCGTCATCATCATCGTGTTCGTCCTTGAAGGGACTTATGTATAGGATCTCACTATAAGTAATGCAACCAATACAGATTATGACAAAATCCTAGTTAAATTAAATTAAATTAAATTAAACTACACTAAATTAAAAACATAGAGTTGTTTAACTATAATTAATTTAAAATGCAGCAAAATATAAAATATGCAAATAAAAAAAACCCAAAATAAAATAAAAAAAGATAAATATGCAAAATAAAAAAACAAAACAAAACACAAAACACAAAATAGAAAATATGCAAAAAAACAAAAAAAAACGTAGAATTCAGAAACACCAGTGCACTAGCTCATTAACATTCAAAAACACCTGCGCAGGATCTGCTTCGACTCCCATTTGGGGGTTTTCGATTTCGAACTTTCACTGAAGGATCTGGAATAGGATATGATGTTTTTTTTACAGGAAGGGTAGGTGAAGGAATTTTCCTATTAGTGCTTCATCCAGTTCCATAGCATGTGAGCCCATGTTTCTAGAACCACCTTCCCCACCTCCAGAATGGCAACAAAGTTTAGACCTTTAGGTTTGTTTCCTTCTATGTTTTTCTTCATTACCTATTGTGTTTTTATTTTATTCATGGTTTTTTTCGTTGTTGTGGATGTGGTGGAGATGAAATGGCTCAAATATCCTTGCAAGAATGAAGCACGAGCTGTTCAGGTGAACATGGGAAATTCAATGTAAGAAATAAAACCAACAGTTATCGAGGAAAATGAAGAAGGGAATGATATATTTTAATGCTTCCATGTCTGTGTTTGCTTGTTGTGAGATATTTTGACAATAAAACCAACAGTTATCGAGGAAAAGGAAGAAGGGAATGAGATATTTTAATGCTGCCATGCTTGTGTTTGCTTGTTGTGAGATATTTTGACAATATGCATGAATGGAATGTGGTGGTTTTGTGGAGTTATATGATTGCAGGGTATGCTCTGAATGGGAAAGATGAAGAGGCTCTCAAGATGCGTTGGAAAGCGTTGATGATGGGGATGAGGACGAATGATTTTACTTTCTCGACGGTGCTTTAGATTTGTGCAAACATCACGGCTTATGATCAGGGTAAGCAAGTTCATATCCTCACCATAAAATATGGATTTGATTCATAGAATTTTGTGGGTATTTATCTAGTTGGCATGTCTGCAAAATGTGGGTTTGTTTCTAGTTTTGTTCATTCCTTTTGGGCATCATGTCAAAATTCCCATGAATTGACAATTCAAAGTTAGACTGTGAATGTTTTTAATAGGATATGTAAGTGTCTATTGTGTTAATTATAATACAATAAATGGTGCTCTGTGGACTCGAAAACCCAATTCTCTTAGGTGCCAAGATAACTCCATGCCATGTTTTTTCTTTAAAGGGCCACCAGGTATTCTATTTGAGAGGAACCTATGTTGGTTGTTACCATTTCAGCAACCATTTCAAAAACAAGGCTATAACATCCCTATATCAACACACTTCCACCTGCTGCCTACAGTCTGCAATAAACTACAAACTGTCAAACTTTGACAACCCTCCCTACCTGCAACCATAGTAAACATTGAACTGAATCAAAGGTTAACTATTAGTTGGATGGTGATATTGTTTAAGAGAGGTAAATAAAGTCTAAAAATTTAAATTATTTGCATAGCTACAAGTCTGGAACATACATTTGGTGGTTGTCCTATATTGCTAAGAATAGTGTTCAAGGTTTGAAGTGGTGTGGTTTACATTGAATGCAAAACTAAAACTCTTATACACCTTACATTGGTAACTTTCACTGCTGCTATCAAATTGTCATAATTAGAACTGTGATAGTGTATTAATGCTACTATATTTATATGAGTCCTCATACTTGAATGGAAGGTTATTGGTTGGTTAAATACTGTAATTGAATTGTATATGCAGGTTACATGGCTAATGATCTCTTGTATGCTAAAGTGCTACTGGATGAACTTGCTACTAATTCCATATATCTTGAATTGAATACATTGACTTTATATCATTTACATTTGCATCTATAAGCACAAAATCAACTTAGTATGTCTTCTTCATTCATAGAAGTGATTGATTGAAATGCACTGGTCACTAATACAATTGTGTAGAAGATATAGTTGTTTGTCCTTGTAATTAAATAGAAATAAGGTTCCCTGCAACCAAATGTATTTTCCATGGTACTAGAGTCCATGGCTAAGTTGCCGGAAAGACCAGAATAGGTGCCAGGCCATGAACATTTTGGTACAGAAATGTGTGGTAGAGACTAGAAATGTGTTACAAATTACCACTACCAGCCATAAAGATAGGTCCAATGGAAACATGTTTCTATAGTTGGAAAATAATTTCCATGCCATACCAATGTCCATAAAACATGTTTTCTTCTCTATGTCGACCTATTTTGACTTGGTTTGACTCAGTTTTTTACTAGACTTGACCAAAAATGCTGTTAAAAGTTGAGATTTCCTCTATCTTTCCTTTTCTATCCTTTTACTTAAATTTTTAACATCACCACTAACTGTTTGAGTATGTTTGAGAAAGTTTCCAACCTCATCAGACTTCATATGGAGAAAGTAGAATTTCATACTCCATTAAAAATTCAATAGGATTAACAGTTTAAAGGATTTTAGGAATGGAAAGATTACAGTCGTTTGATTGGATTCTATCATGTATCAAGGAATGGGATTGGCATTTAATCAAGAGCACCAAGCCCTTTATGTAACCCAATGTTGGTGGCATTTATTGTTGAATTCCTCTATCATGGCCTTATAAAAAATGTACCCTTCACTGAAGCCAAAATCATTGATTAGGCATGAGCTTTTTCTATGATATTTTAAGGCTTGTATTAGGTAGTTTCATCAAAATTGAACGGTGTTAATCGATGTCCCTGGAGGATTGAGGTAGAGCCAAAGGATAGATGAGGAGGCAGAGGGCGATACTAATGGTGAGGATCCCAATATAAGCGATGGTGGAAATTTTCTTGTCATTTAAATGTTCTTGCTCATTTATTCATATTCCTTTCTTTCAAAGTTCCAATCTAATGTGATATTTATAAATGAGTGGCCACGTTTCCATTGTGTTTCAGTTTTGGAAATACATACATGTTTCCCTATATTGTGTAACTTAGGTCCACCACTATAAGTGGAATTGGTTTAACTTCATTGCAATTAAATTTATGGCACTGCTGTGATCTTCCCTAGCCATTATTTGACTAAAATTCAATAAACCCTTTTTCAAAGCTAATATTAAATGTCAAACTGGAAGCAAGGGAATACTCATTGTAAAGGGAAATGTGCAGTAATAGAAAGAAGATAGAGATTACCAACAAAGGACAGATCAAGGAATATTACAGTGAAAAAAATATATATTGAGAGAGAAACCAACCTTAGTGAGTTATGCTTGTGAGTGATCAACTGTAGGAGATGTAGATCTAGTAGGGGCAGCATGACCATTTACAACATTATTGATAGCTACATCTACAAAAGGATCGAGTGTGTTTCCACCATCCTTATTTTTTTTCAGTTTCCATAAGCTCCACCTCCTCTTCTATCAATTGAACCATAATAGGTTAGCATACACAGATATTCCTACAAATTCATACATCTCGAATGCAATGACTTACTAATATAAATGCCTTCATAACAACCAACCAAAATATCTAATTGTGGTAAAAAACAAGCAGAAGTTGTGAAGATAATTCTTATACTATTGTTTAGTACTCTTATTTGATGCTTATGGATGGTTGATTGGATGTATTTGATACTTGATGCTTGGTCAATGTATATCATCTTCAATTGTCTCTTGATAATAGATTATAATCGGGTAAGACCTTTCTCTATTATATTGGATGCTTGTCATTGAAAAGTTTAATAGTGTGCATGTTTCTCAAATTTGGTTGTGTTTCTCTTAACCCTTGTTATGTCACCGCAAGCGGTGATATATATGGATGGGTTATGTCTATTAATCCAACCAACCGTACATTGTTTAATTTTTCGTGGTTGTAAAGTTTTTTAAAGTTTTTAAAATTTATATTAAATAGAATTATTTTAATATTATTTATTTGATTGTTGATTGGGCTATATTTCAGTGACGTAGGTTTTGATATCGGCTCCTCTAGCGTTGGCGGTGTATCAGACGTCATAGGTATTAGCTGGATGTACTACAATTCAATTAAACCCTAAGTACGGTTGTTATTTTTCTTTGATAATGGAAACTTTTTGGAGTTTGAATCCCGAATGTTCTATAGCAAACTGTTTTTGTCTGCTCAGAGTTTTTTTGAGGCTACTGAGTAAATCTTTGTAGCAATTGTGGAATGCCAGAGCTTGTCTTGAGTTGCACATGGATAATTGCTTTGAGTAATTAGTGAGACATCGACCCCAACCATAAAATTCTCTGTATAAACTAACGAAAGCCTATTGCATGCATCAATTCTTGCAAATTCTAAGTGTAGGCAAGCGTTACGGTAGAAGAACATAATATTCCCTCTGTGGTTTTCCATTTCTTGTGTCCAAGATGGAATAATATTCTACCAGGAGGAAAAGAAGAAATAATGAGCGCTACCTTGGAGTGCTTCCTAATAAGAAACCCAAGCCTAAACCTGAGGAGAACAAATTCATGTTCATGGTTTTGCTTCTTAATGGTTTGAATTTAACTCTGCAGTTGGAGGATGCCGTTGAAAAGATGTCGGTTGCTGATTTTGTAAGGAATGTTAGGAGAAAAGATGAGAAATAAATAATAGAAAAGGGGTCAAGAAAGATCCATTGTGGTCCCCAAGTCTATGTGGAAGATGCAATGGGAGAATGAATAATGATGGAAACATCATATGCAATGATTCTCACAACAAGCCCATGCTCGTAGCTCTGCAGGTTCATCCCTGAAATTCCTCCCCTAAACTGTTTCTTTAGTTTTTTTTATAAGTAAAAAAAAACGTATTAATATGTGTGCTACAAAAGCATTCCACAAGCTCCTCAAAGTGCATTCTATTAGAACAAATATTTCCATATCTAAATATTATTTACTGGAAAGTTTTTTTTTTGTAACTAGGGGAATCAACAACTGGAGATGGGCTGGTACTCACGTGACACAGGGTCCAGGGATCCATTCCTGCTACCACTATACCCCTAGTTTCCCCACATCCTCCGCAAGACATGGGACATAGGTAAACCTGGGTGGGATTTGATCTTGTGACCTCCAATTTACAACAAGTGACTTCATGACAACTCAACCGCCAATGAGCCACACCCGTGTGGGATATTATTTACTGGAAAGTTAACATTTCATAGATGACAAATATTTATCCGAAGTATTTAGTGAAATTTTATTCATATAGTAAGAAAACATGACTCTTTCCTCTGTTTTTTGTTTTATATTGTTTGACAGGATGGTGGTATTAACAATGTCCACACATTTCTAGTAAAAACCTATTTATATGTGTATTTAATATATTTATGCCTTAAAATTTAAAATTTGTGTGTTGTTTTCATTTTAATACAATGGTTAAATAAATCTTATCGAATACAAACACAAGTTTCCACATCAGTGAGGCAACAGTATTGTAATATAGCATTTAAATGTGAGTTGATATTCTAGTGGAAAATGTGTGCTGGATAGATTGATTGTTGATTTCCTTCGCAGGACGTGTGGAATGTGACTCCAGAACCACATCTCTTGGTGGAATTCCCTAAGAACACACTTTCCAGACAACATTAGCTGATTTAATTGTATTCCCATTTTTTATTTCGTAGAGTATTTTGATATTTTCCATGCCTAGCAAAATGACCACTTGTGTATAGGTCTAGGAATGGATTATTTATTTAATTTATAAATTTAATTGCCAACCAACACAGTGGTTTTTCGTTTATTAGGACAACTCTTTGCAAGCGGTATGGGCCAATGGACCTGGCGAAAGGTGATTGATAAGGTAAGGGTTATTGCATTGCCTACATTATACCTAGGAATTAATATTTTATATGACTTGATTGTACCTGTCGTATAATATAACTTTTCTATTTTCATTTCTAGCCTCTTCATCATGCTTCCTATCTAATGTTTGTATAGAAACATAAGAATATAAGACTTAACTGTCTTTGTTGTGTTCTTGATGTACCATTCCCTGCTTTTAGCACTCTTATGTTCTCTCTGTGCATTGCCCACCTATGGTTTTTAACCACTTTCCCTCTATCAGAACTGTTTGTTTTCAGCTTTTGGCTCCATTTCTTCATCGTTTCTTTAAATTACTATTCAAAATTGTGTTTTATTTTTCATTTTCTACGAAAAGCTTGGAATTTTTTGTTCCCATTTATTTTCTACCAAACCAAAATATTGCACGAGAAGCCTTTTTTGGATGGAAATGGAGGTGCTTTTCCTGTCTTCCAAGCTTCTTCCAACCTTCTCATGGGGAAGAGGAGTCTCAAGTTTTAAAACCTAGTAAGAGCAATTATCCTTTATCCTCCATCTCTGAAGCTACTATTTGTAGTTATATTACAAGTGTATTATGATAGATTTCTTGGTTTGGAATGGGAAGCTTTGTTGGGGTTGAAATAGAGGTATATTTCCATTCTATAGAATTTGTCTTGTAGTAATAATTTTTAGGAATTGCGGTGACATTGCCACCTCATGGCTCTTGTTTGACAAATATCTAATGTCTAGCTTAGGATTTTCCTATTGAAGTTTTCTGAAGTGGATATAGTTATTAAGGAGCAGATTGGGTTTGAACCATTCAACCCTATCTATTCTTTAATCACTAAAGACTCCATGAGATCCTCAATTGACCCCATTTTCCTAACTTGGATTTGTTAGGCACTGATCACAGCTGTTATGCCATTTTAAATCTTAATTCATCTTTAATTTTCTGTTTTATAAGATTTGAAATTTTTTGTCATTTACAGGTATTAAACTCATCCTTAAAACATCAAATCACATGGTAGGTTTACCCTAGTTTGTGGCTCGAAATTATCTTTTGGAAATCTGCTCTATAGCATTGATTAAATCTGGTCTAAAACAAAATTAAAAGGTCCATGAAACTGCAAATCAATTACAAGCACTTATTAAAGATCCAAAACCGTAGAAAGGGATGTGCCTTTCCACAATTTTTTAATTTTTTTTAAACCTCGAGGTTTCATCGCAATATAGATGAACTTTCATCGTGGGTATTACAAGACTGTCGAAACACTGAGTGGCTTTCCATGAATACCGTCTCTATAGCGATGCAGTTTCGTGGAAAAATTATCGTTCAACTTGCAAATTTCGTTGATAGAGATTGGTTTTCCACGGTTTTGCGTAGAAGAAATTTTTGTTCAAATTCTAGACTTCGTCGATAGAGAGACAAACGTTCATTGAAACTGTTTCACAGTTTTGCGTGGAACCAAAATTTTGCCTAGCATTTTTTGGCCATATTTTCATCGTTATAGGGATGATAATTTTGTCGATAGAGTGAGGACACGTAGAAAATGAATTGAAAAAAATCAATTTCAAGGCCACCGTATAGAAGACATGTGGCAACCCATTTTCATCTCTATATCGATGACTTATAAAGTTCATCGTTATAGAGACAAAATAAGTGCCACAAAACATCGCAGCCGTTATTGTCGCAATTGAGATGACCAAACGCGGAAATAACAACAAAAAACCATCACAAATTTTGTCGATAAAGATTGGTTTTCCACGGTTTTGCATGGAATAAATTTTTGTTCAAATTCCATAATTCGTCGATAGAGAGACACACATTTGTCAAAATTTTCCACGGTTTTGCATGGAACCAAAATTTTTCCCAGTAGTTTTTGGCCATATTTTCGTCGTTAAAGGGACGATAATTTTGTTGATAGAGTGACGAAACATAGAAAATGAATGAAAAAAAATCAATTTCAAGGCCACCGTATAAAAGACACGTTGCGACCAGTTTTCATCTCTATATCAACGGCTTATAAAGTTCATCATTATATCGACGAAATAAGTGCCACGAAACATCGCGACCATTATTGTCACAATTGAGACGACCAATTGTGGAAAGAGCAATGAAAAATCATCACAAATTTTCTCATATGTATTAGTGAAAGACTTTCTAATTGATTCCAAAAGCGCTCAAGAAAACCCGATTTCCAATCTTTGACATCGAGATCAGAAAGTCAGGACAAAATTACATAAAATTAAACTAAATTTTCTCAATTTACGATTTTTGATAGCGAGGATTGGAAAGTCGGGATACAAAAAAATAAAATTATTGGAAATATTTCCAATTCCCAATAATAGGGAGCAGGAATTCAGAATTACTTAAATAATAAAAACTACTTACTAAAATCCCGAATTGTGATTTCCGACATCGGGATCGGAAAATAAGAAAACTAAAAATAAAAGAAGGAATTTTTCTTGATTGATTTCAATCAAGAATTCAAGACAAAGACTTTCTAATTGATTTCAAAAGTGATCAAGAAAACCCCAATTTCCTATTTTCGACACCGAGATTAGAAAGTCGGGACAAAAATACATAACAATTCAACTAAATTCCTTGATTTTCTATTTTCAACATCGGGATTGGCAATAGAACTAAGAATCCCACTAGGGTTCATGAATCATGGTTCAGATCTAGAAGCCAACATGCCACAAGGTTCACAAGGCAGATCTGGAATCCCACAAAGTCACGTCCCTATCTACAACAGTCCACAAGGTCACAAATGTCACGACCCAACATAGAATCATCAATACAGCCACATATCATCCTAGGAAGGTTCAAACTTCAATAAGGTTTAACATCATGAGCAAGATTATGACCCAACTCCAGGAAGGTCAGAAAAGGTCATGACTAATCTAGTAACATATTAAAATAGTTTTTTTCATAAATTTAAGCACTAATTTAAATTTATTCTATATTCAAGGTTGGGAGACGTAATTCTTCCACACTAGGAGACTTCCCATTTTTTTATATCTATTATCAACTTCACCCTTCAACCTTCTACTATAAACCAGTTACCAGAGAAGAAATAATTTAAAGAAGAAACTAAACTGTATAAAGTCTGTAGATAGAAGGAACCTTGTACAAATGCAGATATTTTCCACTCAGGAGTTAGCCACTGTGAAATTGCTTTCCACTCAGCCACTGTAAAGACACAATTTGCAATTGAAATCAAACTTCATGCTGACTCTTGCGACATTATATAGGTACAGAAATGTCCCCAATTGAATAAATATTTCCATGTTTTTTTTCTCAAATATGGACCATTCTGGAGTAATTTGGACTCTTGGAGGCTGAAACGGTAAACCCCAGGGCCCAAACTCCCACTAGTGAAACTTGAAAGGAAAACCTTTGTCTCCAGTCATCCATTATTGCAAATAGATAGACACGAGATGATTTGGACAAGGATGGGAAGGTAATGATAATTGATAGAGAAAATTAATTTCTCGACAAGCCCAAATTGAGGACGAACTAAGTCCATTTTAGTCAATGATACATAAATTGGGGGCAGACTACTTTTGCATTACCCTAAAATCCATAAATCGGGGCGAACCATCTGTGTTTCTCCTCCAAAACTTAAATATTCAGGTGATATGAATGTTATTCACCTCCATTACCAAAACTCCTGGCGAAGTCTAGATTTGAGCCATAATCAAGTGGCCTAAATTCCATTTTCCCCATTTTCCCTGTTTCATAGTGTAGGCGATTTGATTTGTGGTAGTTATGGGGTTTAATAAATAATGGGATAATATATTAAATAAAAAAACCATTTTCATATAAAAAATTCGACCAACCTTTTTTGGTGACCCCTTAAAATTCGCCAATGGGTTAACATTCACCCTTAAAAGTCATCTATGATTAGTATTTGAGTAAGGAAGTTATAAGAGCCCGAGGGAGATGAGGCTAAGGCTAGAGCCAAGAGAATCATTGCAGATTCTATTAAGGATCATATCATCCCTCATGTGTCATCCTTGAAGACACCAAAGGAAGTGTTTGATGTCGTGATGAAGTTGTTCGAAGGAAAGAACATCAATAAGAAAATGACATTGAGGAGCCAATTGAAGAATGTGAAGATACAAAAATCAGACTCCCATGCATTCCTACTTCAAAAGGGTTGCTCAATTCAAGGAACAACTTGAAGAAGTCGAAGAAGTAGAAGATATTGATATGACCACCTTGAATGGCCTCCCAAGATCATGGGATTCATTCGTTCAAGGAATATGTGCCATAAGGAAGTTGATTACCTTTAGTAGAATCTGGGAAGAGTGAACATAAGAATAAGCTAGACTCATGACAAGAGAAGAGAATATGGGAGCAAAAAAATATCAAGCTCTCATGATTCAAAGAAGAAAGAAAATATTCCTCAAGCGATGAGGAATATGCACTTTAATCTAGAAGGATTCGACTAATGAAGAACCTCTTATCCATATTAGCATTTGGATAAGAAAGGATGCAGTTGTGAAAGAAGAAGATAATGAAGTAGAAGAATTTAGTTATTCTTGCAAGGACACAAGGATCAAGAAGGAGTCTACCCACCAAACAAACAAAAATAAGTGTTCAATTGTCATTTCATGATATTGTTTGGTTGTGCACTTGTTTATATTTAGTTGATGTATTATGCATGTTTGTGTTTGCATTTATACTATTGAATTGCACATGATGGGTAAGAAGTCAATGATGTTGTACAACATTCCATTTCTACTTATCTAGATTGAAACCTCTTTGTTGACATATTGGGGGTAGTACACACTCTTAATAGCATTGGAGTAGAAGGCATCTAGAAGTTACCGTATGTGTATGGTATAAGTATGAATGTTGTAGCATTGGATAAGATAGTTGCATGACTGTGTGACATATATCTTGATGTATTATATTGATATGTTTTGGAAATACTGAAAGAAAAAGCAACGACAGTTTAGAAGAACCTGAAGCTCCCCATGTCAGAGACACCGTGGCAAAAGAAAGAGCTTCAAAAGAATATAAAGAAAATGATAGATGCGCCTCAAGATATGAAGACCATATTGGGCACACGAAATCATGCAAGATGAAGAATAGTATGATGAGACTTCCAAAGAAATTAAGAAGCCTCAGACACACTCCAGTTATGTGACACAAAAGAAAGGAAAGGAGACTATGATCAAAGAGTACTAGTTGATCAAGAGGAATGATGTCTAGGATGCGGTTCTGAGACCTGAAGGGAAGTTTGTAGTGTCTTTCATATGGATCTACAATATCTAGGATGCATTAGATGGCATCATCGAGGGATACAAGGAAAGATTCATAACACGAGGATTTTCACAGAAAGAAGGAATAGACTACAAGGAGAAATCTACACCAGTTGCAAGGTACACTTCCATTATATCCATACGTGCAGGTATGATACGAGAGATACAACAGCTGGATATAAATACAACATTCTTGAATGGTGTAGCCGAGGAAGAATTGTACGTAGAGCATCCACTGGCAGTTGAGACACATGACATGCATACTCATGTGTGCAAATTAAAGAAGGTCGTGTATGAGCTCAGAAGGAACCCATGGGATAAAACATATAGTTACATAAGGAGATTTAAGATCACCTAGAGTGATGCATATATTAATATTTACTACAATGTTGAAGATGAAAGACTATAGAGGATGACAAGATCACAGATGGGTACAAGAGGAACTTTTCAACAAAGTTCAAGATAGATGGGAAATGAGACAGGTTTTCTGAGTGGGAAATATCTTGGTGAAGTAGGATACTTGGACTCAATCAGTCTTGTAGGTTGTCCTCAGATGTAATCAGTCTTGGCAAAGCTCGTAGGTTATCCTTGGATGTAATAAGTCATGATACAGGTTATTCGAGTGTAAATATGAGACCTGGCGTGGTACGCAATTTACTCAAATATAATGAGTCATGTGGGTTGTCAGAGTGTAAGAATAGCCTTGGCATGGTGTTATGATGAATACTATAATCGCCCCAATAGAGAAATCCTATACAGGATGGTAGAAAGTCCAAGGAACCCAATATGGATGGTTGTCATGTCAGTTAATACTTCCTTCGCTTTATGCCACTAGAGAATCCCAAGTGACAATGGGGGAGACCGAGATCTATCCTAAAAGGAAATATCTAAAGAAAATCACCAAATCAAACTCATGACGAAGAATACATAAGGTGAGTGTTTAAAACCCTAAATTTGGGGATAAGCCATAAATTAAGCATGCTTGAGTGAGGTGGTTCATTATTTTTGTAATGTATTCAAGTTAAACCATCATGTGGCTTATGGATATTCAGGCCATATCTAGGATATAGTGTGCTGGTTCAAATGATCAAGCCAGGCCCTAGGGGGATTTAAGAAGATAATTGAGAAATTTCCAGGATGAGGTTGATATTGATAATTAAGGCTTCCTGCACACTCGCTTGGATAGTATACTTGGAAATATAACAAAAACCAAGCAAAACTAGAATAGAAATAAAGGGAAACTGATTGATAGGTCAAACATGGGCGTTTTCTCTCTGCCTAAGATCAGTTCCTGGAGATGGGGAAAGTGAGTCAAATGCTAAAGTCTATAAGGGAGAAAATATTTTTCAGTATGGCTGAGAAAACCCATATCACCAAATTTGTAGATTCCTAGTGCAAATTGGTCCGATGAATTTTCCTACTTCTAAAGGTGGGTTTTTGAGTAAATGTAGTTGATGGGAAATGCATAAAACAATAAAATACTGAGAAAGAAGATGAGAATATTTCCTGGAATCTGTAGATACCTTCAGGGATGATGATGATTTCTTCCTCATATATCAAATGAGAAATCTAGGGAAGATCTTGATTCCAACATTTTTCCTGGTGACCCTAGCGTACTCCCTACTTGCCGCATGAAGGAAAAACCAATAAGTATGACAAGTAAATATTCAGATCCGAATATAACTAATAAAATAAGAGAAATGGAAACTAATAATGAAGTAACCACTCCCTATTAAAATCATGATTCATAAAGAAATGTCAGAGCATGTCTCCCCACCAATGCACCTCTCTCCAAATCACTTCCTTCACCTGCAAATCAAAAATGGGTATAAAATATACAAGATGATGTCCCATAACAATATTAGTGAAAAAGAGAAGCAATTTCAATCATCATCACATCATTCATCCACAGTTACATAAGTAATGAACCCCAGAAAATATCTTTATTCAATATTCTAGTGCAAGAGCTCATGATTTACAATGGGGGGATCAACTCTCTTAAATAGCTTGAGAGTGTCTCCACTTTTTACCTAACTATCATCTTACGGTTGAGATTAGGAAATCATCAACGGTGGAGATCACAAAAATGAAGATTAACACATGGATCAAGTTAACCACTTCAAAGGGGGCACACTTTTTCTCAAGGACGTCTCCCTAAGGCGGAAAACATAAAATAAGATAAGATACACCATGATAATACATCAAAGGGGGTCACTAGGGGCTTCATTCACCCTAGGTCCCATTACAACCTCATAACATATGATATAACAGTGAAATACATCAATTAGCCAAATTGAGGGGCACCCCATAGGGGACGTCCTCACTGACTGAGCCAAAATAAAATAATACGAACAACAATGCTGACTGAAATTGCTGAAGAACTATCAGAGAGCCAAACTACATCATCTAACAAATTTTCAATCCATTTCCTTGACCTAATTGGCCAAATCATTTTTCTCAGTGAATTTCCTAGTTCAATTTCTGGTGGTACATCCTCTGAAATTGATAAAAGCATCATAAATCTATCCAGGATGATAATTGGGGAAATTGAGTGCAATGGATGAGCCAAAGACATAGAATAATGGTATAAGTGACTACTCATACCCCCTGGAACACTATAATGCTTTAGGAGAACCAACACTTCCATCCGTAATAAAATTTGACCATTTGGCCAATAATAAAGTGATAATAATCACTTATCAAGAGATCTGTGGCCAAATTCTCAAAACTGAAACCACAATATTCGTTTTGGGCATGTCTGGAACAAATATAGGCTATGTTTTTTTTTGAGTCACTGCCTTGGGAACCGTGTTTGACTTGGTCAACTGGGTTGACTAGGTCAAGGCACCTAAACTGGAGGTGAGATACTGTATCAATATGATCCTGCATGCATCCGAGGTAAGAAATGATCCAAAGCTGTATATCAAAATCAAACTTAAATCATGTTATTCATAATCATGGTGATGATAATAATAATAGTAAGTAAGATATACCTATGCTTCTGAAAAATAGAGAACCTTCTAGAAGTATGCTTGTTCATGCCATAATTACAAAGATTGAACAGTGTGCTAATGCTGGGTGAGGACAAAAAACAAGGCTAGGTAAAGGGGATTGACTTCTGACTAACTTTGAATATGTTATCTCTCTGAATGATAACCAATACAATCAACCAAAGTGACATATACATGACATATAACAATAGAGGATGGTGGTGTATCACAAGTGGATAAAGTACGCGGGTTTGCTTCCCTCAGACTCTAACAAGTTTTCCTTTGCACTAATTTGAAATATAGATCAACCTTCAAAGGAAGGTTCCCAAAAATCCTTCTCGGCTCTAGTACTGAAAAAGACATAGCCTTTGTAGGCTAGTCTCACCCTATTTCCTTGTGGGGAAAAATGATCCAAACACCATACAAAGAGTGAGGGATCATCCTTTGACCATTGATCTTCTTTCAATAAATTTCTTTTTTCACATAATATAGTAGCCAACCTACAAGAGCAATTTCCCTGGAAATACTTCTGAGCTCCAGTAAATGACTAAGGTCTAGCCCCGTTACCGGCGAGTAGTCCATATCCCTTATGGGTTTGCCTCTCTCTGCTTCCCTTGTGGAGGGAAGATGAGCCTTACACTATACAAAGAATGAGTACTTAACCCCTGGAAACTGACTACCTTTTAAACATTTATACTTAGCATCATTTAGATATAGCTTTTATGCATTCCAATTCTTTAGTGTTTAGCAACACTATTTGGTGGAGCACTTGTTTTAAGAACTAAAGGAGAACTTCCCTGTAAATCCATCCTCATTGGCCAAGCCACATAATTCATAACCAAAGACACATAAAAACATGGAGTCTATCATGCATAGGGGTCAATATGGGGAAAATATATTCAATACCACAAGTATCACTCAGTCTAAGTCATGGGATGAAATTCAACAACAGATGAACTAGATGTACGGGGATAAATGACACATGGAGCCAACAAATCACTAAGTTTTACTATTTATACACGCATGGCATGAGGAACAATCTTCAACATCAAATCCTTTGATTAGTCTTAGCACAAGTTCAAGTATTAGTACATATATAATCATAGGCCACCATAATCATCTTCACAAGACAAGCATAGGTGTTTGATATACATCATAGAGAAAAACCAAACTATAGAAGCATATACCTAATCTCACCATATATACCTGTCTCCAACTGATAGGGTCCCTCTGTAATTGTGTGTACCACATCTGATCTGCTACTCTTCTCAAATGAAGTAGGTCATCACTGAAATAATCTCAATTGACCAATGAATCTTAGTCCTAGCAAGGAAAATCTGCTAAACAAGGCTCTGAAAGGGCTGAGGCTATAATGATCCATGCTGAAACCCCATGTGAAAAATAGCTCGAAATAGAATAAGAGATAAATATGTATGCTGCATCATGGTATCCCAGCTGCAAATTCATATTGATAACATGTGGTATGAAGGTTACTCGTATGTAATATGCCTCGAAGGTTGTCTAAACGAAAAATATCTTGGACGCAGGTTGTTCAGATGTAATACGTCCTTGAGGTTGACCTAAAACGTAAAATTACTTATGTAATAGGTTGTTTGTCATAATAAATCCTTACATACATATCTATATATGTGTGTGTTCCCATGTTGAAATGATAAGGTCACGAATCACATGAGGTGCACCTAGGCGATTCTCCTTTGTTGGAAGAATGCAGGTTGACCGTGTAGAGACGTAATGCACTGAGTGTGCTCCTAGGCGATTCTTGCATAGTAGAAGCTGCATGTTGTCTTGATGACATGAAAAGATCCCAGCTTACTCCTATGGTGATAGAATGGAGGTGGTCTGCATCTAGGATGTTCTCTATATGCTTTGTTCTGTTTCATTTTGTGAAGGAAAAACAAGATGATATGGATATGAAAGATAAAGATAGGAAATGCTTGTTATTGCAGTGGCAATGTAAAGAAGGTCCTGTACTGTACCTACGTGATGATATGGATACGTCAAGATAATGGTAGGAAACAAAGGTTATTGCAGTGGCAATGTAAAGAAGGTCCTAGGCTGTACCTACATGATGATCTGATACGACGAGAAGACAGTAGGAGATGCAGGTTATTGTAGTGGTAATGTAAAGAATGGTCCTGGTCTATACCTACGCGATGTCTTGCTCATGGATATGATGAAGACTTGAATGAGGTCTAGGCCTACACCCAACATGAAAAAGGGTTGGATTTGTAGAAACTTCCTATGATGGATAGATGCAACATTGTTGGTTTGCTATGGGTAGACCCGGGTTTACTATAATGTACCAACAAAATCCCTAGCTCACTGGCCCTTTCGGCGATAGACCACAAAATATCCTGAAGTCTCACCCGAAGTGATCCTAGATGGGGTGGCTAAAGACTCAGGTGTCCTCAACCAGGTTCTGTAGCATCCTAGGTTTATCTTGATTCTGGTTAACCAGTGGGATCTCTCTATGAGATGCTGTATCTCTCTTTCGAGCAGACTCTGCTATCAGACTGACTCTTATCACATCGTGGCTTCTAGGACGATGCGCAAACTTTCTCTTCTACTTGACTCTTTACCTGCGATATCCCACACTGCGGCTCCTCCGACAATGTGATATCGCCTTTCTGTGCTGTGATAGCTTCTATAGTAAGGCTCAATAGGACTCTCCAACTCTCAAGGTCCAACGGCTTTCCGTCTGCTTATAGTAGCTCAATAAACTTCATCAAGGTGTTAAACGACTTCACTTAACCTCTACAGTCTAACATGCTTAACATATATTGTTCTCAACTTGCTGAACTAAATATACAGGAATCACTTAACATTGTAACTGTTATGGTCTGAATCAAGCACTGATAAAATCATATGTAGAATACTTAACACATCCAACTTGCATTTAACCTTCTACGTTACTGTAAACTGAAGGATAGCATACATACGTTCATTAACTGTTAGCTAAGCTCATGTAACAAGTAACAGATAGCAAATAAGTAAACACAATCACATGAAATAGTCGCACAACACACGGATTTTACATGGTTCACTTCCAGGGAAGAAGCTACGTCCACAGGAACTGTGTTTATATTATATCTGGAGAGAGTACACATAGTTCTGCTGCAACCTATTATGCAGCTCGAGATCTTCTGGGAAATTCCGCGTTCTCAGCTGGGAGCCCTTCTCTCTTAGATCTCTTCTCTTTCTATTCTGCTTTCTTCTTACAATATATTCTTTCTCTCTCTCTCTCAATCCCTACGGATTGTTACATTCATGCTCAAGGAGTTGGCTACTGGTTACAGTAAGATAACTACAGACTGAATACAGAACCAGAGCTCGACTCTTTCTCAATATCTTACAATACAGATGACTAAACAACTAGCTACTGGCTAACTGGCTAACCAACTGAACAAACTTTCACAATACAAAATACATGCTTAAATAGGTGGCCCGAAGGTCTCACCCTGATACAAAACTGTGGGCCTATCGCAACAGTAGCCAAAAAACCCTAACTGTGACAGTCGGCCTATCTATACTTTGAACTGCTGCTTACTGGTCACATTGCAGCTCTCTGCAGTCTTCCACGCTTCCCGATGCTGATCGTGGGTATGGGCGCCACTTCCTTAGTCTCTCCCCTTCTGTCCTTTGTCTTCAATACCTCGACCCGTTGCTCCTTTTCCTTTCTGAGGGTAGCTAAGACCTCCTGTCTTTACTGCTGCCTTAAGTGCAGTGGTTGAGCTCTCTCTTCTCGGCCGCTTCAGGTACTGTTTCCTTTGATTTTCTTGTCCCGATATAGCAGCTTTTCCCGTAGCTGTGGGGCCCTACTCCAACAGTCCCCTAACACTTAATTGTGGCTCGTCCCCCAGCCCCTAACAGCTGGCTTCTCTTGCTGTAGCTTCTCCTTGGCTTCCTGAAAAGTCCTTGCAAATCTTTCTCGGAGCCCTGCGACTTCTTTGTCCATAGCTTCAACACAGTCTTGTGCCGCTTTCTCTAAAATAGTATCAACACTTTCCTTAAGTGAGCTCCAGAATAAATGGCGAACCATTTATAGGCTGCAAAATGTGTTGCAATGATCTCACCTCCTGCTACCTTGGTTAGGTTTGTACCATTCACCTCAAATTCTACTGGAGTGCTTGTCCGAACAGATTCATCAAAGCCATCATCATTCTGAATATATGGAAAGTAGATGTCTTTCAACATACATCTAGGTTGATATTCATTCCGATAATTTGACTTTACTTGGATATATGTACATTGTTAAAACTTCCATGAGGAGACATGTCCTTTTCCAGCTTTAATGTAATTACTTTCTTTGACATTTTCTGTATCTCTCTCATTTTCAACATGTCTACTTCGTTCCTTTCCCGTTTCCTTTTGTTTTTCTGAGTCTCGGATGCCTGTTTCTTGATCCTTTTTTCTTTTCGTGAGATCTTTTGGGAAATTCCACGCACATAGCTGGGAGCCCTTCTCTTTCTTATTCTCACTTTTCTTCTTCTCTGTTTTGAGCTGGACTCTTCTACTATCTGAATTTGACTCCTCATCCTTGGCATCTGTCTGACCTGTGGTGTACCTAATTTCACAACCCTGGGCGGCGTCGTCATAACACACTCAAGGCCACCATGCTGGAATCATCACACAACGTCTTCTAAAGGTTCCTTCTTGGACATAAACCGTCTGGTGTAGTACTCTGGACTGGTAATGGCTGCGAAATTGGGGAAACTAGCACTCTGTAACTGGAGTATTTCTGCATAGGGAAAACTCTTGCAAATTTCTCTATAACTCTCAGAAATCGCAAAAGTAACCCTTCTGTGTGAATGATCTATGTACTTATAAAAAAGGTGATAATATCTCAAGCAACGGTCACTTAGGTTGGACCCGTCGGTGGCATTTATTGCATGGACAAGACAACACTCGTCTTTTCGATCCTCATTAATTACTAAAAATCCGATCAAATTTCCTTTGAAAATTGTGCACAGGCGCCGGTCTCGACCAAGATTTACCAAATCTGGGAAAATCACTGTACTGTTTCCAAATCTAGGGCAACGGATAGCTGTCGTATCTGGATTAACTGCTTGGTGTTAGGATTATTAATCCTCCCTTGTCCAAATTTGGTCATATGTCTAAATCGGGAGTCATGTCTAAATCGGGAGTCCATCCAGTCTATTTATAGTCATTAGCACCATTGGTTAAACTTGACCAAATTGGGGCACATGTTTCAGTTACCAAAGTGTGGGGAACACTAATTGAGGCTCACTGCCACTTATTGCACTTGATTGCATAAGTTTAGGAGTCTCCTAGATCAATCCCTACAATTTAGGAAGCAACTGGGAGTGCCGAAACCAACCAAGGTCAGTTAACTTCAGTTGATGACTAGTCAAGCCAAGTTAGGAGTCAGTTACATTCGGTTCTAGCTCTCTACATTCAGTTAAATAATGGTTTAATTAATTGCACACATGTGGGGCGTTTTTCTCACCTACCACAGTCAGTTAACCATTATTTAATACTAAATGTAACAGTTGGTTCTGTTTTAGAACTCCAATTGTGATTTAGACAAGTCTTGGTTACCTACAGTCAAGTAGAGTCATCAATTCGAACTTCCTCGTGTGGATTCGAATTGCTTGTGGCTATTAAAGCCATTTTACATCATTGTAATGATTATCTGGATTACTTTTTTGATTAATGAAAGCATTCAAAGCTGCAAGCCTTTTGCACTGTTTCATTCTTCAATGGCTGAGTAAATTGTGAGATCTTCTTTGTGAGTTGTGTGTTTGTCTACAGATATATATGCTCAAATTTAACACTTGGCAGAAGGTGATGTGACTGGCCCTCTGTCCCTTTCCAAAATTGTCTACGTGGCACGGGGAACATCGCATCGCTGTGATGTCACACCGCATCGCTGCGATGTCACACTGCATCGTCCTGTACCAAAAAGTGTCACGCCAAGTTGTTGAAACTCCGCAACGTTCAAAACTTGCGCAAAATGAACTTTCCTGCTGTGATTCCTCATACTTTAAAAATTAATTTTTTTTTTTTAGTGTAGACTAGTTATAGGTGCGATGTCTCCTTTCAACTACACTGGACATCTGCACAGGTAGTTCCCTACGTTAGGATTGGGAGGTGGAGTGGCTATCACTATAAAGATTAAGCCTACTGCCATTAATCAAAGTAGGAACAAGCTCCCCATTCAGTTTACTGAGCTGAATGGAACCTCCTTCTGTAACTTGCTGAATCTGATATGGCCCCAACCAATGTGTCTTGAACTTTCCTGGATACTTAACAAACTTGCTGTCATAAAGGAGCACTAGGTCTCCTGTCTGAAAAATCTTGCTCTTGATGTGCCTGTCATGCCAAGATTTTTCTCGTGCCTTCTGCACTTTTTGATGAAATCCTGCGATGAATCTGTCTTCTTCTAAGGCAAGCAGCTGCGCTAATCTATCATTCATCGTATCTGCATCAGCCATCCTGGTAATTTGCACAATTCTTAAACTGTGAATAATATATTCCATAGGCATAACAGCCTCTTGTCCATACACCAAGCTGAAAGGTGTGTGTCCTGTAAGTTTCTTGCATGTAGTTCTATAAGCCCATAATACAGCATTAACCCTGAGGACCCAATCGTTTCTTTGGCTGTTACAGATCTTAGTAAGAGCATTTTCTATAATCTTGTTAAAAGCCTCCACCGTACCATTATCTTGTGGGTGGAAGGGAGTGCTCTTATGGTGCTGTATCTGAAATTCCTCTGTCAAGACCTTAATAGTGCGATTCAGAAAATGTGTGCCTTGATCACTCATCAAAATTGCTGGACATCCAAATATACTAATGATGTTTTCAAAAATGAACCGTGCAGCTGTAGCAGCATCACAATTCCTTACTGCTTTGGCCTTTGCCCATCTGGTGAGGTATTCTATTCTTGTGATGATGTATCTTGCACCAGATCATTTTCTTGGTGGGTTGATAGGACCCACAAAATATATAGACCACTTGTCAAATGCCTGTAGCGTCATCTGTGGTCACAGCGGCATTTCATCTCTCCGCTAAGGTTTTCCTACCCTCTGGCAGATATCGCAGCATCTGCAAAACTCCTTAGTGTCTTTGTGCAAAGTAGGCCACCATAATCCTGCAGCTAGAATTTTCTACGCAGTCGGCTTTCCTGTGAAATGACCTCCTGCGGTACTTGAATGTGCTTCTCTAATAATGGCCTCTTTCTCGTGCGGCATCATGCATCTGTGCAGGACTTCATCTGGACCTAACTTGTATAATTGTCCTACGATCAAAGTGAAATCTGCTGCTTTCACAACTAACTGTTTCTTCTGCTCCTTAGTAAACTCAACTGGTGCCCACCCTGTAGTGAGAAAGTGGATAATATCTTCGTAATACTCATCTGGGATCTGGATAGAAAACAATTGTGCATCTAGCAAATTATCCTCTAAATTACTTGGTTCTTCTCCTGAGTCTATTTGCGATAGATGATCAGGTCCGACATTTAATTTTCCTGGTTTTATAATAATTTCAAAATCATACTCCTGAAATAAGAGTAACCATCTGTAGATCCTTCCCCCTAACACTGGTTTATTGACCAAATACTTTAAAGCAGAATGGTCAGTGAACATCTTGAATGGGGCACCCAGCAGGTAGTGCATGAACTTCTGTAGAGCATACACCATAGCTAATCCTTCTCTTTCTGTAGTGGTGTAGTTCATTTCTGCGGTAGATAACTTTCTGTTGGAGTACGCGATAGGGTGATCAATACCCCTTTCTCCTGGCTGTGTTAAGACAATCCCCAGTGCGATGCCAGATGCATCCACATGTACATGAAATGGCTTGTTCCAATCTGGGAATACTAAGATAGGTGTTGTTGAGTCTACAATTGGTCCCTTTTTAACCATCCTTAATCACCTTTTCCTCCCTTGTTTTACACTGTTCAGCATGCCAATCAGACATGTCTTCCTCACTTTATGCCCTAAATTGCCAAGGTAAGACTGATTATTGTTTCATCTTATTAATGCTTATGATTGTGACAATTAAGGCTGTGTATCTCTCAAATTGTGCTAATATGTTGTGATTTATGAAGATAGCGTGAGATGAGTAGACTGCAGGAAAGTGGAGCTGAACAAGTCTTGGAACAAGGGGCGTTCGTGATTCAAGAGGGTCCTCAATCCTTCAATCATCAATTAAGGCACGTGGTTCTTATGCAACATTCCAGACAGAGCCGTGCAGAGTAGCTGTAACAGAATGTGCTACGATTGGGGGATCTTTAGGATAGCTGCTCAAATATCATGGCGATCTGAAAAGATCGCCACTTCCAGGCCAGTCAACAGCTTTCTCTCATTTTCTATATTTGCACCATGCCACGTCTTGTAACAACCAGTGTTATTCAGGGCGCCTGAAGATTAGAGATCTTCATGGCTGCCCTTTGTAATAGGATCGGATGTTATAGTCTGTATGTATAAAAGTGAGAAGCTATCTCGAACCGGGGGTTGGAAAATAGAGAATTCATTCTTGTATTGATAGTGGAAGTAATTTGTAATCATTCCTTCGTTTAATACAAAGAAGTTACCGCTGATTTAAGGGAGCTGTACATTGTTCATCCAGCGTCTCTGTGTGAAGGCTGGGCCCACCTTCCACAGAGATTGCTGAGTTAAAGTAGGATTTCTGAATTCATGGTTGTGTAATGCTTTGTTGATCATATTTCCTTTGTACGCAGCAGTAGTGTGGATTTACAGTATAGTTGGGATCCCATTTTCTTAAAGATTGGTAATTGGTGCAGAGTGATAGTTGATTGAATAGATAAATTCCTTTATGCAATTTGAGATGTACGCAGCTTGGTTCATCCTATAGTTTCAATTGTTATCCTATGAATCCATGCAATTTATCTTTCCTGTTATGATTGTTGATTTTCATTCCTGCAAGTCAATTCCTTTGAATAGCTGAGCTTAATCCCTTGCAATTGAATTTCTAGATTAATATTTAATTTATGTTTATGATTTTCAAGAGTAAGTAGATTGAATGAGCAGTTAATTGTTCTGAGTCGTGAATAGGATTTCCTTTTTATCTGCAATTGTTTTTTGCATCTTAGATCACTTTTTTGAATTACAGGTAATTAAATTTGTAGTATTTAGAAGATGAATAAGATTGCACCGATTCTAGGGATGAACATAGTTGTTAGAGGATAAGAGTGTTCAATTACATTGATTTGGTGTTTAATGCATATACTGTGCATTTATCCTTTGAAATAAAAGACTTTCTCGGGTTGACAATAAATCTCGTATGCTCTGTGTGTGTTGATAGTAATCTATCTGCATATAGGGTGCTCGACATTTTGGCGCCATTGCCGGGGAAGGATAAAATTAAACACTATCATTAGTTGCATCTAGTAATTGTTTCTAGTCAGTTTTTTTATTCTCTTTGATGAAATGATTTGGGTTGCATGAATACGAGGAGGGTAAAATGTGATCAACTCCCAACTCCCAAAACCCCACAAAATACTAACAGTGCAGGTGGCTCGGGTCGCGGTCAAGGATTACCATTGGGCAGAAGGACGTTCATCGATGATCTTGTTGACAGAATTGATTCATCCACCAGAGCTCGTCTTCAAGAAACTTCTATCAGAAGGAACCCTGCCGATCCTGAGCTGCCAGCGTCAGGATCCACGGTGGAGAATCCATGAGTAGCTACTACTCCCTCGAACATCCTTGCAGACGAAGACACAGCTGTTACAACTGGACCTGCTGGTAGAGGTCCAACCTACCACATCAACGGGAGGGTTGTAACTAAGGAAGAGTGGGATCAGTACCACCAGAAGTTCATGGATTAGTGGAGGAACGAAGAAAAGACAGAGGAACAGGAGAAGGACGAAGAAAGGAACGCAGGAAGAAACGAAGAGGAGAAAACAGAAGGGGAGATGAGTAACAGACATGAGGACGATGAGGAAGAAGTAATGGGAGAAAATTATCATCATGAAAATCACTCCCTGCCAGAAGGAACGGTGGCTACACTGCAATTTCTGATTCAACAACCAGATGGGGCAGCTCCTATGAAAAACATCTCACCATCGGTGTTACCTCGTTTCCATGGAAAGGAGGCAGAAGACCCAGACGAATTCCTCTTTGAATTCGATATTCTTTGTCGCAGCTATGATTATATCATCGATGCCCAAAAGCTAAACCTTTTTCCTGCTACCCTGAAGGACAATGCATTATGCTGGTTCATGAGCCTTGGAGGAGGAACCGTTGCTAATTGGGATGCAATGAAATAAGTGTTCCTAGAGAAATACCAGGAATATTGTAACACCAAGGACAAGAGAGAGGAATTATTTAAAATGGTGCAGAAGGAGGACGAAAGTTTGGAGGATTTCATGGAAAGACTGCTGTACAATGTGCAGAGAGCTAGGCAAACGAACATGGGGTTGGACGTACTCAAGATAATCTTGCTCCGTGGGATCAGGGATGATTGTCTAGACATGTTAAACCTGCTTGGTAAGGGAGATATCTCCAAAGAACCTTTTGAAAAAATTGTGGAACTGTGCAAGAGATACTCCAGGGGGTCTTCCGGGAACAATAAGCGGGACAAACGAGATAAGCTAGAATGTGACGTTTTCGACAGAACTCAGAAATCATCCAATGGAGGCGCTACCCGCGTAGAGATAGGAAATCTCCTTGAAAATTTTAAAACAGAAATGATGAGATCTATCTCTTCGGAGATCGATGTCCTGAAGGAAAAACAAAAACAAGCAGTGGAGGATCTCATATTAGGTGTGTTCTGCCCCCGATGTAGAAAGAATCATCCGCTGAGAGAATGCCCGCTTGACAAAGTAACCGTATGTCAGCTGTGTGAGCTGAATCACGACATGAAGGAATGCCCCTCACTTCCTCAAGTAAAGGCCGTTCTGTAGGCATCAAACCCGGATGTGGAAGCAGCCTACTTTATTGCACAGAAGAAACCATGGTAGCCTCAAAATCAAGGTATGCCTCCAGACTCGTTTCCATTTTTGAATAATATGGGAAATTGGAATAATAACATGCAAAATGTGAATACACAATTCCCTTCAAATTATACTCAGTGGAATTCTTCCCAACCTGCAATGCAAAACTATAACTCATGGAATCCTTGGACACAGCCACCACATCAACCTACATCGTGGTCTCCTGGATGGAGGAATTTCCATCCTGGGAACCAGTTTCCTCAACCACCTCCACCTCAATAGTCACCATATTCTCCTCAATTTCCCCAATTCCCTCAATATCCTCAATATCTACCTCAACAGTTGCAGCTGCAGCTGTAAAACAATTCTGTACCTAATGTACCAATTCGACCACAGCTGCCTGCCCAACCTAATCCCAACCTGAATAATAAAGCAGTCCATCAATTGGATACTGTCAATATGCCAACCTACTCTCTTTCCCATGTACCCTGCAACGAAATTCGTTTACGATCTGGGAAAATTGTAGAACCCGTAATTACAGAGGATGTTTCACCCTCTGTGCATAAAGAAGAGGAGAGTTCACAGCATCCGTTTGACACAGTTCCTATCATTGAAGACGCTGAGCATCCCTTAGAAGGGACGGCTGAAACATCCGATGATAAAGGGAGGGCCGAAACATCCAACGATAAATCTGACAATACACAGCCTTCCCAGTTGATAAAGAAACCACCATACCCCGAAAGACTAATGCTACCAATAACGGGGGGGAAACCTCAGTTTAACCTCCTCGGAGAGTTAAGGAACCTTTATGTCAAAATCCCTCTTCTTCAAGCTCTTCAAGATGTGCCCATTTACGCTAGAACAATTTGGGACCTGTGCACTAAGAGAACAGGAAGGAAACCCAGGGATCATCCTACGGTTCACGTCATAGGGAACTTATCTGTCTTGATAACAGGAAAAGCCCCTGTGACTAAATATGATGACCCTGGCAATCCTACCATTACTGTATAGATAGGACATACACAGATACCCAACGTGCTAGTGGATCTAGGAGCGGAAATCAATTTTATAACAATAGAGACTGTAAAGAAGCTTGGGCTCACTAATCTTAGACCGACCCCTACTATTTTGGAATTAGCAGACAGATCCACCATCGGACCCAAAGGGATTCTAGATGACCTTGTCATCTCAGTAGATTCATGGGAGTACCCAACTGACTTTTTGGTATTACAACCAAAATCGCAGCTGGGGGGACACCCATTGATCCTGGGGAGACCTTGGTTGGCCACAGCTGATGCTTGCATCAGCTGTCGATTGGGGTCCATGACTATATCTGATGGTATGGATATTAAAAATCTCACCCTTTATCCTCCAGCTCGGCCAAGTCTAGAGGCTGAAACATCCCTTTGGATAGAGCAGGAGGAGGAGGAGGATGTTCAGCCACTATTAACTATAGGGAAGGCCTTAAGTTTTAAAAATGAAACAGAGAATGATACTATTAGCAATTTCATTAGTGAACCCACTTCAGTGAATAGAGAGGTCTATCAAATTCTGAACACTACCCTGGGCAAGGAAGAACAAGAAAATCTTACGGAAGAAGCCTTAGTTGGTGTCACAAACATAATCCCAGTTTTGAAAAATTCAGAAAGTATTCCTATTGAGGTAGAGCCTGGAAGGACTTTGAATATCAATCCTAGTCTCTCCTTAGAGGAACAGAAACGCCTGATCATCCTCTTGAAAGAAAACAAGGGGGCGTTTGCCTGGGAGTATACAGATATGAGGGGTATTCCCTCTAATCTGTGCACTCATCACATTTATATTAAAAGTGACTCCCGGCCTGTGTGTCAACCCCAACGATGCATGAACCCCAATCTGAGGGATATAGTGAAGGAGGAAATCCAGAAACTTTTGGAAGCAGGATTTATATATCCTATTTTAGATAGTGAGTGGGTCTCTCCACTCGTAATTGTACCCAAGAAAAATGGGAAATGGAGGGTCTGTGTTGATTACAGGGAATTGAACAAAGCAACTCAAAAGGATCATTTCCCTTTGCCCTTTATTGACCAAGTACTTGATACCCTGTCAGGGAAGAAGTTCTTCTCCTTCCTAGATGGCTTTAGTGGGTACAACCAAATCCAGATTGCTCCTGAGGATCAGGATAAAACCACCTTCACCTGTCCCAGGGGAACGTTTGCCTACAGAATGCTTCCCTTTGGATTATGTAACGCACCAGCAACGTTCCAAAGAGCTGTAATTGGCATATTCTCTGAATTAGTCAATGATAGCATGAAAATCTTCATGGATGATTTTACTCCCTATGGCAGGGACTTTGACGAAGCCCTGGAGAATTTAAAGAAGGTTTTAATTTGCTGTGAACAGACTCAACTCTCATTAAGCACTGAAAAGTGCCATATGATGATGAGTGAGGGAGTGGTATTAGGGCATTTTATCTCTGCCAATGGCATTCAGGTAGACCCTTCAAAAATCAAGGTGATAAAGAATATACCTACCCCCTCAACTCAAAAAGAGGTGAGAAGTTTTCTGGGACATGCTAGATATTATTGAAGGTTTATAGAAAATTTCTCCAAACTAGCCTCTCCCTTGTTCTCTCTGTTAACAAAGGATGCACAGTTTGTGTGGAATACAGCATGCTAGACAGCATTTGATGAGCTTAAAGTGAAGCTGTCCACAACCCCCATCTTAAGGGGACCTAATTGGACCCTGCCCTTCCATATTTCTTCAGACGCCTCTGACACTGCCATTGGAGCAGTATTAGGACAACAGGATGGTCAAGTACCTTATTCCATCTACTATGTTAGTAAAAACTTAGCCCCTGCTGAACTTAATTATACTGTTACTGAAAAAGAATTCCTAGTTATTGTTTACTCTATCAATAAATTTCAACATTATATCACCGGGTATCCTACATTTGTGCACATTGACCACTCTGCCATTAAATATTTAATGAATAAACCTGTTACCAATGCCAGAGTGACCAGATGGCTTTTGTTGTTGTAAGAATTTGATATCACCATTATAGATAAAATTGGAAAAGAAAATGTTGTTGCTGATTTTTTATCCCGTCTTACTAACAGGGATGACAGTTTGCCTGTTGAGGACTCTTTTCTAGATGAACATCTATTCACACTTTCAGCTCACTCTCCATGGTATGCAGATGTCACTAACTATTTGGTTGCAGGAAAGCTCCCTCCATATATGTCTAAATGAGAAAAAAGAAAAATTATTCAGCAGAGTGCCAGGTTTTCTTGGCTAAATGGTCATCTCTTCTACATAGGGCTCGATCTTGAGATCAGGAGATGTGTAAGAGAAGATGAGATCTTTGATATCCTGAAATCCTGTCATGAGGGTCCTTGTGGAGGGAACTTTGTAGATAAAAGAACAGGGCATAAAGCATTGCGGATGGGCTACTACTGGCCAACTCTGTTTAGGGATGCTAAAAGGTATGTTCAGTCCTATGACAGCTGCCAAAGGATGGGCCAACCTAATAAAACATATCAGATGCCCCTACAGTCCCAACTCGTAGTTGAACCATTTGATAGATGGGCACTAGATTTTGTTGGCCCTATCAGTCCTCCTTCCAGACAGAAGGTCTACATTCTGGTTTGTACTAACTATATGACCAAGTGGGTGGAGGATGTAGCCTTGGCCAAGGCTAATGACTAAGCAGTGATTGATTTTCTGTACAGTGAGATCTTTACCCGCTTCAGGGTACCAAAAGAAATAGTTACCGATGGGGGGCCGTAATTCATGTCACACCAATTTGAATCCTTGCTTCAGAAATATCATGTGCAGCACAGGGTGTCTTCACCTTACCACCCCCAAGCCAATGGTCAGGTGGAAAGTACCAATAAGGTTATTGAAAAAATCCTTACTAAAACAGTTAAGATCCATCGAAAGGATTGGGCTGACAGGCTTCCGGAAGCACTGTGGGCATATCGCACGACTTGGCACGACACCATAGGTTTCTCCCCATATGATTTAGTGTATGGAAAGAGTGCCATATTTCCAATTGAGTTTGAGATTAAAACCCTGAGGACAGCCACTGAAATGAATCTGGATGTAACAGAAGCTCAGAAGCAAAGATTGAATCAATTAAATGAATTGGACGAGAAGCGGTTAGCTTCTATGGACCAGACTTTGTTGCTTTAGCAACAGAGATCCAAGTGGCATGACCGATTTATTAAGAAGAAAGTTTTTAGTGAGGGAGACTGGGCGTTACTCTATGACTCCAGATTCAAAAGGGATTTTAAAGGTAAATTGCGTACAAGGTGGCTAGGTCCATACTTGGTTGATAGGGTCTTTGACAACAGCACTGTCCGTCTGGTGACCATTGATGACAATCTCATACCCTTACTTGCTAATGGCCACAGACTGCGACTATATCGTAAGCCTATTTCGAAAGATGCATTTATTTTGCAAATCACTGCCGATCCAGAGTATCAGTTGACACCAGGGCAGGAACTTCTCCCTGCCTCTGCCAACCCTTGAACTATAAATCGCACTTTGAATCACTGTATATAAATAAAAAAAAATTTCCTACTGTAGCGTATAATTCTTTATTTTTCTTTTGCATTTGATCTTTTTGGTTGTTGTTATTTTTCAAAAAAAAATTTTGCAGGGAAGTACCAGGCGAATGACCAGAATGGGCCTGTCGAACGGGAGTCGTCTTCCTCTGCTTCCCTGCCTCGCTTTTTCCCTTTTTCCCCAAAATAAATTTTCTCGGTGGCTGAAACACATTTCCCAACGGCTGAAACACATTTCCCGGCAGCTGAAACACATTTCCCGGCGGCTGAAACACATTTCCCGGCCGCTGAAACATATTTTCCCGGTGGCTGAAACATATTTCCCGGCGGCTGAAACATATTTCCCGGCGGCTGAAACACATTTCCCGGTGGCTGCAACATCTTTGACGACGGCTGTGACATATTTTCCGAGGACCGTCGAGCTTTTCCCTGGCAGCCGTGATTTTTTTCCTGCTACCGCCAATCTTTTTCCCGACACCGTGAATCATTTTTGGCAGCTGTAACATCTTCTTAATCGGCCACAATATCATGCTGGGAAACTGCATTTCCGCTCTATTTGGTGGACATTTCCAGCATTGAAGACTGTTCTCTTGCAGTCTGTAGCGGTAACTCCTGTGTTAACGAAAGAAAATTGATTCCACTACCAGATATGGCTCTGATTTATCCCACTCGTGCCGGCCAACTTGGCATAATTCCGACCTCGACGATGCGATGGTTTTTGTTTCACGGGTGGAAGGCATTATGGCATTATCCGTGTTATTATGATCAATTTAATTCCTGCGCACGAGCTCGGCTTTGCAGCGTCAGCAATCACACGTTCCATCATTCTTCGTAGGCTATTCGACGCACAATCGTACGAGGTATGGATTTGATTTTCACGTGATTAAGTGTTGATTTGATTTAATGATATCAGTCATGCCTTTATACGTATTACCATTATGGCTTAATTAATCCATTCCCTCATGCGACGTAAAAACTCATAACCGCCACCTTCCCCAATTTGGCATAAAAATTTCGAACCTCCCTCTGTACTGAACTTTCCAAATTTGCCATCTTTTTCTCAACATCTTCGCTCAGCTACTTGTGCATCCTCTGCTCTGCAACTTCCATTATTGGACCTTGTAACTCTGCAGCCAGGACTATGGGGCTTCCAGCTTTTCATGAACCCTTGAATACACAGGAACTCAGGAACAATCCTGCGGTTTTTGCCATCTTTCAAGCTGCTGGATGGATTGAATTTTTTGAGCGACTAGACGAATTTAACCGGGAAGCAGCTCTGCAATTTGCTTTAAACCTCCGAGACACTCACTCTGAGGTATGGGGGCTGCAGATAGAAGTCTCTGAGGCCATTATATCTGAGGTTACTGCTCTTCTACAGGTCGGACAGGCATGGTTTGGACGACGAGTTCCCACGATGACTGCACGGGAAACATTTTTACGAGAGGGGGAGCAAGTTCAATCATCAAGAAGAGGAATTGCCCTACATTCACTGCCGCGGCCATGGGATCAAGTTGCTGTCTTTCCCAAGAAGTACATCACTTGTGAAGGTAGGTACCAGACTATTTATAATTCTGATCTACCTTTTCTTTCTCATCTCCGACATGGCATTTTATTGAACATTCCATACTATCTGCTTCATGACCTGCGCCATATGGCGACGTTTGTCCAAGCTGCTAAAAATCTACATGTTTCCCTCAGCCACCATGGTCTTATAAAATTAATCATTTTAAGAACCCTAGCCCAGCACAATATAACCTGGGATCAATTCACAGCTTGCACCCAAGAACCTGCTCCTTCGCTGGGTGTCCCAGCAGACTAGGCACACCTTCAACCACATCAGGAGGACCAGAGTCCATCCAATGTAGTTGGGGGGGGGGGGATGACATTGCACTAGAAGAAGAGAGACAGGGGACACAAGCAGAACCATTGGAGGAGGGTGTTGATAAAAATCTTGGGAAAAACACAGACAACAGGGTAGCTCTGCCATCAGAAGGAGAAATTGGAGCAGCATTGAATGTTGCGACAATTGAACCTAAAGATGCCAGAGCCAAGGCAATTGAGGAACATATTGAACCGGTCACTATTGAATCCTCACCTGAGTGGGAAGGAGGAACCCTAATTGAGGAGGAACGACCTGAGGAGCAAGAAAACATTCCTTTGACCTCAGCAGTGAATCCTGATATGCCAGCTCCTCAAAAGAAAACACCACAAAGGAAAAGAAAGAGACCAATTAATGAACTTAGCATAAATCCACCAATAAGAAGAAAAAAAACTAAATCAAATGCAGCAGCAGAGGTAGCCAGAAAAAGATGGGAAACCCTGGAGGCACAGGTTGAGTTCCCGATCCTTGTACCAAGGCCAATGGACGCTCCACAAAGGCTAGTTGAGTAAGAACCTAGCATTGAAGGATTTTTGGAAGAGAACACGTTATTAAAGGAGGAAGTCCAAGTACTTCAAAGGGAAATGGAGACATGGAAGGAAACTTGCAGGAAACAAGGTGAGAAGAAAATGTATATATTGGTGGAGGCTGCAGAACAGTTGGAGGAATCAAACTCTACCGAGCCTGGCAAGGAGGAGGAGCGAGTGATTTGTCCTGCATGTGGGGAAATATTCAAAGAGGTAGGCCATAAGATCATACTTCGCACCTGTACAGCTCAGCAGTCTGAGGCCACAACAGAAAAAGCTGCGGAAAAAGAAGATGCTGCTACACAAGAACCAACATCTTTGACCATCCTTGCTGAAGCTGCCACCAATCCTGTGACAGAGGAGAAAAAGGATGAAATCAGGAATGATGATGGAGATAAGGATCGCACTGTGAACTCAAAATGCTCCCATGATATAGAGATGATAGAAGCTGAACCACAAGGGCAGGACATTAATGAACTAGAACAGGGGGATGTAACACAAGAACCAGCAACCTTGAATATACTTGTCCAATTGGCAGAGAAATTGGGAGAAGAATCTGGGATGGAGGACACTCTGGAACCTAATAAGGAGCTTTGCACTATGACTCTAGAATGTCCCCATGATACAGGTCTTAGATAAGAATTGCAACCATGGGAGGATGAAGAGGTAATCCAGGATGTTGTAACACAAGAACTAACATCCTTGGGAATTGCAGCAGGCATTCCTGAATTTCAATTAGAAGATAACTCGAGGATGGATATCATGCCTGATACACAGTGGAGTGAGGATGAACAATAATTAGCCTCAGATGACACTGAGATCCTCGAGGAAGAGCTGCATGATGGGGAAGATATCCAATCTCAGAGGCAGGAGAACAAAGAAGACACTGTTACACAAGAACCAGTGTCTCCAAAAGCAATAAATGTAGCTGCTGAAGAGAATCCAGGGGATGTTGCTGTTACACAAGAACCAGCAACACAAGAATTGAATTCAGAAATGTAGGAGGAAGAAACTGTTATACAAGAACCAGTGTCCCTAAAAACAATGGAGGTGGCTACTGAGGAGAGTCTAAAAGATGTTGCTGTTACACAAGAACTAGCAACACAAGGATTAATGTCAGAAGAGAACCCAGGGGATGTTGCTGCCACACAAGAACCAGCAACACAAGAATTAAATTCAGAAATGCAGGTTGACCAGAGAAAAGACACTGTCACACAAGAACCAGTGTCTCAACAAGCCATGAATATAGCTGTGGAAGGTAATCCAGGGGATGTTGCTGCCACACAAGAACCAACAACACAAGAATTAAATTCAGAAATGCAGGTTGACCAGGGAGAAGGCACTGTCCCACAAGAACCAGTGTCTCAACAAGCCATGAATACAGCTGTAGAAGGGAATCCAGGGGATGTTGCTGTTACACAAGAACCAAAAACTCTCATAGAGAACTTAGATGTGCTGGAGGACACTGTCCTACAAGAACCAGTACTTCTCCCTCTCAAAAATTTCATTGAGTTGGATTCAGAGCAAGAAGAGCATTATAAAAGGGAAATTTTAAACCTCATAGCAGAGGCCTCAGCCCTGAGACTGGAAGTGACCAAATGGAAAAGTCAGGTGGAAGAAAACCAGAAAACGATGATTACTTTGAGTGAGCATAGAAGAATTATTAGAGCACTGGAAGAGCGGGGGGCTGAAGAACGTATGGCCCACAGAGTTCAGGTAGAGGAGCTACAGAACAAGATGAGAGAATTGAAAAAGTTTCAATCCATGCAGAAGGAGAAGGAGCAGATGTATGCCCTATCTCGAGAACTCATGGGCACCAGGAAGCCCTCTTCCTCTTATCCAGTATTTCTCTTCAAGTAGTTTGTCTGGTTTAAATTAAAGGCTGTACAAGAGGGGAGGTTGTTCGAAATCACAACCTCAAAAAAGTTTTTGGAGACATTCTTTGGAAGTAATTTTGAGGAGCAGAACTTAATATGTGAATTATACTTGCACGAGATGGCTTGCCCTTTGGATCACCACTCAAATCCTGTTCCATTTGCAGGGTATGTTCAGCTAAGAGCCTTTGCCTCTTTTGTGAGCAATCACGTTCAGTGGGAAAGGTATTTTCAGACCTTTTCCCACAATGCAGCCCACACTAATTTATGGATTCGAAGTGAGCCCCAGAATCCTGGCATTCTTTTGGCACAGTACATAAATTTTCTTTCCAGCCCTTCCCAGGAACAACATATCATGAAATTGAAGGAAGAGGTAATATCCACTTGTACCAAATCCATTTCCAGGCAACAGCAGGTTGCATTGGAAGGCAGCAAGCACAGATGGCAGGCTGCCTCCTCTGCACTTAGAAATCGGGATCCCTACTGCTTTAAAAATTTTAAACATGCACTCTCTAGAGTCAAGGGTTACGTGGGAAGTATGAAGGAATGTGGAGTTAACTGGCTGGGATTGAAATTTAAATTTCCTCTTATTTGGTGGCCAGCAACACCATACAACATGGATTTTTCCTTGACTAGGGTAGAGGAGCAGAGATGTTGGCAGTACTAGGTCATTCACAGAGGCTTTCTAAAGACAGATGAGGAACCTGAGTTTCCCTACAATTTCTCCTCTCTCCATGAACAGAGCTCAATGCAGGACTCAGACTCCGAATGATGCAGGTTGTTGCATGAGGACATGCAACAGGGTAGTTGGGGGGAGATGTTGAGTCTACAATTGGACCCTTTTTAACCATCCTTAATCACCTTTTCCTCCCTTGTTTTACACCGTTCAGCATGCCAATCAGACCTGTCTTCCTCACTTTATGCCCTAAATTTCCAAGGTAAGACTGATTATTGTTTCATCTTATTAATGCTTATGATTGTGACAATTAAGGTTGTGTATCTCTCAAATTGTGCTAATATGTTGTGATTTATGAAGATAGCGTGAGATGAGTAGACTGTAGGAAAGTGGAGCTGAACAAGTCTTGGAACAAGGGGCGTTCGTGATTCAAGAGGGTCCTCAATCCTTCAATCATCAATTAAGGCACGTGGTTCTTATGCAACATTCCAGACAGAGCCATGCAGAGTAGCTGTAACAGAATGTGCTACGATTGGGAGATCTTTAGGATAGCTGCTCGAATATCATGGTGATCTGAAAAGATCGCCACTTCCGGGCCAGTCAAAATATTTCTCTCATTTTATATATTTGCACCATGCCACGTCTTGTAACAACCAGTGTTATTCAGGGTGCCTGAAGATCAGAGATCTTCATGGCTGCCCTTTGTAATAGGATTGGATGTTATAGTCTGTATGTATAAAAATGAGAAGCTGTCTCGACCCAGGGGTTGGAAAATAGAGAATTCATTCTTGTATTGACAGTGGAAGTAATTTGTAATCATTCCTTCGTTTAATACAAAAAAGTTACCGCTGATTTAAGAGAGCTGTACATTGTTCATCCAGCGTCTCTGTGTGAAGGCTGGGCCCGCCTTTCGCAGAGATTGCTGAGTTAAAGTAGGATTTCTGAATTCATGGTTGTGTAATGCTTTGTTGATCATATTTCCTTTGTACACAGCAGTAGTGTGGATTTACAGTATAGTTGGGATCCCATTTTCTTAAAGATTGGTAATTGGCGCAGAGTGATAGTTGATTGAATAGATAAATTCCTTTATGCAATTTGGGTGGTAGTTGTACGCAGCTTGGTTCATCTTGTAGTTTCAGTTGTTATCCTATGAATCCATGTAATTTATCTTTCCTGTTATGATTGTCAATTTTCATTCCTGCAAGTCAATTCCTTTGAATAGCCGAGCTTAATCCCTTGCAATTGAATTTCTAGATTAATATTTAATTTATGTTTATGATTTTCAAGAGTAAGTAGATTGAATGAGCAGTTAATTTTTCTGAGTCGTGAATAGGATTTCCTTTTTATTTGCAATTGTTGTTTGCATCTTAGATCACTTTTCTGAATTACAGGTAATTGAATTTGTATTATTTAGAAGATGAATAGGATTGCACCAATTCTGGGGATGAACATAGTTGTTAGAGGATAAGAGTGTTCAATTACATTGATTTGGTGTTTAACGCATATACTGTGCATTTATCCTTTGAAATAAAAGACTTTCTCGGGTTGACAATAAATCTCATATGCTCTGTGTGTGTTGATAGTAATCTATCTGCATATAGGGTGCTCGATAGGTGTTGTAACCATCTTCTCTTTAAGAGTGTCTAAACTTTGCTGGCATTCCTCATTCCATAGGAATTTCACGTATTTCTTTAACAGCTTTTCCATAGGTGCTATGATCTTTGCATAGCCTTTGATGAATTTTCTATAGTAGCTAGTATGACCAAGCACTGTCCTCAATTGCTTGACTGAGTTGGGTGCTGAAAGATTTACAATGATGGCAATCTTTGCAGGATCTACCATCAAGCCTTGTTTGCAAACAATATGACCCAACAAAATACCAAATGGCGCACAGAATATACATTTCTTCAAGTTAAGAGAAATCTGATATTGCCTACATTTCTCTAACATGAGCCTTAAATCTCCTATATGCTTTTCAATTAATCCAAATACAGTCCAATCATCAAAATAGACTTCTAAGAATTTATGGATGTATTCCTTAAATACAACAACTACTACTCTAGAAAAAATAGCTGGTGCATTTTTAAGACCAAAGGGAATTACTGTATACTGGAATGAGCCCCATTCTGTCGCAAAGGTGGTCTTATGTCAATCCTCTGGATGGATTCTTATCTGGTGACAGCCCGAAAAGCCATCAGTGAATGAGTAGATCTCCTGTCCACCCACATTGTCTAAAACTTCGTCCGTGAAAGGTGTCGGAAATGGGTCATGAAGTGATGCGTCGTTGAGTTTGCGCAAATTGACACAAATCCTGATTTCTCCTTTAGTTTTCTTTTCCTACACAACCATGGGACTAACCCATTCACTCTCTTCTACTGGTTCAATAATGCCCAGGGATGATTTTAAGGAACCATACTTATTTAAAAGTGTATAAATGTCGGCGAATATTACCAATCCTTTAAAATCCAACTATAAAATGATTGGCGATATTTTTCAAAAAATAATTTAATTTCCAAGGATTTTATATCGTTTATATAATAATTTGGTGATTTTTAGGGTGAAAAAATTTTACCCCATCAAAATTGGGCGAAACAAGGCTTCAAAAAATGCAAAATGGAGAATCTTTTTTGGGAGAAAAACATGGAAAAATAGCCCACTGGGCTAAAATTCGCCCCTAAAATTATCCCTGAAATGCCTGCTGCTAGCATCTTATCAATCTCATCTTTAACTTTTTCTTTATAGCGAGGATTCAATCTGTATGGACGCTGTTTAACTAGCCTAGCATCCTCTTTCAAAGGTATCCGCATGACTCCCAAATCTCCTAGTATTCCCTTCATCTCTGTGAACTTAGTGGGAAATAAGTCCTGATAGTCATGTAACAGATCTGCGATGTCTCCTACTATTTCATCATCCCAATAGTCTCCAATAGAGGCAAACTTTGGTTTTGTTTCTATGCCAATATTGATCTTTTTAATCTTAATAGGCTCTGTGATAGCTGGAATCTCTAGCTTTGTTCCATCAACTTCACGAGTCCCTTCAGACTCTGGAATGTTGATACTACGAGGATTCTCATCCTCATCACCTGGCTCTTCTGCGAAGTTGTAACACTCTAGCGCATGTTATAACTGGATGGCCCAATTAGGCTGAGTATAAATTGGTAGGGTACAATCTTCAAATATCTTTGTCTTTATAATATCTAGAGCCTGATCAATGCTTGGATGCTCAGATTTAAAAGTGAAAGTGAGTAGAAAGCTGTCTATCATAACTGGCCATGTAATTTTTCCTCTGCGCAACTCTGTCTCAGTGTACCAGTTCCTTGGGACTGTGTCTAAAGTGTGAATGAATAGGTGAACCCATTCATCCTCTGGAATGTCCAACCAACTCTGTTCACAAATCTTAATATGTGACCTGGGGTCACTTTCTCCTGTATATTTCTGCTGTAAAGGATCCTTGTTATTAGAGAATCTGATCGCCATCAGTCTCTTAAAATCATCCCATGAGGTGATATGTTCTTTATATGCATGCCACAATCTTGTAGGTGTGGCTTTGACTGCAAGGTCAATAGCTACCATCCTCTGTTCATGAGGAATTTCTTGCTCAAATTGTTATAAAAAGTCATTGACATCCACTAAGTCATGAAAGGACAGAATATCCTTAACCTCTATGCCAATCCATCGCAGTGACTTAGTCATAAATGCACATCTACGAGTTGAGACTTCGTAAAGTCTATTCTGCCAATTTTCTAAGCCAACATCTGAATCTGATGCGCATGAGCTGTCGCATCGCCAACTAATATTTCCTTCTACGGTGGGATTGATATAATCACTCTGGTTATCAGTCATCTGACAGAGGCTTTCCATATTACGCACCTCTTCCTCTGCTCTGATAGGTTCAATATAACGAGGACCCTGGAAAGGATCCAACGGTGCGATGAATCGAATATGATTATCCTCAAAGGTCATTTGTCTTTTCTTTAAATCGATAACATCCATGTTATCAATTGCCCAATCAATACCTAGTAAAGTTGGATATGGTCTGCTATTGCCAATGATTTCTATGACTTCAAAGTATGCAAAGCTGTGAACTCCATCAATATCAACTGGTACTTGCGGTAATAGACCCAGTGATAATACCCTCTGCTGATTGGCTAGTCGCAGATGGATAGGTGATCTGGCTAACTTAGGGCTACCCATCTGTTCCCATGTCTGCTTAGTTAGAACATTTACCTCTGATCCTAAATCTAGGATTACCTCATCCATTTCAAATTCTCCAATTTGCGCTGTGAGTCTCATTTCTCTTCCTGTTCTTGTATGGCCCATAATATTATGAATAGAACGCTGCATACTGCTCATGGAAGAAGGATGTTGATACTGGTTTATGATGCGCTGAAGCTTTTCGATAGCTTTCTCATTTCTTACGAGTTTCAAGCAGCTCCGTAGGAAGGATTGGACACTTCCTGTCAACTCATCTTCTTCGCATCTTCCTGATGTGGTAGCCTGCGATGTCTTCACAGGACTAAGGCCACAATGTTGCTACTGTGGTACGCCCCTACAAGGCAATACCTGCGATCCTAATGGTGTAGGTTTAGTAAAGAAAGTTTTAGCTTGCTGAAACGTTTCTTTATTCTTCTGCATGTCAAGTGGTGTTGATTTATCAGTGGCTTTACGCACCCACTCCGGACCTGTATTCTTTACGGAATCCTGCGATGTCCTACTAGTAGAAGCACCATTGCAAGTCACAATATTGACTCTTGGTTTTGGTTCTTTCTGCTCAGTAGCAATAAGCTGAATATTCTGGCTTACTACGGGCTTCAGGTCCCTAATATTGGCTATCATGATAGGACATTCTTCTATAGTATGATCATAGGACTTGCAATATTTACATGTCGTAGTAGGGTTCTGACAATCCCTAGCATAATTTCCTATGGCTCCACAATTGTAACAAATAATCGGTCCATGGCCATGGCCAAATCCTTCACCATGGCCAAAGCCTCCACCACGACCTCATCCTCTGAATCCTCCACCATGGCCATCATGAGCTGGGTTCATGCTGTAGTCCTGCTGCTGGACCTGCTATCTCTGACTGGACTCTTTAGAAGTCGTGTTTTCTCTCTATCATGAGATCATAAGCTCTGCAATTATTTTCATCATGTCCTACTGACTTACAGAAGTTACAGTATAAGTTCTTAGGAGTTTGTACATACTTCTGAAGTAAAGGGAATTCCTGTGGTCTATGTCCTCTTGTTCTATAGATTTCACACCATGGCCCTTGATTCTGTACTAAGGGGTTAGGATCCCCACTTGCTAGATACTCAACAAATACTATACAATTATCTTTAGTATGGCCATGTCCTTTACACTTTGTACACCATAATTCTTGTGCAACCTCTTTTCCTTTCTTAATCTCATGTAGCTGTAAAGTGAGATTGGCTAACTGATTCTGTAAGTTTGTCATACCTGTACTAGTCTCAGCTAGAGGTAAAGCCTCTAGTTTCATTGCCATCTCCAATGCTTCATCCTGCGTACGGATTTTCTGCCGCATTAGTGGAAGTTTGATGTGAGGGAGCAGTGCTGCGATGAACCATTCCTTATGCTGCTCCAGCGCAAACTCAAAGCTAACTTGGTCGATAAGAGCTTTAAATTTCTGATCAAAATCCCATACTGACTCTGTGGGTAACTGTTTGATGTATTTAAGTTTTGTAATACATTGTGGCTCAAACTTAGGTTTCTTAAATTCCTTAATCATAGCGGTCCTGACCTGTACGAGTGTTCTAGGCTGTGCTGATGTATACTTCATATAACATGTTAAAGCTCTTTCTCTAAGTGTAGTGGCCAACTGGACAGGTTTAGTATTATCATCTTAGATCTGTTTAGTGGTCCATACAGCTTCACATAGGAACCAATGTTGTTCTAGGTCTTCTAACCCTGTACCCTTAAAGGTAGGTAATTTCATATCATCCCCCATTCTGTTTCTACGTGGTGGATTCTGATTTGTTGTGTTACTACCACTTGGTGGTGTAAATGTAGGTGGTTAGAGGTAGTATGTACTGTGTGTGAACTACTAGATGGAGTTCCTGTGGGAATATTTTGAGTCCCAGTTGCTTTCTGTGGGGTATAAGGGTGGTAAGGGATACCCCCTACTGTTCTTTCTCTATTATTTTGACTCTGTTCTCTAGTATTGTCTGAACTGTCTTCAACAAAGGAAGATCTGAAATCTACTTTATATTTCTTACCGCTACGTGTACATCCAATTTCTTCAAAATCACTCTCAAAATCTTGTGACATTACACTTACTTAATTTATTCATCTGAGAATATATCCAATACTCCTTTTTCATGTAATAACATCTTAAGGGACAAATTTAAAGAGTTCAGGTAATTACCATGATATCCCTTGAAGAAGTACCTCTCCGCTTCGCTGAAAATCTTTCTTTGATCAATTGCAAACTCGCAAGCCAGAAGTCTACTACCCACGAAATGGGATTATCAACGCTCTTCACGGTGTGAATCAGCTCCGGTGTCCAGACAATGTTCCTTTTGTTTTTGAATACGTGCTTATCATTCAACTTTGATAACCAATCGTACAACTCATTTGCATAGGTTACAAAAAATATCACATCCAGGTCTGTGAAGATATGTTTTTGTAACCATTCCTCTGTACTAAGCCTAGGACTCTTGTTTTCTTTTTCAACAAATTCTCTCTCCTTGGACTCAACCTAGTGGTTAAGTTCTTCTTTAGTAGGATGCCAATAGAAAATTATCTCTTCAATTTGTTCGAAATCGGCAACGGAACCATTTGTTGGTTTGCTATGGGCAGACCCGGGTTTACTGTAATGTACCAACAAAACCCCTAGCTCACTGGCCCTTTCGGCGACAGACCGCAGAACGGCTTGAAGTCTCACTCGAAGTGATCCTAGATGGGGTGGCTGAAGACTCAGGTGTCCTCAACCAGGTTCTGTAGCACCCTAGGTTTATCTTGATTCTGGTTAACCAGTGGGATCTCTCTATGAGATTCTATATCTCTCTTCTGAGCAGACTTTGCTATGAGACTGACTCTTATCGCATCGCGGCTTCTAGGATGATGCGCAAACTTTCTCTTCTGCTTGACTCTTTACCTGCGATATCCCACACCGCGGCTCCTCTGACAGTGCGATATCGCCTTTCTGTGCTGCGATAGCTTCTATAGTAAGGCTCAATAGGACTCTCCAACTCTCAAGGTCCAACAGCTTTCCTTCTGCTTATAGTAGCTCAGTAACCTTCATCAAGGTGTTAAACGACTTCACTTAACCTCTACAGTCTAACATGCTTAACATCTATTGCAGTCAACTTGCTGCACTAAATATATAGGAATCACTTAACACTGTAACTGTTATGGTCTGAATCAAGCACTGATAAAATCATATGCAGAATACTTAACACATCCAACTCGCATTTAACCTTCTACCTTACTGTAAACTGAAGGATAGCATATATACATTCATTAACTGTTAGCTAAGCCCATGTAACAATTAACAGATAGCAAATAAGTAAACACAATCACATGAAACAGTCACACAACACACGATTTTTACTGGTTCACTTCCAGGGAGGAAGCTACGTCCACAGGAACTGTGTTTATATTATATCTGGAGAGAGTACACATAGTTCTGCTGCAACCTATTATGCAGCTTGAGATCTTCTGGGAAACTCCGTGTTCTCAGCTGGGATCCCTTCTCTCTTAGATCTCTTCTCTTTCTATTCTGCTTTCTTCTTACAATATATTATTTCTCTCTCTCTCTCTCAATCCCTACGGATTGTTACATTCATGCTCAAGGAGTCAGCTACTGGTTACAGTAAGATAACTACAGACTGAATATAGAACCAGAGCTCGACTCTTTTTCAATATCTTACAATACAGATGACTAAACAACTAGCTACAGGCTAACTGGCTAACCAATTGACCAACCTTTCACAATACAAAATACATGCTTAAATAGGTGGCCCGAAGGTCTCACCCTGATACAAAATTGTGGGCCTATCCCAACAGTAACCCAAAAACCCTAACTGTGACAGTCGGCCTATCTGTACTTTGAACCGTCGCTTACTAGTCACACTGCAGCTATCTGTAGTCTTCCACGCTTCTTGGCGCTGATCGTGGGTATGGGCACCGCTTCCTTAGTTGCTCCCCTTCTGTCCTTTGTCTTCAATACCTCGGACCATTTCATACTTCACCAGTTCTAGGGCACCCCAAAGGGATATTACAGCCATTGGAAGGGTTGTGACAGTACTTTAAAAGGTTGTTTATGGTTAGGTACAAAAAAAAAAGTTGAGGAGGGAACTTTACCAACTGACAGTGAGGAGAGGAAAGGCTCTAAATGGTGGCCAAAATCTCAAGGAAATTCTACTGCACCAGTGGCCGAGGATGGATAGTGAAGAAGGGAAGGACAAGAGGTGGAATAGGGTGAGTCCGTGGGATATGGGGGAGAGGAGTGAAGGTTAGAGGGGTGTGGGAGATAGCCGAGGTAGAGAGAAGGTGGCAGAAATAAGGAGTAAGCATATAAGGGTGGAGGACATAGCTTTGCAGGAGGGAAAGGAAGAAAGGAAGGAGGCCAAGGTTAGAAGGTGGCTGGTCGAGCCCTAAAAATATATGTTGAGGGTTAGGATAGGCTAAGAGGGGAAGAATGAACCCTTGGAGAGGGAGAGCGAGGGCCCTAGAAGGTATTTTTAAGACTATTTTGGAGGGTCATTAGGGTTAGGGAAGTTCACATCCTTTACCTAATCTAATACTAACCCTAAAAATAACCTTAAAAATAACCTAGAACTAACTCTATACTAGGTATTGAAGAAGGAAAGGAGGTGAAGACAAAGAGAACCAACCCTAGCAAACCCTAACCTAACCTAGGGTGTCTAGGAGTAACTAACCTATCTCTAGAGAAGACTAAACTAGGTTTACAACTAACCTTAAAGTCTTAAGGTTCTTAACCCTATAGGGAGTCCTAGAAGGACGTTCTTTTACACCCTAAGTTACTAAAGGTTGAGGAAGACCTAGACAAGATAAAATGTAACCTAATGGATACCATTCCATCCACAAACATACATCACTCATCAACTTTTAATAAAGAGAAATCAAGACAAAACATAGATGCCTCCTTATGCACGTGTTTCACCAACAAATTATAGCATCACCTTCAAGAAAAGATAAAAACCAAGATACTTCAAGAATTCACCATAAAACCTAGAAAATTGCCTTCCTTAAGAGGGGCACATCACTCCAAATAGACCTATGTAGGGAAAAATAAGTGCATAATATTTTATCCCATGAGTCTTATGTTAAAATGAAGTAAGGAGATCTATTTGTATGACTACACATTCCATTTTACAAAATTATCCAGGACAACATGCCTTTAAAATGTGAACTTGAAATTATAAAATGTCAAATGTCAAATTAAAAAAAAAAAAACAGCCTAATGTAGGCTCAAGGTAGGCTACCTGGGGTATTTTTCCCCTAGGTGCCAAAAAATACTAAAATGAGCAAATCACTCAAAATAAAAGGCTAGAGTGAGCTAGAGGGAGGGAGTTATACCCCATCTAACCCCAAGAATGTTGTAAAATACCTTAATTCCCTCAAAAAAACAAGAAGGCCTAGCATGGAGGATAATTTCCTTTGAGGAAACTTAGACCAGGGAGAAAAGGCTCTAGTGTTATACTATGAAACGACACTTCTTCGTCCGAGTACTGACACTGAGCATGTCGGTACACAAAAGGAAATTATGGATTGAAGTAGCCTAAAAACTATAGATGAAGAGAAGCATTAATGCACATTACTTCCTTCAGCCTTTTCCATGTTTTTAATGGAGTTTATCTTGCATTCGTGACTTCTCTCATTGCAAGTCATGTGTCATTCACAAGTATCGCCATATGCAACCCAAAAATCGATGATCAAATGTTGCATTCATAGGTTTCCTTTATAAGAGTCATGACTCATTCATGATCTTCCTATATATGCACCCTCAAATACATTAAGACAAAAGTTAAAAAAGTAAAACATGATTAGTCAGGGACAATTGGGTTCGAAATCATAACTTCCCCAACATCCCTAACCAACCTAGGCCTTGTAACTCCTCATTTGAAAATATAATTAGAGGGTAGGGGTAGAGGATAGGGGAAGAAAGTTAGAAGAGAAAGGTTATGCTAGAGGAATACATTGGAGAAATGAGCAAGAGAACTCAGATCTTGGTTAGCAGAGAGGCTTATCTCAGACAAGGTTGTAATATTCCCTGCTTCTTATGAATAAAGAGTGATTTTCTTCCATACTTTGTCTACACATGTTCTTGTTGTTATGAAATATGAAATACATTACTGTTAATATTTATATGCAATTATAATGTTTAATTTTTCCTTATATAACAACTAACATCTCTGTGGAAATATATCAATCTCTTTTGCAGGTATTGAAGGCCTAGAGTTTGAGGAGCATTTGGAGAAAAGACTAAAGCTTGGATCAACCTTCGATAGTAAGGTACATGTTATTTCTATATGTTTTCAAGTAAACAATTAGTACGTTGGTGACCCTAGGACCCTATGTCATAAGGTATAATCCCTGAATAATAGAACTGACGACTCCCTAGGGAGTCTGGATTGCTATGGGTCCCTTCCAATAGAATTTCTAGTCCATTTTTTGCTCTTCTTGTTTCTGTAGTGATATGCTTATATCTTGATTCATTTAGTCTTGTTTGGTGCTTAGGATCCATGGTCTGTTAAAATTTTCTTTTGAAACATTTTAGTACCATTCGTAGGTTGTTATGTATACAGTCACGAATTGCGGGTTGTTGTGTTGATAGTCGCAATTCATTGACAGTGTTAGCACTCCAGGAAACTCTTCTAGGTTGTAACTCGAAGATGCCCGGTAACTTAACTATTCTTTCAATGGTTCACTCAATGATGGGTAATATTGGATCAAGATGAATATCTAACTCATTGAATGGTATTCTCAAGACAATCTTAAGTACACTCAGACAAAACAAGGCCTTCAAAAGCTACTGTCAGATAGGTAAAAGATAAATATGGATGAAGAAACTGACTTTATTAAACATAACACATACATCTAAGCATATATATATGATGGGATAATAAAACTAGTATGATTACTTATGATCCTTTGCTCACTAATCATATGTTAAGATGACAGTCACCAATAGATTATGTAAACATAGATAAAGAACAGAATTTCACTCATAAGAATAGAACATAAATGTAAAAGAAAATCTGACAAATAAGAATGAAAGAAGCTTGCATACTGAATATATTATAGAAAGTGTCTTTATCACAACAACAGTGTAGCTAGAAGTCCAAATAGACCTTTTGTTCTACAGAAGTCATAGGCTTTATAGCCTTTACAAAATTATTCTAGATCCTAAAAAACTGGATCGAATTTGCTAAAAATAGACATTAAAAAACGGCTGCAAGAAAATAGGAAAAGATCCTATTTTGATGGTCAATCTCCATATCTCAAAAGATATTCCTGATTTTTGAAATATTTGACAGCTGCAATGGAAACTGAAGGAGAATTCGAAATTGCCCTTTAGCAGACAAGTCACCTTTTACCAAAATAGGCAGGAAGCCTTATCACCTCTATCTTGCTAGTGAAAATTGAAACAAAACTCTAATCTTGATTCCTTTAGTCTTTGTCTATCATTATAAATCATCCTTGAAACATTTGGATCAGAGAATCTTGGATCTGGGAAAAATAAGATCTCTCTGCCATGTCTACACTTTCGGTGGCTAGTAGAGGCAAAATTCGATCCTGTTTGCTACCAAAAGCTCTGTTTTCGGTGACTAATGAATAGTTGAAGTGTTCACCTAAGCCACCGAAAATCCTATTTTAACAGTTAATCAAAATCGCAACAATCACATTTTACCTTAATGTTTTCAAGCTTCAATGTTATTCTTCTGGTGTCTCTGCAACTTCTAATTTGAAAATTTGAACCTGGAGAGGACAACACCGCGTGGAAATTGGGAGGTTTGGCTCAGTGAAAACAAATGTAAGGAATGAGGAATGAATCATGGGAATGTCCTAATTTTGAGGGATCCATTTGGCAATTGGGATTTGAAGAGGTAATGATTAGCTGATGAGGCTCGCGATCTTATGAACTGGAGCTATAGTAATGACGTAGGAATGAAGTTGTAATGTATAGGACATGTATAGGGTAAAGAGGATTTGGGATTGGACAGATCACATCAAACTCATAATAATAATTTAAACATCTCTTACCAAATCATAATCCACTACCTGTCTTGTCTTTTCGGTGGTAATGGGTGATAATAGCTCTTCCATCCTGACGGTTCCTGTGTATGAAGGACGTGTTGACCGCTTCAACCTTCCTGTGATTTCGGTGGCTAAAATAGCCCTGAATTTCATGTTTAAGCTACCGAAAGTTAGGCTTTTCAGTGGCTAATGAATAGTTGAAATTTTTTCCTAAGCCACTGAAACCCAAGCTTTGATTTTCTTGAAGAAAAACAAAGTCCAATGTGTTTCAGACTTCATTACATACCCAAAGCTCTCACAATGAGCCTTAAAATTTTCAAAAATGTTTTTTGACTTCCTATCACTACATGAAATAAATTGTCTAATTTAATTGGGGAGATAACATCTGTCTCCTACTCGGGGATGGAATCCTCCCTGTGAGGTTCCAAGAACCATACACTACTACATTTCGATCCAAAGTCCGATGGTTTTTTCCGACGGCGCGTGGATTTTTTCTTTTAACCATGCCAAAAATCAGGAAGATAATTTTTTTTTTGAAATGGTGGTGATAAGCGTCGCTTAAGCGATGGCTAGGCTTGATAAGCGTCGCTTAAGCGACGACGCTTAAATTACTCATTCATTTAATAATGTCTTATCAATCATTTAATAATTTGTTGTAATTGGTTAATTATTTAAAATGGAAAGTGACGCTTAAGACATTATCCCACACACATTAAAATGGAAATCCTAGGTTCATTTTTCATATAAATAGATGTACGGCTAGGTTCATTATCTCACACACTGAGTCTCGCACTTATCTCTTGGTTAAGAAGTGTGAAATTCCTAAGGTTTTTTTTTTGGCGTTACTCTTTTGTGGGGATCTTCCCACTTGGTCTTGGATTTTGTGGTTGCTCTTTTGTGGGGATCTTCCCACTTGGTCTTGGCCGATTTTGGCCTTGCTCTTTTG